>NW_019091459.1:312648-425741 GCF_001949145.1 Acanthaster planci
ATTGCCAGAGGCATATGAAGGAGTCCCTTAATCCGTTGTCCCACAGCTGGGTGATGTGGCAAAAATATCAATATATGGCATTGTTTTAGTACATGTGTGTAAAAAACTGAGGATTATGGGTGAAGAAATGTTACACAAACCTTGGATAAAGGAGCACTTAGGTCCACCAGTCGAGCAGCTCAAGTGATGGTTACCCACTTACTGCTTACCAGCCTTCTCATATTTTTTTACATAGTTTCATTTGTTTCTTTATTGGCAGATCGGCCTGATGTTAAAGACTTGGAAACTGTCACCACCCAGCAGCAGACTTTAGTGGAGGCTTTGCAGACCTGTGTGAGGTTAAACCATCCTGGGCAAAATGTGTTCCCAAAGGTAAGGAGATCTGTGCCTGCATTCTAAATGGTAGATCATACACAGAGCAGAGGAGCACATGCATCACCCAGAGCTATGGTCTGCGTTGTCACTCCCAACATGGCGTGGAGATCAGGCAAGCAGGGTCTTCCTTGTAGCTTGCCAATGTTACTGCCCAACTACATGTACGTGTAGGGCATCAATCCCAACTGAAGGGTCATTTTTTTTGTCAGTGTAGTTTTCCTACAAAACTATGGCTGGCCATCAGTACAAAAGTAAGAGTAAATCACATAGTGTTCAAAATCCCAGTCAGCCTTCAAAAACTAGATAAATTATGCACTTACTAGTAACAAGAATACAACCCTCTTTAAAATTAATGGGACAAATAAACGTTTCGAACCAATTTGAGGTAAAATCGAAAACTAACCAAAGGTTGATTTTCTACAGAAACTTTGGCCACCCATGTAAGTTGTAGGCAAACTGAGAGTGGTTTATAGTCAGAACGGCCCCTTGAACTGGCCAAACTCTAGTTCGCTAATGTCTTTAAAGAGAGTGAAAGCATCAAATTTGGTCTTTTTTCACAGTGGCATGTAGTTGTCATGTGGAAACATGCATGTACCTACATGTCCAAAGTCAGTCTTTGTCAAGGTAGATGCAAGGAACAACCTTTTCACACTTTTTTTATTAAAGAACCAGAAATTGGAAGAGGTTGGAATGTTCCTGAGATGAAACCTTTTCCTTCTCAAAAGAACAAAATCATAGTGTGAAAAATAGGGGATTCACAAATTCAAGGCAAGTTTTGTTTGTTGGTGAACTTTGAACGTTGCTCATGACTGTACAGTTCGGACAGGAATTTTAGATTGTTTGTTTGTCGTCCTATCAACAGTCGCTGATGCTGCTGACGGACGTGCGTGACATCACTCAGAAGTACATGGATGACATCATGAACCTGAAGCTACAAGGGACCAGCATGCTGCCGCTACTCAGCGAGATGTTCAATTTTTGAAGACAGCTGCCTTATTCAGACATCTTTTTGACTTGGCGCTGTCTGCATTTTAACTTTTCCCGATTTTATAGTAAAAGTCTTCTGATTCATTGCAGAAGTGTGTGGCCGACTATACACACAAGAAATGCTCACCTTGCTGAGCATAAGCCTGGAGTTTGTATTGAATTCACTACAAAATGTCAACTGACGGGGTGTGATTTTTTTTTGAGATTCTTCCAGATTTTAGGATTGTTTTCCCCCAAATGTTGGGTTTGGGGGAGATCTAATCACTCAGGTTTTCACACTTTCTAGCCCTGTGCGAAAAGCTAAGTGCTAGATTCACATAATCGTAGCCATTTGTGAAAGGAGTCCTGCCTTATTAGTTATTACAAGCATTGAGTTGTAGTCTTTTATCATTGTCATGCTGGATGTTTTGCGGATTTCTCTTCGTCCTTGAATCTCACCATCGGTAACTGCACTATATTGTAGTTGAACATTAACACTGTGAAAAAAATAAGAAATACTGTGAAAAGAATCCGCATTCACAATTGCATTGTGTAAGGTTTGAAAAGAATTTTCAACCTGTACAAAAAGTATAGACAATGTTTTCCCACTTGTGTGAAGAGATGTGAAAATAGTTTCCCACTTAATTGAACAGACGTGAAAATGTTTTCCACTTTATGTGAACAAATGTGGAAATTTTTTTCCCACTCCTGTGAACAGATGTGAAAATGTTTCCCCACTCTCATGACTCCTGTGAACAGATGTGAAAATGTTTCCCCACTCTCGTGACTCTTCTGAACAGATGTGAAAATGTTTTCCCATTCATGTGAAGAGATGTGGAAATGATTTCCCACTTGTGTGAAAGGGTGTGATCATTTTCTCATTGTGGGAGATTGCTCTCTCATTTTGTGAAATGAAAATAGATTCCGAGGGCAGAGAAAAAAAAGTGAAAGAATTTTCCATTGCCAGGTTAAGTGTCAATTGCAATGTACTATAAATGTGCACAAGACTTTAGTGTTAACTCTGCCTGTCCACTCCCAGGGACACACTCAGAACAGTTTTTCTTCAAACTGGTGCTTGTAATCAGAGCTTTTAAGTCTTAGCTGTTCCATGCATTTTGGGAGATGACATAATTTTGTTCAGATTTCGGTTTTAATCCTAAATGCCTTGTGGTTTTTAGACTCATATGGAAATTGGAGGGCATGCGTGGCCCTGTTGGGGTTTAAGTCTTTTAAAAGATTTGTGTAGAAAATGGTGAAGAGATGTTGTAATTAAATTTTGTTCAAGCAAAAAGTCCCCGTCCAAAAGTGTTCAAGGCTAGCCATTGGACACGTGGATAGACGGACTCTTCCCACGACAGAATGGTTTATTCAGCAATTTGTCATGGTTAGGACAGGGTTGAGCTGCATGTTAACTCAGATAACGCGCTGAAAGACTGGATTGAATTGACCAACAACAATGTTGTTTTTTGTATATGTGGTAAACGCGCAGCTTGCGTTTACTTATAGGGACTGAGCAAGTATACTGTGATCCGTGACTGTGGTATGTTCCTGTATGATTCAAGTTTTTTTGCACTGGAACAATTTTGGTTGTGGTTTGTTGAAAACAAGCGTGTGTCGGGGTATTCCGGCCCTCACCGCCTGATGGGGAAGTTTCGTATATTAGCTGAATTGGGACCAAGTTGTTTGGACTTCATAGTGTCACCATAACACGGTCCCCACAAAACAGGTGACATATCGTGTTTGACCCAAGGGGTGGGTGCGTTGACCAGTCGAGATATCAAGATTGTACAGGTCTTGCTTTGTGTACATTTAGTCATTGTTTTAAATTTGGTCCCTAGACCATGAGATTGTGACTATTTGGAGAATCTTTAATTCTGGCAACTGCCACAGTAATTTGACCCAAATGCAAGAAACTGAAAAACAAAAACTGGAAAATGTCGCCAATTTTCCAAAACTTGCATTTATTTTCTTTATCAAGTAATTGCCAGTTATGTCTCCCATGTACCATATTTTTCTCGCGCATGCCTTCATTCAAGTTTCATACCATGTTTTTGAAACTTACTGCCATTTTTGCCCATCGTTTGATTACATTTCCATGTAGTTTAAAAATCTGACTCCTGTGCCTGCATGTAAAAAGACAACCGGGCAATACCTCATTGTGCATTAATTTTGACCGCAGGTGGTTACCTGACGCAAGAGAGGGGGGGGGAGCCAGACCAAATTTGTAACTAAGTTTTCCCTGAAAGGGATGTATCCTTTATCATGTACATATTGATAAATATCTTGTATGGTACTGGATTTTTCATTGATTTCTTATGAATCTCCATGATTTTTGCCCATATATTTTTGTCATCCTTTAAGGAAAAAAATTATTTCCTACAATGTAGAGAGTATGTATGGTTAGGGCCCTTGCCGCTGCAGATTTGTACAACCACCATTCACAGTACTTAACCGACGCTAGTTTCTATGAAACATGTCAAAAGGAATTTTTGGCCGAGTTGAAAACAGCCGACAGATGGGTATCCAAAATTACCGAGTTTAGGGATGCGAGTTTTCAGGCAAAGGCCTGGGATTTCAGGCTTTTCATGTAAAATGTGGGTCGTATTTTAGACGTTAACAAGGTATGTATTCAATCTTCTCTGGCCTTTTTGGGGGGCCTTGGAAGCAATGAGGACAGATACACTGGCTTCCTTTTATGTGATTGTGTACCCATTTCGTCGTGTTAGGATTAGGAGGATCTGGCAAGGATAGATGTCGGGGAGCGCCTATTTAATTTACGCAAACATAGTCCTGTGAATAACAGTGGCCCAAAACAAGTAATTATGGTGATGGGGCAGCCTCAAGTCACAATAACTGCGTACACCAACCACTGACAGACCCGCTGTATGTTGTTGCTTTTCAAGGAAAGTACGTGCACATCCTGTCTGCTTTTCATGAAGAAAATATGAATATATCAGACAGCATTGCACGTACACGAGCACGGGGAATTGTTTGGGGTGGTGCTTTGGAAATCATAAAGGGAGAAAGGAAGGGAACAATAATGTAACTGATTTTACTCCAATATTAAGCTTGGCTGAATTGTACAAGTGTATAGAAATAATTCAAACAATGCAGTTTATGGCCGAGTATTCATTTATATCCTGCACTTTTAATGCACATTGTTTCATGGTGCTGATGTGAAAGTGATATTGCTCTACTCCATTTGGTCCGTGTTTGTAGGTATTGTCTCGAAAGCTCTTTGTATTGTACTCACAATCAGCTCACAAAAATGATTACCTGTGTGCTGCAGCTGTCCTCTCGAGGTGAAAGAGTTTGACTTATACAATAGCAGTTAATGCTTCAGGAGTAGGTTGTTTTCAACAGGTGGTTTAACGAAGTAGCGTACTTGATGTAGGCAGGTATTTTTGTTTTAGACAGAAGCGTTATTGTCCCTCAAATCTCTTTTCAAGAACTGAAACGTGATCTGCAAAGCAATTTGTAAATCGATGTGGGTATTATAGTGCATTTGCTGAGATGTTTGATATAGAAGAATTATTTGCACCCGTCTGATGTTGAAGCAATCAGACAGACCTGCGGTTTTCTTTCACTTCTTTGCCCATGTGTATCTGATGGCGAAACTCGCACATCGATGAAATGCTTCAGCAGGTTTGTGTGCAGAAAAGCTCGTCAGTTGGCTAAACAATGTTGAAATGTGTGAATATTATACTGATTAATAGTTCTTCATCGCGTCAATTTTTGGAATGTTTTAAGGCATTGGTATTGCGACATAAGTGAGCGAGATGTAAGTGGATAAGAATGGGTCAATTCTTGTTAAAACAAGGCCACTCGGACCTTCCGACTTAAAAACCTTGAGCTGACCACAGCCTTGTAATAAGGAAAGGAGGGAAAGAAGAGATCGGGGCCCTCAGATCTAGTGGACTGTATTCGAAATAGGTAACCTGAGGAGAGTGAACTTTGTTGAAGTTATAATTGTATGTTGTTCGTTAGCACTCGGAATGACGTCAGACCTGCGTATTGTGAGTCTTTCGTGTTCGTATATGAGGGGCTTTTATGAATTTATGTCGTGGAAAAGTTGATTTTACATCACTTTTTTCATTCGCCTAATGACAGTTTAGATATCTTTTGAAGTGTTTTTGTCATTTTATTTTAGGCACGTATTGCTTTTCGTGTTTTCAGTAAGACGTTTAATAAGTACATTGGTTCAAATTATAAACTTGCACTGAAATCCAATCTCCTTGGAGAATAAATCATCATATATGTCACATACGTGTGTGTATATATATGCATTGGCTGAAATGAGAAATAAATATTTTTATGTGGTCATATTGCAAACTGTGTATGTGTATTCCAATTATTTTGTCACAGAGTTTTCGCAGTCGGGTGGCATTGCATTTGTTTTTCCCATCAAACTCGTCACTGCCCCCAACTTCTCCCTATAACATGTTTCCAAGTGCCTTGGAAACTTGAGTTCAGCCCTACCTACAATTTCTTTGGGTCGTGGCATTTGAGGCAAATCTGCTTCGACAGGTGTAGCAGGCAAACGTAGTTTATGCAACATTCTTCCTTGGAAATTGCGGCATTTTGGAAAGACAGGCTCAGTTACGTAACAAAGCTAATTCTTACCCCAACCCCAACCTCTATTTCAAGTAATTGAAATATCGCGCGAACGGGCATGTTTGACTCCATTCACTCATCACAAAAACAAGAGCTGGAGGTAGGGCCTATTCTTATCTGCCCATCCTTACATCCCTGGAGCGTACACTCTAAAAACACCAGGGTCAGACTGACCCTTTTCCGGGTTAAATCATAACCTGTTTTGGGTCATATTTGACCCAGAGTTTGGGTCAAAACAGGTCACAGTTCTGGGACAAATATGACCCAAAACAGGCCATAATTTGACCCGAAAGGGCCAGGCCTCATGGGACCCAGATTCTGACCCTTAGTCTGACCCTTAGGCTTTAAAGTGCATCCCATGCCATTTTCTTTTAGCCGTATATTTCAGCACTTTCGGAATAATATTTTTCAGTCGGGGATCTTCATGCACAATGTACTTTAAAAGATTTACTTCCCCACTTCTTTGTCTTTTTGGTTGACTGCAGTTTGTGACGCCTGTGGGCAGTGTTGTAGTCGTCGAGACTGGTCTTAGTCTCGAGACCAATTTGAAGGTGGTCTTGGTCTCGAACATGCTGGTCTTGGTCTCGGCATGGGGCTATAGAAAACGCTCAATGGTCTCTGTCTCGGGTTAATTTTTCTGGCCTAGTCTTGGTCTCGGTCTGGGTCTTGGACAGCCTGGTCTTAACTACAACACTGCCTGTGGGTATCCAACCAGTTCGCGATTCCGAAGTAAATCACATTTCTGTATACTATTTACTTCACAACACGCATGTGAAAACACTCCGTTTGTCCTGACCTCTCTGGAATGCCCTTGGTGAATCTACTAAATCTCATCCTTGGGGCAATTCAAACGTGTCGCTAATACGAGGAAGCGTCACAATGCGCGCTCTTATGCTTGACGTGCGCGTGCGTGTAGTCAATTGCGATACCCTATTCATGTACCACGCACTTACCACCTGTCCACGAGCGTTGTGCCACTGCAGTAATGATTTGTAATTCTTGTAGCTGACTTACATTCTCCATTAAGAGGCGTATGGCCAGCTTTTTTGGGGGGGGGGAGACGTGGCAAATTCAAAAGCGAATGCAGCTTTGGGCTCATTCAACATGATGTTGAGGGAGAAAAAAGGCAAACGCCTCGTAATTACTCATGGTCCCGACATCCTTGCTTACATTAGCTGGTGTTGTTTACTTAGGGTTTTGTTGCTGTACCGATTACTTTCTTTCCTACTCACCTACGAAGTATTCCTTGTAAAGAAAACAAACAAACGAAACAAAAACATCATGGGGCCCACTGCCCCCCTGTTACGTCACTGCTTCCATCTCAGTATTATAGCTGACAGTCATGAATATGTAGTTCGTTTTATTCTGTCTTTAAGCAATCGCTTGATGTTGTTTTCTCTTAAATTATGTGCTGTTCTATTCTATCCTTTGTCCAACTGTTTTTGTCCAACTGTGTGCGTTTTTCTGGTTTCTACTGTATGGTGCTCTATGGCCACCAAAATTGCGTCGCGTCTCGTCGTTACGCCGACGCTACAATGCGACGGGTCGTGGCGTTGCTTCCCTTATCATTATTTTTATGCTGTGTTTAAATTACTGCATTACGTCGTGCCATTGCATCGCGTCGTGCTTTAGCGTCGTGTTGTCGTACGTACGTATTGTGCTGTAGTGCCTTACTGTTTCTAAAAATGGCAGGTGGTTGTCTCGGCTAATAGAGGGCGTATGTCACGAGTCTTGGGGGAAAAATGTGCGTGCATAGGGCCTGCAAGGCGTGATCATGAAATGGTACGCCTGTCAGTTGGTTTATAATCTAAAGGCAGTGTACATGATTTGCCAATTTTGTGGTTTGTGATTTAGTTTGTGTTTCATTTTAATTTTTAGAGTTCACCGATTTGAGGAAAATTGAGAAAAACGCTGTTCATTTTTAACACTCGAAGACCAGCTCGTGTAAATTTAAGTGTCTCGCAAAACTCCATGGGCCACAGGACGTTTCTGAGTACATGTACCACGATAGCATACAGGCGAAGACGATCTGGAGACCAACTGTAGCCTTCAGAAATGCATTTTATCCATGACATGGAGCAGTTATACTAGTTTGCAAATTTACCGTCAAGCTCGTCTGTCCTCTTCAACAATGCAACGCAGAAAACTTCGTTGAATAAACGTCATGTCATTGTGCAATGAGGTGACTGTGGTCACCAGCCGCGTGACCAAACCAGTACATGTACATGCACACATACATGATCGACCAGTCTGTTCGCTTGAAACACGTAACCTCCCTTGTCGGGCAAAAACCCTCCACACGCCGTCAGTGCCCATCACAAACACTTTATAAAATCAACGAATGTGGCAACTATCCCTGCATTTAGGGCATAAGAGTTACTGTGAGTGCAAAAACAGAAAGCTAAATGTCTCGAAATTGGAAATTTTGTTCAAAAAACCGGAGCCAACTCCGAAGGAGTGGCCACGATCTACTTGGACCATACCATTATTGTAAGGTGTTATATCGTGATAATACATTCACGTGAGGTAAACTTCCACAGTTTCACAAAGAAGCTTAATTTCAAACCAGTCCAAAATCTCTTATAGGCTGTTACTTAGGGTTATATATATTTTTTATTAGTTAATAATGCAGTTTAGGCATACCACAGGCGCATTGGCAGTTTGTAGCTTACCCGTTAATATAGACTCTTCCAAACGCCCAATGCTTCACACACATTGTTGCGCCCGTTAACGGTTGCGATATTTGAAAGAAGTGTATTTGCCAAAGATTGTCTGTCCTGATATGAAATTTCTCTTTTAAATGATAGCATTATTGGCTTTCACAGATTGTCTGACACTATTATATACTTACTTTGCACTAAGAAATTTCAAGATAATTCGACAGTCCCGTTTTTGAGATCATGCAAATCCTATACACAGTCATTAACTAAGTCTTTAAGGACGCCCCCTATTTCCACCAGTAATGGGGCGACGGTGCGACGCGACGCCACGACAGCACGAAGCACTGACATAAAGGAAGACTGCCTCTATCTGGCCCAATTGCAAAATGTACTATCTTAGATCGCCGCTACAGGATTAATTAAACATGAATAAAGAGCAAAAAAGAGAAACGTGAAGCACAGTATTTTGTTATAGACAGTTCTCTTGGTGCGAAACTGATTTTGTGGACGCGGCCATAACAAGTGGCCATGTGATCAGCATCTCGACGGTGAGGTCACAAGTGCTTTTGGGCCGGCGCACGCAACGACTGGGTACCAGCGAATGCAGAAACAGGCCCAGAAGCGTGGGAGGGGAACCCTCAGCATCGTTCCGGAGCACACTCGGCACTGCATCGGGCTTCAACCTGAGCCTTTTTGCTATCCCCATTTCCTATCGCTGGATATTGTCGTAGTCATCACGAGTGAAATGTTCACTGCACTCCCTCGCTTGACGGTCTTCAAGTTTCCCGAAGGACGGCAGTACTTTTCCAACCAGCTGTAAATGCGGTTTTTCTGACAATGTAGCCAATGCGCATGCTGGGGAACTTGTCCGACACGAAACAGTACTTTGCCATACAACAATACGGCATTGCAGATGAGAAGGCAAAAAGATAGTCTGCGGAAATCGTGGATAATCGTCGCAAAAAGCTGTCAGCTGGTGCGCTGCGAAAGCCCCCCTTGGAGCACTTGTAACGTCAGCATCAAGATTCTGTGACTGGTGCTCTGACCTCCATAACGTCATTAGCATGTGTACAACGGGACAATTACAAGCAACGAAAGTAGACATTACACTTGCTGGATGTCGTCATTATGTTAGAAACTATCTCAGAATGTTATCATCCAACTTTTACGAGTCGTCATCCCTGTGATAATTCAAATCAGGATGCTGACATCTTGCTTGTATTATGTCGTCATTCCGAGAATAAAAAAATACTTATGTCGGGATCTCAACAAGTCGGATGACACTTCGAGAGCTCCGTAGTGGATTACATGGCGCAAGCACCTGTTTTTTTGTTTTTTTTTTAATTTGTTTGTCTGCTTTTAACTGTCCGTGGCTACGCCCCCGTCCTATGGGAAAATGGCTTTATTGCGTGTCTCCTGTCCCGTCACTTACAAACATCATCGCTGGTTGTTGCGTACGTGGCAATAGGGAGTCTGGCGCAAAACACCTAGTTTAAAATTTGAAATGCGTGTTTTAGCCATTATTTCATCAGATTGGTTGCGTCTAACTGAGCCTTAAAGATGAGGAAGTTTGGGTGGAGAATTTCTTGTTTCCTCGTCGAGTAGGTTCCATTCTGGTGCTGTTTTGGGATACAGCTTAATGAGTACTCGTAGCAGACTTTTTGGCAGCGATGACATCGTATTTGGTGACCTCAGTTTGTCTGGTTCTATAATTTGCTGAAGTTGATTCCTGGAGATATCTATTGATGTTACTACGTACCCACGAGTTTCCTTATAGATCGTCGTCAGTCGAGATTTATATCGGCCCTCCGGAGAGTCGGTGTATCCCATTCTAGGTCAGCAGAAATTTTCGCGACACTTGATTCCTTGCTGTAATTGCCCTGAGTGAATCTTGCGGTTATATTTTGAAATCTACCCAGCTTGGCTTTGTCAGATTTGTGACGGGGATCCCAAGTGGCTGAACGATAATCAAGTTTTGGTCTGAGCAGCGAAATGTATGCAACATATCTAGTACGAATGTTTCAGTAGAAGATACTCCTCTTCGACAGACCCATTATCTTACCAGGTTTGGATGTTTTACAGTATATCTGGTCGATGTGTACTAATTAAATACCAGCTCAAGTCACTGCTGAGCTCGACACATAAGTACGGATGATGCTTCTCCCCTCCAAAATGGAATCCCCCGTTTTATATTTTGTGGGGATGGGGTTTCTCTGATGTGTAACTCTCCTTGAAAAACACTGAAAGGCAATTACAGGTCTGTCTCCCATTTAACTAGAGTATCGTGATCAGCTCGGAGACATTAGGCACCTTTCGGATTCCCAATTTCGTGATACAAATTAAAGTCCGCAAAAAAGCCTTACATTAGAATGGACCCTAGCTCGACGGACAAGTCGTTTATGTATGCAATAATTAATGACGGTCCTACAGGACCGTTCCCCGTGGAACTCCTGAAGTAACGTTAGACCTGTCAGTAGCAAAGCCCTTAAGGACAACTTGCTGATGACGATTTAACGTCCGACAGAAAGACGAGTCTTCACGACTCGTGAAAGCTTCCCCTGTTGAAATGTTGGACTTTATTTTAATAAGTCGAGTTTCATCTGCTTGTTGCGTAAAAAAAACTTTTGCCGCCCAAACGATGGATGATTTTGCAAATCAAGTAAAACGTGGACCATTTGGAGCCAGGCCTCGGGCATACAAAATAGATGAGCTAGTTCGGTGTTCCAAAAGCGCATACTCAAAATGAAGCGCATCCGAGGTCATATTGGACAAAAGTGTTAGGTCTGCCCTATCAGCACGGCCTTTGGCAGACTCGCACGCCTAGCTGCTTTGTTCAGAGTAAAATATAATAATAATAAATTGTTTTTTTTTGAATTCAGAACTGGCTCATTGATGTGCGGTCGAACTGTCCGCTCCCAGGGAGAAAGGGCGTGTTTGTACATTAGAACGGTGGTCCTTTGGTGGGAATCATAGAGATCACAAGTAGAACTGGAGGGGACACGTCCGGAACATGTTTACCAAACTGTCGCATAAAGCACTACCACCACCCCGGGGACAATTATGCGCACACCTGAAATACACACGCATAAGCACACCGAGTTGAAGTGCGAGTGCGCGTTAACATCTCAACGTAATCGAACATGTCACCCTGTTCTGTGGCCTAATTTGCGTATAACGTAAAGATTAGACCTGTCACCTCTAGCTCCTCCTCGACCCCATGGGTACGATATTGCCGCACCATGTTGGTTTCCAGCATGCCTTGCTCGATCTTAACCCATGGTTTCGTAATATTTAAATATCCCACCATTTAAATTAGGACTGTAGTAGATGTGTTTACGCGCGACACAGGGTTACGCGTTTGTGGCATATGGAGGAGTGAAGCTAGAGCGTGTAGTTTTTGAAATGCGTGCGCGATTCACTTAACGTTTTGTTTTCATCCCGAATAGCCAGTAAGCGTCGTGTTCATATTCTACACAACCAGAGTAAGGGAAGGAACGCGCACGCTGCCCATGGCGTAGTCTTGGTTTCAAGACGTGAGTGCTTGATAGCGGACACCGTGCATAGTGCGCCCGCTAACGACTCATAATTAGACTGTGCGCCAGCTCTCACTAACGTCTTGGGAATCTTGCAGCAGCGTTTTAACTTGTTCTTTATTTTTCCCTCGGCTTTCCAAGGGAACCAATCAGCACTCGCTAAATTGCATGCACAAAAAATTTCGATGACCTGAATAATACACCATGATAAGGTAACATGCATCATGGCGGTCTGTAGTCTCTTCAACACAGACACGACAACACAGCCATTTGTACGGAGTTAGCACAGAGTAGAACGGGTGATACTAAGACTAGGTTAGGCCTAGGATATGACAGAGGATGCTGTTCTTGTTGACCCGTAATCACGTACAATCGGTATGCCCTCCCAGTTAACTAAAGCGTCCTTAGAGATCATGTAGACCTTAACCTTCAAGGACGGAGTGCCCGGACTACAAGTTGCTTGTCGTTTTCTTGCTGCACGTGTAGGTTTATTTGCCACTTGTGTGAGTAGTTTGGACTCATGCAGCATCCTCATTGTGATGTGAGTTGCAAAAAAAAAAGAGAACGTAATCCTTGCGTGGTGTCAGACAATGATTTTGTTTTCCCAATTTTTCTGCCACAGATACCGCAAACATGATGCGATGCAGCACAACTGTAGTCCCCAACGATATCTTTTAGCAGAGTTGCAATTTCATGTCTAGTATGGAGTGAAAAATATGTCTTACATGTCACTAATCCCTTCCCACAAACCAGACACTATCGACAGGGTACTTGCTCGCGTGAAGCCGCCATTTTGTTCGAACTTCGAAGTACATGTACATAATTATAATACCAAGGCTATAAATATTTAAGAAGATCGGTCATTTGCATATAACTGCCGTACCCCCCGGGGCCATTCCTGCAAGATTCCCAAGACGTTAGTGAGAGTAAGTAAAACCTAGCTGTGCGAGGGCGCTCTTCAACAGAAATAAAACAACTATCGATCACTGACGTCTTGGGCCAAGACTACCCATGGTGTGGAGGACAAGGTTGCCTCTAGCTTTACTTTTATCAGTCTGGAGTATTACCATGCATATAATGACCTTTCTCTACTACTGCTATATGTACTACTAATAATTATAGCTTTATTTACATATGGTAGCCGTTTCATTTAAAAACAGGTGATTTTCAATGGGCTATCTAACAATATTAAAATAATCAAAAAATAACATACAACTAAATCTAATTATATATTAAAACGCACAGCACACAAACTACAGAAGATCCCAATATATATGCACCATTAGGAAACAGATAAAGCAATATTTGTCCAAATTCAACTTAATTGCAAATTGGCAATGACGAATTTTAAATCCCATTTGTACAAACGTGCTTTAGAACTTCTAGTTCTAAGTCTGTAGTCAGGGTGTTTTGCACAGCCGACCAAGTTTTTGCAGTGGAAATTTTTCGTTGACAATTTAATGTTTTGTTCCATATGCTGCAATGTTTACAAAAAAGCACCCCGTAACATGGAAACACCCATACAATCGGTTGAAGGCTGCTAGAATAGGTCTTGTGATGGGTCAGAGTGCGCGAGATTTGTGACGTCATAGGCTGTCCAAATATGGTAATTCTCCAGACTATTTATGATCTCTGTCCGGTTCGTGAGTTAGATGTCACCTCAGTTTAAACCGCGCCCATTGCACATAGAGTTACTGGTCTAGTCGTCGTTCCTATTATATGCAGAGAGCAGTAGCAACTTGCAGTTTAGCGTGTGCGATTAGCCCTGTCAATTTAGATGCTGATTACTTATTTTGTTGGTCAGGCCAATAGTAATGCTTTAACAAATTACATTCAAGCAAGAGGATTAATACGCTACTTATTCTTGGTAGTCCTCTGTTGACCACGGTGTGGTTTTTTTTTATTTTAGACAATTTATGATGAAGTTATTTTCGATAACTAAGAAAAAAGGCGAAATATTCTATCAGCTCCTGTTTAATTTGTGCATAGGGCGGGCTTCGTTTCATCATTTACATAAAACCGGCAGGGTCCTCCGGTTTCATACCCAGCTACCGGTCCCTACGTCCCTAGGTTAGTGCTCGTCCAACCGAAGCCTGCTGTCAGTGGCGCGTCTCGAACCAGATGGTGAGAACTCACCCCATGGGCGCGAAGCCTTGTGCACGTTTGGCGTGGGGCAGTCTGAATACTACGACCCTGCAGAGCTGTATACGGAGGGAGTATAGCGGGTTAGCGTAGCGGTTCTTTCCTCGCTTTGCACTAATGAGGCCCGGGTTCGAGTCTCGGCTTGGCCCAGGCCTGAAGTGCATTTGGTTTCCAGTCCATACTCGCTCTTGCAGGTTTTCTCCGGGCACTCCGGTTTCCTCCTGCCTCTAAAACGTGGACCTTCTTCCGAACTCCTTAATGTGATGCTGATTAACAAAGTGTATGAATAAACGTACAGTTATTGGCGCAAATAGCCTAAGTTGCTGAAAGCGCCATTAAAACAAAACAGTAACAACTTCAGACTTTGGAACTCCAGACGGCGTTCGGTCGTCAAAATCGCCCAGGAGCGAACTGATATCTCCCAGGAGCGATTTTGTCAGATACGCAACTCTCGACGCAAGTGTTAACGCGCATAATTAAGGAAAAGCGCCTTCGTTATGCATGTAACGATACGCATTATCAGTGAAAAAAATATGCAGTTTCAAAACCCAGTCCAGTGATGGTTTTGTTACGGTCATCTGACGTTCAAGGCTACACGCCGTCACCGACACAACAAACTGACAAACTAACACTCAGTTGTGCGCAAGGTCATCTGATTTGTGTGCATTTGAAAAAAAAAAACAAGTTTAATGTTTTAGTTTTCACGAACTGGCTCGCGTTATGCACAGTGCAACAGTTCCAGCGCGCACTCCGTGCATTTTCGTTTTCACGAACTGATATTGATCTTAATTTCACCAGTTGAGTCGACTTTTCATGAAATTTTGGTGCAACGCAACAAGTATACGGATGGATTAGAATTCATGTCAAACTGTTCAAAGCATTTTCCCTCGCGCTAAATTATCTTTACGAGCTTGAGTGTCGGTTTGTGAAAACGAACATCAGTCTATTTTTGCGATAGTGCCAATGTGTGCGCACCCTACCAGGTGCTAGTTCGTGAGAGCGACGTGGTTGATAACGCGGTTTTCACAAACTGGGTCAGTTCGTGGTGTCGACGACGTTGCGTGCCAGCCCGTTATGAGGACACGGAAAGCTGGAAAAGTACGTGTATACTCCGGTTTTCACAAACGTGGCGTCAAACCAACCACTAGGAGTTTCGGAGAAAAAAAAATCATGAAGGCTTAGTCTGTGAAAACAAAAAGGCACCGTGATGATACTGATTGATTGTTTTCCGATGGGGCTTGGTCCCTGGTACTTTTAGGGTTAAACACAACAATGAATAACAAAAACAATAAATAAATTTTAAAAAAAGAAAAAGAAAGTGAAAAACAAAAATTTCGTTAAAGTTTCGGATGTTGTTTGTGCTCATATTTAGCGAATTTCTCTCTGGCAAACATTATCATTTTGATTATGAACATGGAATTTTCACATTAGCATAAAAACTGCAAAATGTCTTTTAAAATAGCAATTCATAAAAACTTAAAAATTGAAACATCGTAGTTAAAAGGAGGGGGGAAGCACTATAGTACTGCCCTTTAAAGATACCGACTACATCAGCCCACTCTACATGCACACTGTAATTTATGGTGAAGAAAACCACCGTTAAGATAAATGTCATTTTCTTTCATCTACCCGATACATAATCTTAGGCTAACTGCACTGGTTGACATCTTTCCCCTGTGCTCGCTGACGAATGGCATGGGAGTTATTCCAGCAACGTTGAACTTACACGAGTCTTTGTGGTGAATCGTGAAGCGTTCTCTGCATGGTGCATTTGTCATGTTACGTCCAATGACCTTTGTAATATCAATTTGATGACTTAAATTACTTTTCAGAACATTTCTGACAGTCTGATGAAAATAAGAATAAAAAACCCTCGATGCACTCGGCAAAACACTGTGGTTTGTTTACTTTCATGGTTTGTCAACCTTGTTTCACCGTCCAATACCCACATTAATTTTGTATGTAAATTAATTGTTTTCTCTATTTTAATCCTTTGACAACTCGTTTTACTGATGTTCTCTTTTAGTCTGCCAGTGTCGAAGCAAGTGCACTCTCTCAGTGCAGGGGTCGTATGCCCGGGGAAGCGTCGACACTTAGAGCATCCTGCTTGAAAAAAACAAAACAAAAAACGATACTATTTGGCTGGGCTTATGGGAAAAACGGTCACCTAAGCGCTTAGCTAGAGAAAAGCAGGCAAGCAGGCTGAGACATCTTGTTGTCCAATCATTCTTGGGCTTTGAGTGATCCGATTGGATTTACCCCCATAAGTTATACCTTTATTCTTATCTGTTTTCGACTCCGTCTGTTCAGAGATATGTCTCCAGTATTTAAGGGAAATGGGAGTAAAATCACCCCTCCGAAATATCTGTCGTATCGTGGAGCTATAGATCCATGGTTTATGGACACGGGCAATGTTGTTGAGGCCATCATAAAAATTGTCACGCCCACAAGACTAGTCTCAAGTAATAAGTTGAACGACAAGGAAATGTTTTTGTTGGAGTTGCATATAATTGTTTTTCAGTTGAATAAAAAAAACTGGAGGTCTCATGAAGTTCTTTTTAACGAAGAAGTTGCGAATAGTAACACTAAGAACGGGTAAGCGTGCACCCAGTACCCGGAACTAATGAAGCAATAAACAACTAATGCAGGACTGATGCAAGTCAATGCATCGGGCTGCTGCATTTCAACCTTTTGCCACGTGCCTGTCGCCGCGGCCTATGCATACTGCGCCATAAATACACCACACGTCGCCTGTTTTGATGCTGGTCGGATGCTAATGAATCTTCTCTTTGCGCTTCGTTTGAGATTTTTATTAACACGGTGTCCGCTGAGTTGTGTCGTTGACGGTCCACGAGTTACACACGCCTCCTCATATCGGGTGTTCCACTAAGAATAATATCTGGATTTTCCCTTATTTCCCGGTGACACTCATTGGAAGGGGAGCCCATTAGCTGGACAGCCTTGGGCAGGGCTGTCGAACGACGATGCGTGCGTGCAGTTGAGGAGTTCGTCGCCTCCGAGTCCGTAGAAATTTCTGGATTGCAGAGGTACTAATTTGGATAACTATACTTTAAAGGTAGAATTAGTCTTTCCTTTTCTGCCTCTCAATACATATTGGCCAGAGAAATATGAGATACCTTCCGAGATATTGTGCTGTGAGGCCAAGGCCCT
The DNA here is from genome assembly GCF_001949145.1 of Acanthaster planci. The sequence goes on from NW_019091459.1 coordinate 330,110, forward strand.
TAATTATGTGCATTAAACAAAATGCCATGAACATATGTAGCCCTTGCATGACGTGTACGGGATTTGCGATGTCTATACAGTAGCCTATTGATTACAACTGTGATATCGACACCGGCTGGCAATTCCCATTCTAGTCTGCGGCAATTCTTTAGTTTTTGCCCTTTGCTGCTTTAGTGATTTCCGCCCCAAAACTACCTATTCCCGAAAATAAGTGTTTCTCTGTGAAATGCTAATTGCATATCGTTCTCACTGAAGCGTGCTCAGCATGGCTGATAACTTCCCAATCTGTCACAGAACTAGTGACTTAATGATGCTGGTTATCCAAACTTTGAATCCCGAAAGGAGAATGATATCCATTTCTTTTACCGATGCGAACTTCCCCTAAATCACAGTTTGGTAGCCAAACCCCATGAGGCTTATTGAAGCAACATCGTGATAAAGCATGTTTACAACTGTATCCATATTGGCTATACACGCACCAAGGGGGTAAACTCTCATTCGGGCGACAAATTGCTATTACATTTTGTGGGAGATTAGTTGCGAGATTGCTGTTACTAGAACCACCGAGTACCCTGATTCAAACCGGTGTCCCAACCTTGAGAATCAGAACAAAGCTGCCTCCAGAGACCTCAGATCCAAATCAGAAGAATTGACTGTCAGGTCTTGCACTGTTGGCAATAGCAACGTTACCTGCCGAATGTACGTTCACTAAACTCCGTGTATGCATGAAAACTTAACGACGGATTAAAAAAGGGGATTGCTTGATTGGACAGTAGTGTTGTGCAAAGTCATCTGCTAATCGATTTTACTCCATATTTTTAAAGACTTTTGAGGTCATTCGACGTTTGATTTGTGTTTTATCTATTTTACACGCGGCTTCCATCTGGCCAGCGTTATCTTCCCTATGCCGGTAGAAACGATACGCCTGTTGCTTGTAAATTCTGGTCGCAGACTGGTCGGCGACTGTTAGGTTTGCTTCTTAATTTATTGCCACGTATATGCAACCGTAGGGATATTTTTTTACTGTTAAAAGCTTGTAAGCGGTAGACGTTGTGGCTAGCTTTTCGCTTTTTTGAATAAGGTCTTGAATTAGGGCGCTGGTAGGTGATTCACTTGGCTTTCGTGAATATCATTAACGACACAATTGGGCAGGCATGGTACCCGTTGCTTTCGTGCGCTGTTCTTTACAATAAAGGGTGTACATGTACATGGACATGATTTTGTCACAGCTTGTTATTTTGAATAGCCTTAGATTTGACTTAGATACACCTGTGCTAATGCGTTTCGTAACAACTTCATTATGGTTCATATTATGCTTAGGGCCTATACAGCGACTGTACACCATTTACTTTATGGAGATTTTGATAGTACTGAGGTATATATCGGCCAAAAATGACCATTAAAAGGTTTTAATTATTTATTGCAAAATAGCTGTTTCGGTTCTTTTTGTAATGGTCATTGTAGAGGGCGTGCTTCTCTTTTGATTGGACTGGTAAAGAAAAGCTATATTATTCATAAGGGTAAGAACGACGGAAGAAAACCGAAATGTAGAATAATATAGTCGCTGTAGGTTGCTCGCTCCCAAAGATAAGTGAATGTTGCTCGTTAACTGTGGAATTTAATCACACTGGGGTGTGTTTGAAACGTATTACATTTTATGAAATGCATTTCCTGCCAGTTTTTACAGCAACAGTTGCGTGGGCAATGCTCTACAAATACACTTCAAAAATTGTAATCGATACCTGGACTTTAAACGTTGGAGAATCTGGTTTTCCTCCACGATTGTTAAGTCAACAAACTTCTTCTGTGCAAACACTGTAAGGTGTAGTTTACGGAAGCAAAATTTGAAATATTCATAGATGTAAGTTTGCTTCAAACATAACACCGGAGGTGCCTTGTCGCCGCAAAAGAAAAAAAAAATAATTAGTCCTTTCAGTGTGAAAATAGTCAGTTTCAATATTGCGGTTTGTGCTGTGTTAATTTCTACAAAAAATCAACAAATACAGCGCCGCATTTGAGATTGGAATTTTGCAGTTCACTGATTGAACATCTGCTATACTTTCGCCTGAGGTAGTTGTTTCCAGCAGCGGATAAAGGGACATGCGAAATGTATTCTGTAAGCTAATAATGACAGTTGGTGGATACGTTGGAGAGGCAAACGAGAACCATCCCCATAGAAGGCTTTAAAGAAATGCCGCATACTTTTCCTCTCCAAAGCGTGTAAAAAGGCAATAATTTTGCATCAACATTCGAAAAGGGCAAAACAGTACCAGTAGGCCTCCCCCCCAGCAACCCACCCAGGGCCCCCTTTCCGAAAATTTGGTAAACTGATCCCGCTCTTGTTATATGATAATGCTCATGCGCACGCTCTCATAAATGGTGGTGCAGAAGTAGACTATCAATGAATTAATTAATCAAATCAGTTTATGGCTTTTCAGTATATTTTGCCCTTTACCTTGGCAAATCCTCCTCGGCGAGCCCTACCCCCAAGAATGACACTCGGTCCACGTACGTAATATGTCTTGTTTAGCTCCACTGGTAATTGATTAGGCCTATCTACTGCACAGGAACACCTTGCTCTCAAAGCCACTGTGTCTGCTATGTAGGTCTAATATCCCGTGCATAGAACGGACAACGTGTTCTCGAGATTATGCTGGGATAAGCAGTACGTTGAGTTCTTTTCAGCACAGAAATAGCATTTTGTTACCTGCGCATGTGAACACCGCCTGACTACCGTTTCCCGGGCTAGGATTCTAAGCGACTTATACAGATCATACAAAAACTTTAATCTATGAAATGGACTTGTTTAAAAATTAAAATATAGAAATGATTGTTAGTGGTATCTCATGCTGTTCAGAACAGGTATTGTGGAAACATGTAATGACACGTGATGCATGAATTCACACATGTATCGAATTCGAAAATTAAAGGTGGAAGCTATTCAGGTGGGATTTCGATGTCCTCTCGCAACCCCTAATTGTTGTCCCTTTTAATGGCACGCTAAACTACGTGTAAGGCTGCTGTCCAGCGAAGAACACCGTAACACGAAAATTAATGCGTTGTCATGGTAAGCGATGGGTGTGTTCTGTGCTTGTAGTCCTAGGCCCCACATTAAAGGTATCCGATTGGATGAGTTAGATGAAGCATCGGCTCAGCAGGGACTAAAGGCCAGTGGCTGGGTTTTGTACTGGGATAAAGGTTGAAACCGGTTGCGTGTAGGAGGTTTCAAAGTAACGTTTACCTGCGTGACAGTTTTAGCCAGAGCTAACGTTACTTTTCATGACCATGAAGCCGAGAAGAAATTGTTGAAATGTGTTTAGGTTGAGAATACTGACCATCAAAATTGATATGGAATACCTTTTGTTTCACAGCTTATTATGATGACCCTTACCGGCTATGCAAATAGGCCCCGTATATTTTGGCCTGTTATTGTGCCTTGTTTATGACTGCATGATCCTGCGAGTGATACGCTGAAAGACATTGATTTTTTCCACAGGACACTGCTTAGACTGTTTATGTATACAGACATATAGGCCTGTCTGCTATTTACCCTAACCTACGTCTGGTTGCAAGACTTCAGTCTGTCATTTTACCACTTTTGATAGTAAACTACCAGTTCTCGTTTGTAAAGTGTTCATCTTTCGGCGTATAAGATTGACGCTGTCATCGATTGTCTAAGTGCATTTGATGTATTTTCCCTTAAGTAGCTGTAGACAGCTTCTTGACGATTTTCCTCCTCGGTTTTCGCTTAACGTTCATAAAGAGCGAGCACGAAGTTATTAATAACAGCGGTGTATGTAGTTGCCACCAAGGACTCTGGTGTTGACTGGTTGTAGTTCTGATACACTTGATCAGTTAGGATCCCCATTCTGTTGGTTGTAATTTTTCGGCCTCTTAATCTTCAGTTTCCTTTCTCGTGACTTGGCGATAATTTCAAAGCCGGTCCCTGAAAAAATTACCACGACATTGTTTAGAATATGCCTACGGCCTTTTCTACGCACAGGTATAAATGTGATATTGTAGATTTTGCGAATAGGCCCTCCCAAGGATACCGGACTCGCTATGAAAATAACAAATAACAACAGATGGGTGTACTGCTCACAACGATGCCTCAAAGCTAGCGCCGATACTAATTTGCAGTCAACAGAATTAACACTACTAAGGTTTATGGGAGTAGGGCATACAGAAACGAGGACCTCATAGAGAAACATACAAACGGAAAGGACTGGCACAATGCATAATGCGTTGTGATATCATCCACAAGTCCCCGCATTAACTGCTTTCACCAGACAGGTGTGGACTAATTGATGATGGCATTGTTATATTTTTTTTCCCTTCTTTGAATTCCCAGATGTGCGACCTGATGTTTCAAGGTCTGTTGCCAACAGATCTGTTAAGTACTTGCATACAAGCCTGGGTGGCTAGGATCGCAGACAAGCTTATTTTGCTACATTCAGCCAAGACAGTTGCGGGCGAGATTGATTTTAGGGGAAAGGTCATAAATAAAACACATCCTCCGATGCATAAGTTATTTTCGAATGATTTTGTACTTGCCAAGACTGGGTGTAAGAGAAACCGGCAAGCGTAGGCCTATGTATGTCATGCTCGATAATGTTTGCTGTTTTCTAAATTAGTGCTTATTATAGACTAAACTCAACGAACACATGGCTTCTGGATTTGTAATTACCCCCAGGATATACGGTACGGTATGGTGTAACCGAAACTGACAACCTTCATACGCCCAACATACTGTAGGCCTATGCATGTGGGGCAGGCGGTAATCGCTCGCGCTCCACATCACAGACATGCGCGAGTCCAGCTCACTGACCGTATTGAGTTCAACGGCTATACGTAGCCACGAAAGTGGCAGCCGGTTTTTAAGGCCATAATTGTGCCGTCCGATGAAGGGCGTGAACACGTTGGAGTAGCACTCACTAGAAAATAGTCATTTTCTGGCGAGCTAGCTTATTGACGCAAGTTACCTCATCGTCAGTGCTTCGCAGGTTTACTTCATTTTGACTCGAGACATAATTTACATACCGTGTATATAAACGCGATTCGATGTTATCGCTGGGTGATGATGCCATATGGTGGCCGTACATACAATTTTGATGCATCAAAAAGTGGGTGTTATAAAGGAAACGTTTGAGTCGTGTGCAGACACGTGGAACTGAAAGCCATCATGTGAATATAACATATGATTTGGCTGTGTGGTATCTACCATGGCACAGATGCCTCGACTAACATTGTTCTTGCCGCTGCTGGAGGGAATACGCGCAGAGACGGGTCCCGCTCACGATAATGGGTGTAAAAAGCATTAGCGATCGAGACCACCGAGTGACCTAGTAGGCGCCCGTACCCCAGCTTTGCACTGCATTTTCCGGTTCAAATGACGTCAAGCTTCAGAAGTCTATCTGCAAGGAAATTCTAGAGAAATAAGTCGCCGAGGAGAACGATCTCTGCGATGCATTGTAAATTTAAAAAGACAATACACACAACTGAAACATACATAATTCCCTTACTTTTTAAAGACGACATTTTTAAAGTAATAAGACCATTTCACATCAAACAAGGACCGTCGAAACGGCCCTGCTTGAAAGGACTTTTTAAAAGTTGATTTATTCACAGGTCAGGCCGTGTTTATATTGTATCAAGTTGAGAAGTACAAAGACAGGGACGGGGGAGAATATGCAATAAACATCAATACAGATAAAAATATATAAATAAATAAATATCACGCCATTTGAAAGGGCAATATGGATGCGCTAAATGCCATTGATGGATATGCATCATGCACTAAGTCATGGTTACCTTCATTTGTCTGTTTTTGTCATGTAAACAAAGCGTAGTCTCGCTCTCAGCCTCACAGGAAAATGGAGACTTCTTTTTCAAACCTTTCAAGAGACTGTTTTAATGCCCTGTTTGTGGGGTTTGAGTCTTCATGACGGGTTACTGAGGGGATATGTAACTAGATAAATCCCTCATTGTATTTGACAAGTAGGCTATACGAAAATGGATCTCGGGTTGAACCCGTACGAAAAGGCTCTTTAGAATTTTCCCAATTAAAAGCCGTTGACAAGCGGGGAAATATCAGGGGAAGGGTGGGGGCAAAGCACTCATCAGAAATGAGAGAATTAGGAATGTTCATTGATACTTTGCCTACACTGCAATTTGGAAAGTGGGTGACTTTTTGTATGTAAGTACATAATAAGGCTCGTTCCGTACTTACTGAGCGGAGTAGCCTTCATAACTTTAATTAATTTTGCACGTATACCAGACATGCTCAATTAGTGGGACTGCCACGCTTAAATGGGCAAGACCCACGACAGTTTTTGTACTGTAGTTGTTGGGACATTAACTCAGATTTGCACTAATTTTGTGGGACAAATTTCCCACAACAGAGTTCTGAATTTCCTGGCAAAAGAAAGTGTCATCTTAACCCGGGGAATTCCTGCCCGCAGGCACGCAGACCCGGCATTAGCGGGTATAATATGCATGTCTTTTTGCATGTGCAGTTCTTGTAGGCCTTGGTATTTTAAGACAGGCCTGTACACATAAAACAATACCTCTGTTTTAGGACCTGTGGCGTATTCAGGTAGTGAATGGGGGGATAGTGGGAGTTTTTCTAACTACGGAGATCCAAATTTGATTCGTTGTACAAGAAACTCCTCCACGAAATTAGGTGGTAGTTTGACGCTTTCAATCTAAAAAAAAAACCAAAAAACTACCTTCAACCTTCGATAATATTTGTAATCACTTTGGACTGCAGCCAGACATTCATTGCTCACGTACAAGTAAAGCCTGGTTCATACTTGGCGCAGCAGCAAACACGATCTCGAACTTGTGACGTCTGAACAAAATATTCGTGCTTCAAATTCGGAAAACATTGAACATATTTCAACTCAAGCGAAATTCGCTACCGAGGTTTTTGCCAAATTCGCTTCGCTTTCGCGCAAGCCTGAAGTATGAACCGGTTGTAATAACTCTGCTCAGGCATTTCTTACATCTTCGTAAAAATTATTCGGAACTTGACCCTCGAGAAACTCATTGTACTTCGGCGGCTTCTCTGAGTCCCACACGCTTCTGTATTTTTAATACACATCGCAGGATTCGAACATTAGTCAAGGAAACTCTGCGTCTCAAGAATGGGACGAGAAAATGTTGGATGGTGATATTAAAGCCCTCAGTGAATTCTCTCTAACGTTCATCTGCACAGGACGGATAGAAAAGGTGTTAATTGGAACTCTCCACTTCGGCAGTGTGCCACAAAGACCTACATCCGCCCACTCTTACGCCTTTCTGGTATCCTTGCAGACCGATTACCCGCGCTTCAGTCGCGCCGTTTTACTGGCAATTTTATTTTCTGGTCGTTGATATATGGAACGATCGTGAAGAGACGGCTACATAACCTTCAATATTTCACGCCGTGTCCATTAAGCCTAGCTGCAGGGTTTGGAGCGTTTAGTCTTCAGTGTATTGTATGCAATCAAGCGATATTAATACGGTACCAAGAAGCTTAGGATGCAGTCCGGTTTCTACCCTTTTCAAAGTGTGCAGCAAAATGAATAATTTGTTTCTCCGGTAAAGTAAGCCAGTTGGATAACTATACACTTAATCCGTTAAGTCACAACTTGTTCACAGGCGTTTATTTTAGGAACGTTTGTGATGACGAATCACGTGAATGACGTATTACAACGGAGTATACTTCGGTGACAAGGACAGTTATAGAAATAGTTATAGTTATAGTGAAAAAAAAACCTTTCCGTACAATGACTGCAGAACGTCAAAGTCCGTAGCCCGTTGCACGCATGGAATTCAACCCATTTGAAATAGTACGCGAACAGGATACGTGCGGCTCGAGGAAAAAAACCAAATAAAACAAACTGGGGGGGGGGCATCGCAGCTGTGAATGGTTATTTTATCCTGCACTGTGTAGGTAATGTGCATTTCATCAGTGTGATCATGTGACAGGTAGATGTTTGAAATAACCGTACAAGACAGCAATAAAACCACCCAACTTTTAAAAATTAAAAAAAAATAAAAAAATAAAATGTATTGAAACTGCAATGCAAGAAACCGGTTTTCTTCCTATGATGACATCGTAGGTTTGCTTATGAATATGTAACTTATCATGAGCATGAACCCCCCCCAAAAAAAGACAGTATGAAATAGATTTTAACATAGCAAAACTAAAATGAAAAATAAGGTGAAGTGAAACGTACAATTATATCGTACACTTTCAAGTATTGTAAAACGAACTGCGTCGCATTGACTTTATCACCTAAACACCAGATATAATGCATCCGGCACGTGAAAGCCATGAAAAGTTCCTACAAGTTCCATAAGTCGTCTGTTATAGATTCAATCAATCTCGACTTAAATATGAAAGAAGTTAAGGCCCAAGTGAGATGGCGTATCCAGCAGGGTCTGGAAGGCAGTCCCCCCAGGTATGTTGCCATTTATTAGGAACTGAAAGCGTGCCAGTATTTTAGAAACCATATCATTACATCTCATAATTATTCATGAGTGTATTTGAACGCGTCATTTGCTGATTACGCAGCGCGTCCGGCACGTATGTTTGAACGGCTCATTTTGCTTGTGCGCAGGGGCATTGAATCCACTAAGGCCAGAAGCCAGGGAAATGGCCTTTGACTCAGGCAGAATGACCCTAAAAGTAATCGATCAACATCACGCTCAGATATCGTTGTTTCCCCCCCTCATTTGCATACCGATTAGAGTTTAAACACTCAAAGTAGGCCAACCATTTGCTAACTTGCACACGACAAAAATCAATTTTCTGCCACATTTCTGCCCGTCCTCATCACATACCTCCAAAGTAACAGAATCAGAATTCCGAAAGGAAGCTAACATTTTAGAGGGTGTTTTTTCCGTTTTTTACAGGGTTTTCCCTGACATGCTTACCTTGTGAATGGTGAGGACTATCATGAACGCTCTAATGAGTGAATATGATGTAAGAAGAAAACTGAATGAAGCAAACATTCAATTTGTGCCTTGTGGTCGGGCAATTTTCCGTCAAGCAATGCAGTAAAAGTCAACTCGTAACTAAACTCACTCGTATCCAGATTATGTGTGTGTGCGCGTTTATGCTATGCCCCAAAGCCGAACATCTGATTGTGGAAAGCTTTTGCATTTTAAACAAATGGCTTTTGATCTTGAAGAAATGAGCTGATAGATACAAACGATAGATCAGTCTCCCAAACAGTATCACGGATGTTCTGAGGGAAAATCGGCAAAATTGTGAAAATATGTTTTTGTGGAAATTGTCGTAAAATTGACAATTTCCACTTTCTTTATTCTTTTCCGGAGGTTTTTCTTACACAAAAGCTATTAAATATCACGAGGTCTTCAAGGGAAATGCCGGAACACTATCTCATATGGGTCACCACCGATATGTGTTGTCTGCCAGCATAGTATGTTTCAGGCCGACAATCATATGTCACTATTGCGCATGCGCGAATACACAACTAAATGCACGCACAGTCTATGATGACTAAACATACGAGCTGGAAAGTAAAAACTATACGGACGGGTGCATGACGCACCGTTGAGTACATTGCTGCCGTGCGGTATTTTTTTCTCCGGTGGTAGCACCAAGAGTTCCCTCTGGAACCCGTCTCGTAGACATGCAGTCTGTGACATGTAATCTTAACGGATCGAGTCTGTTGTAGTTCTGCATGCAGCTCAGAAACAAATCGCATTGAATTGATTATTTTGTCAATTTGCTTATGAATATTCTAAGAGCTATAGTGAACCGAACATAGCGTTTTTCATTTCTGGAAATTTGTGGAAATTATACAAAACCTGAATCAACCCCTGCCATCTGGTTGGTGAATCGTTGACCACATGTAATTGAAATATTCGCTCTGTTCAACAGCACCCGTTCAACAAACCTCATTGACTTGACTGATTCCTGCCCCCACCCCATTTTATGTATTCCATTCCCAGTAAGAAAGAGAATAACAATATGCCAGGAATGAGACCAGTCAAACATTACGCGGTACATTGAGTGGCGCTTTCGGCACGGATCTGTTTCACAAATTGACTGAAGTTAATACGCGAGGGAGACCTATTTGTTTTGCGATAACAGCAGAGGATTTATGCAGGTATTGTGTGAAAAAAATAATGAATGTGCACATTTGTGCAAAGGTAAGAACAATTTCGTTCGATGATAGATGAAATGTTCCATTCCGCAGACACGGGGAACTCTGCATGCAGCTCAGAAACAAATCGCATTGAATTGATTATTCTGTCAATTTGCTTGTGAATATTTTATGAGGTATAATATAACAAACACAGCGTTGTCAAAAATATTTTGAAATTGCCATTTTGCCCTCCGCCCCCCCCCCAAAAAGCAAGCCTGGTCGGAGCCAAATTTGGCTCTTCAGGCTGGTGTTAAACTCAGGTTTCCTGGATCCTCGGCATGAAACGACTGAGAATATTTCTATTCCCCCCTGGATGGGATGCCAGTCCATCGCAGGTTGCTTCCCTAGCCAATGCTGGTACCCATTTATACTCCTGGGTGGAGAGAGGCAAGCAGGGGTGAAGAGGCTTGCCAAGGGCCACAACATACTGCCAGCAGTTGGATTGGAACCTTTAACCCTATGAATGGAAGCCACTGACCCTAACCACTTGCCCCCACAATCTTGCCCACCCCCCACCAACCCAGAACCTTAATATGCGTCCAGGTGGCTGTTTCAGGGAATGTCTGTTATAACCTACATACTTAGATCAATTAGGAGAGAAGAGGTCAAACCTGTTAAGTTTTATAATCACAGAATTGAGAGGTATAAAAGATTATTACTGACTCTTTGGCGCTCAAAACGTCTGTGGTGTTTGCAGTGGACTATTTGGCGTCTTTAACAGCATAGTAATTAATCATTTATTCCGTGACGTCAGAAAGTAGACATTAGTACTGCCATTAATATACATCACATGAAAGAAATAAATCATCCAAAACGAGCCTGCCAATTTCAACATTCGGGATAATAGTTGCCTTTCGATTTTTTTTAATCAGTGGTGAAGGTGCTGCCTAGAAGGCGAGGCAGTGCTGATCACTGCTGAATCATATTAATTGTGAAGAACGCTCCCAAATAAAGCTATTGATCCTCGTAACTAAATATTACTGAGAGTTTTGATGGTAAAAAAAAATTCGATTAAATTTGCAGCGTCCTTTTGCTTTCCTTGGTGCAGATGGATGTCACCTTGATGCTGGTCCGTGGATGGTACAGACAAGCATATGTTTCCACATGGCGTGCATGAAACGCCTTCCCACAATGGTTTTGACACACCGGAACTCTGCCGTCCTAGCTATGGAGGACGAGGTTGAAGTCGGTGAGTAGATTGTTTCAAGATGTAGTTGATCTGAGAGAAGTAGAGTGGATTGTTGGTGATGGACACCTAAAAATTTTTAAATGGTGTATGGTCGCATCTCAAACACCCATTTCTTCACGTTGCTAGTTTTGTATGGATTTTGTTGTTTTTTATTTAGTTTATTTATATTGGCCTGATTATTTGCGAAAGCTTGTGTTATGATGCAGAAGCCGAGTCATTTTAAGGAAATGGCTGTAGAGTCGAGTCATGAGACTGAGAGGTTTGAATCAAGTCAGTTCACAGTGTGTGGTCGCTTTGAGTTGAGTCGAGTTGAGTGAGCATGCTCTCAGAGTACGTACGTTTGAGTCTCAGATACATGCATTTGAGTACCATTTACAAGATTCACTCAAAACTGACAGGGACTAGGGTTGAATTCTGTTGCTATCCAGTCGGTATTATTTCCACCATGCCAGCAGGTGTTTATTTCTTTTTCTCAGATCAAATGGTGACGGTATCGTAAAGAACACAAACAAAAGTAGTGTTTATTTCTTTTTCTCAGATCAAATGGTGACGGTATCGTAAAGAACACAAACAAAATAATCTCCATATGGCAAGCTACATGCTACATCAATTATATTCCAAGAGTATTACATTTTGGAATTCCAATGTTACAGGAATTAGCCTGGTTCTTTCATTTAGGGCCTCGAAGGTCAACTCATTTGATTTTATATATTAACTTGAGTCGTGTCACAGTGGTGAAACTAAGGGGAGGGTGTTAGGGGCCTGTGCGCCTTATGGCTCCTCCTGCGCTTAGAAATTTGAGATGGTAAAATGTAGTGATAGGCTGTCTTAGTCAATGTTTTACCTCTTACCCCATAAAACCGAGGAAGTTAACATCCTAACGTGCCCATCCAGAAAATTAAGACTCCCCGTCCCTTTGCAAAATGTACCCCAGTTACGCCACAGTCGTGTTGAATCAGTTACCTGTTGGGATTTGGGTCCAGTCATGATTTTGTTTTTCAAAATGGTGACCCGGATATGAATCGATTTAAGCCACGCATTGATTCGAGTCAGCACAACTTGGATGCAAGAATGCGGTAGTTTAAGGATATTTGAACTGACCTATCCTCAACAAGTAGGCGTTGGTGGTGGTGGTGGGCTTGTGCTGGGAATTGCACAAGTAGATGTGCTAGAATTTGTTTCTGCATTCAACTGGGGACCCTGAACAATAGAGGACAATAAGGTCCCCGATTGACAGAGGGTTNACACTTGTGTGCGGTGCGTTGTGATTTACAACCAGACATAGTTACAGTGGAGCCTGAAAGTTGACCCCTAATGATGCAAAAATTTCATAATTTATTTTTTTTGTTCAGTTGTTTAGTTCACAAATACAATTCGAAAAAAGGTCTTTTGAAAATATTTGCTAGCATATCCATTTCTAGAAACTAAAAAATAAACTGAAAAATATCCTGCCAAAAACTGACCCGTCCCTTCCGAAAATCATCGTACGCAGATGAACATTTACGGAAGGAAACTTTCTGGTCGTTTGTCGATAAAAGCCAACATAAAACAGATCAAAATACTTTACGTTTCTTTTAATTGCTTAGGAGAGAAACCTAAAGCAATAATCTGCTTTTACGAAAGATTCGAATATTTTATCACATTTTGCTTACAAAAACTGCGTCATGTCAAGTCAACGGCATCTGGGAACTCATCGACTGCAGGTAGGCCCTAGGTAAATCTTTGCACCTTTGTACAATCTCGTTTTCAGCGTATAAGCGCGGGGAGTGAAAACAGACATGCATGAACAGGGAGACCTTCGAACGATATTGCCGGAAATTGAAAGGTGGTTTTGCACCCATCGAAAATATTATTTAAGGAAGAAAAAGGTAAAACCTCAACATGAATGTTTTATATGGGTGATTTCAGTTACGAATCGTTCTTCCAAAAAATATCGAACCTGATAGGACGGCCCCATGCCAAATCCCCAGAGGCAGACTGTGCGAGGGTTTCTTGGTGCTCGCTGCATGACCTTTTACTTTCATGCTCGATTAGAAAAATGAAGGGGTAAATTTGCAACAGCTTGATGCTCCAGTAAATACATGCAACAGGCCGCGGAGCCCCTGTCTGACTGCGGTTATCCTGTTCATGAATACACGAACATTTCAGTCAATTTAGATGGCATGACTCTCCAACGCAGCAAGAAGGAGTAGAATTTAATACACAGCTCCCAAGTCTACACAAACGGCGGTGTCAAACACATTAAAATACAACGAGAGTAATTTTTTTGTGAACAACCACGGAGCTGCTTCGGAATCAGAGCCTTTTCTAAGCATCATTTGTATATTGTATGAGCTATTTAATTCCGAGACGAAAAATCTGTTAGAAAGGGTGATTCCCACAGTGCCAGTCATCGGGCTTGTCCTTGCTTTTTTCTATAGGACCGCAGATGTTGGAACTAGCACGAACTGCGCCATACAGGGCATTTCCTCGCTTGTGCAAAATTTCAACCCACTTGGCCAAACAGTTCCAGAGATAAAAACCCGAGAAGAATTAAACTTTTTGGGTTTGTCACGTGACAACTGATGACGTCATTATGATGGATATCTTCTAGGATCATCCTAAGAAGGTAGTCTAAGTATATGCAAAGTTTGAGTTGAATCACTCTTACTAAAGTGCCAAAGTGTTATGGCGGTAGGATTACTGAAACAAAAACACCGAAAAACCGGTTATTGTTAAAAATTGGATTATTTCTTAATCATGAAGTAACTATTCTGTAGGATATTTCATTTTTTTCAATCAGGTTTCATGACCTAAAGCATGTCTCTCTTTATCCCATTAACAGCAACTTGTGTACTTTAGAGAAGCTCTTCTGACGCAGGTCATGTGTTGACTTAGTAAAAATCACCCTAACCCCAATTCTCCCACAGGGAGCATTGACGTGTATAAATGGGAATCGCGCATTTTTCGCTCTCTGAATCGCAACGTTTTCTCAAAAACTGCTGCAGACCGTCTCTGACATTGTTCGTTAGAACTGAAGAGAAAGAAAGGTATTTTGTGGGGCTTTTGTTCCTGTCTCTTGAAAAGTGTCTTATACTTCACCATCGCCAACCAAAGAACGAAAACTATACCTACTTTGGCAGTGTGGCCGAAGCGGCTAAAAACACACCAACAGATAGAGTTTCGATTATGTTAAATTAACAGAGACCCGATTACCGTTAAGCTTACACCACGTGTCATGAATACAGCAGGTGTCCATTATTTGCCCCGTGAAATAAGAAACAGCTTAAAAAGAATAACAGTCTTCAGAGCGGAATATGATATTTTAGATAATGTGTTACGAATGTATTTCACAGTTCTGAATTATTACGGTAATTTTTAAATTACTCAGCAATATGGGGAAAGCAAAAATTACATGGAATCAAAGTAACAGCTTTTATTTTCAAAGCAGCTCTTCCAAATACTGTACCGTTAACGAAGTACCACTAAACTGTTCATAGCTTTTTGGTCTCGTAAGTAATCAAACGTATTTCGCATGCTAACGATGGCATTGCATGTGCATTTTTCTTGGCCTGTTTATTGTATCTGAATATTTGAGTCTCACTGAAATACAGTGGGTCGTCTTAGCGTTGGGTTCTTCCGTCACCGTACCAGCGGCAGCATTTTACAATGACTGTGTTTTGCGTTCCCGGTTTGCGTCTTCCAACTAAAAGTTTTGAGGATTTGCATCTCTCCTACATTAAAATAATCGAGTTCAAATCTAACCTTCAATGCATTACCTAATTAAAAGAGGAAACATGCAATCGAGAAATGTCCATGATGTCACTTTGTCGTTATTGCATCAGATATTTGTGTGGCGGTGCAGTGAGCAAAAATTAATAAACGTGCTTTTAATGTGCACCTATGTACTAAGCACATCCTGCCAGAGTGAGGTCAGCGTCCTGGAATTAGGCTTGGAAGCTCGGATTCCAATGACCAATCCAGTGAGAAGCCACCTACATAGGCGTCATTACTACAGCTTAATTTAACGACCTGTGCCACTGGATGATAATGATCCCGTCAGATAGGTGCGCTACCTAATACAATATATCATCCTTCAGCCCTGGAATGTGTCGTCACATATGGCAACTCGCTAGCCGCAGGAGAATCTCGTGAATGATTGTTTGCGACCTCCATGCTGTGTGTCTACATCGCAAGCTCCTATGTGATCCCTAACGGGAACGGGGATAAAACTTTCCAAAGTGTGATCGGAATATGCGGTTTCAAGGTGAGATTTCTGTGTTTCTGCAGCCACGGTAAGCCGAAGTTAATGTTCTTTACGGTAGTTAGTTTATACCACATACCTACTTGATTGGCGCCTGAGTTGTAAGAAACCCCTACCTCATCTGCTTGAATAGGCAAAAGTACTTCAAGTGTTCATGATTTCTGGTACAGAGGTCTAGTGTCAGTCATTTTGTGCTAGTGATTATGTGCCAGCTCCCTGACTAGCATCAAAGGTGTATAAAAAATGCGTGCCTCAACAATTCATGATGCTGGAACAAATACGTGCTCGTCCACAGGTGTATGACATGCAGTCACTTTTTACAGTGAAGTCACTCTACAAACAGGCAATTGTAATAATGCTTTGCAACTATCTTTTCGAAATATCAGCAGTATAAGCGCTGTTGTGCGAGCGAACCTTTAACATACAGCTGAGGTTGAATGGCCAACCCACTATCTTCACTATAAATGATCATATTCGTCGTATTCAGTCATGCTGACGATACGAGTCAAGATGCATCACACATCGTTGGTTTGACTATTCAGACAGTAAAAACTTGAACAATTCTGGGGTTAAAAGTGGGAGAGACGACCCTGGAGGGATTAGAAAATGTGCTCGTGAAAGTTATAATGAACAGAACAATTGGCATTTTACCAAGGCCGCTTAATGTATCCTGTGAAAATGGCATAACCGTGCTGGTGCTGATGGAATAGGCTTACCTACAGGGGTCTACTGCAAACACGATAATCCTTGCTGTTTTGTCAAACAAAAACAAACAAATAAACAAAAAACAAACAATCCAAAAAAACCCCAAAACAAAAAATGCGTCCATTGGTAGTAGCCATGTACTGAACTGCAAGCATTTACTTTTTGTTCAGCAAAATGCAAGTTAAAATTCTTTTACTGGCAGAAGTTCTTATCGACTGCAGTGAATGCCACGCTGCTATAGGCCTATATAGGTTGGTTGTAGTTGTGCATGCTGATTGTCAACGTTGACCTTATTGGGGAGACCGTGTGCATGGACAAAGACACGCTCGTCATGTGGCAAGTACAATCATGAATGATTAATTGTCACTCGATGAACTTTGGGAGACATCTATTGTGAAGACCAGAACACGGGAATAAATCACGGAAATATAAAGGGACTGACTGAAAAGCCAAATCTGGACGTCTCGCTTGTTGGGATTCAGAATAAAATAACACAGGTGGAAGGTGATGAAAGCACCATTGCGCCAACCTGACTCCACTTGACACTGAGGAGCGTCAGATAATAGACTTGTCAGTGCGAGACATCAGCTGCACCATATTCCCCTACCTCCTCAGGCATGGGCGTCTTCAGGGATTTTGGGTGGAACACCTCACGTTCCCCTTTCCCTTCACGACGCCCCCGTCAAGTGGCCTTAATTTGGTTCCACAGTTCCTTAACTTTCGCATTCGTGTACGTACGTCACTGTGACCTGTACACCGGTATGTGCACAATGGCTGTTTTGTGTGGGTTTTTGTACATACAAAAATCGCGGATTTACAAAAGGTTCCCCGCACATTTTGGAGTTGTCCCCAACTTTCAACTTGTCCCATAGTCATTGTAATGAAACACACCCAGTCACTATTGTAGTCGCCGAGACCCTTATTGGCATTGCTCGCTGATCAGCGACGAAAGAAGGCTGTTTCATTACGTGTATTTCTTTCCCCTAGTCCCCGTTGTTCAGGTAAGTACTTCCTCCCTTTGCGTTTCTCATTCCATTTATTCGAGTAATTAGTATTTCCGAAACTTAGTCTGTAATATGTTGCTTTCTGGTAATCCCCGAGCACGTTTTCCGCCTTAGACTACATTCAATTTTGACGGAACAGCGTTTACCCTTTTTCAAGTAGTTTTGCTATTTGAAGCAAGTAAAAAACCCTGGTTTGGTGTTGTTTGCCCCCCGTCCAAAAAAAAACTATTTTACAAGATGACTCATGTTGATACGGTTTGAGGGAGGTCGTCATATTTGAAGCAGAAGTTTCCAATTCCTTCGTATGTACCGAGAAAAAAAACACGTTAGATGGAATGGTTCGGAACTGCTGTTTTGTTTTTCCAGTTATAACAGGAAAATTAACGACTTGTGTTTCATTTTAATTAAAAAAAAACGAGGGAATCGGGTGATATCGATTCAAGAAGGGATAACACCGCAGAATTTTGATGCATGTCAGCGGAAAGTCTGCTTGGTCTCATAATTTGTGCAAGATAACATTCATGAAGCGTATGCATGTATATTAAATCAAATCAAAGTCAAATGAAGAGGAAACTGGTATTGAGGATTGACCCTTCAATAACTTCGAGGATGATGACGTCATTATTTTGAGACTTCAAAGTTTGGTTGTTTTTAACAACTGATTTTTTTATCCACAGTCATGAAACTATGGTAAATTTTAAAACAATAACCGTCTTTTCAAGAGGGATACCGGTATGCCCTCGTGTTATGACGTCAGTAATCCTTGCGTAGTGCTCTGCATATACCATTCTTAACATTTTTGGTAATTGGTTGAATGTAGAAAACTCTTTTTGATTTCGAGATATGATCTCATATCATTGCACTTCCGACTATCCAGAAGTTGTGGTCACATGGCTTTCCTTTCCAGGTGGTAGCTTTGTCCAAGATAATGGTCTACCAGGTTTCTAAATATGAACGTGCTACCTCATTCAGTGCTAAAGTTCTAGTTGAAGAAAGGTTTCCATTTGAAATTTTAAATTACTAGTAATTTGTTACAGATGACATCACATACATCTTGAAAACTCGCATACTAAAGTCTTGCCATCAGGGTTTAAATGGTACAAAGTTTCACACTAATCTCCTAAACTTGGAAGATACTGACCGGTGTATTGATATGATGTTTCCTTAAACTTTTAAATTATGTCCGAACATTGACCTTCGTAAACCCTCGAAAAAAAGGCTTGACAACTTCAACACTTCACAACAATTACTGGCCAACTCAAGCTCTGTCCAATCCCAAAATATAAACACATTCTGTGTCAGATTATGAGATAAACTTCTGAAAGATTACAATTGCTTGTAATTCGATAACAGATCAATGCTGTCATCAGACGTTACTCCTTTTACGTATATACGGATCGGGGTTAATGTTCGTGTCAAATTTACAACGGTACCGGTATGTCGTATTGCGAAGATGCTTTGGAGATTTCTTCTCCGGAAAAAAACAGGAGACGAAAGGTGAACCGCTTTACCGACAGGTGACCGGGTTGTACCCGGTCATCTACAAACGGAAATAAATCGGGAAAATCAAAATGCTGATTCCCCCACCTCGGCTCAAGGCTAATATGTGCCTTTATCTGTCATTGACTTAGCTTTTGTAATGGTACATCGTAGACTTGTTCTTCGATCTCTGCACTTTGATTTGCTTTCATACATTATCTACATTGAAGTGCTTGTCCAGTAAACCCTGCATGTATGGGGCCACTCTCATTTTGCACACAACTTGTATGAGCGGCCACAGTTTGCAGAGATCACCTTTTGGCTGGTTTTTCTATTTTATTTGATTTTCTCTCAAAATGGACATTTGTCTCATCAATTTTAAGGAGGGTTAACTTTCATTTGGTATTTGGATTTTTAACATTTTGTGAATTATTATTTTACCTTTTACCGACGAACAACTATAGTTTTAGCTGCCAGTCGTAGGACAAACCCCACTGTGACGAAAAAAGCAGACCTTTTAGGTTAGTGTCATCGTGATAAAAGTATGCACCGAAAATGGCCAATTGAAAGTGACCAAATAATCCTGCAAGTAAGCTACCGGTCATTTGCATATCGTGTAATTTTACACAGGACCCTCTCTTTCATTCTTGGAATCAACACATAATAAAGCAGGGTACCACACTATAATTTCGTTTTGTGATATATATTTTTATGATATTATCAGGAAATAAAATCAGCAGGCTGCATTAAATGCGGTCAGACATTTTTTTTCACCAAAAGACACTCAAACGCTCCCGCTACCCGAACCCTTTTCATTAATTAATTCCAGCATTCATTGACAGACATGATAAAGAATCATGCTTCCAGTATTACCAGCAAATTTGTCAACTAGCCTTGACACGAAAAGTACACATAACAGTTCTTGAACTTCGGGGATTAATTTAACTTGCGCCATGGTGCATGAAAGGACAAGCCAGGCACTTTGTACAAAAGCAACTTCACTCGAGGGGTGTTCTTAGTCTAAGCAGTTGCCCATTTGGTTCCCTTGCCAATTTTCAAATGATATGATTTCATTGAGGGAAATGAATTTTCAAAATCGAAAACGGCTATTTGGATGGTAATGACGTTTGTGCCATCGACGCTGTTGAATTTTAAATGTTTCACACACTCCTGAAGAAATAAATTAATTAATTTGCCAAGTATTTGAAGTTCTCAGGGGAAAAACTGTCGCAACTATAGCGAAATCCTGACCTGGTGTATTTAGGCCTAGTCCTCCTGGACTTTTTTTGGTTCTGAAAAAAGCATAACAAAGGTTTGCGCCCAAAACCAAATTCCGGAGTTGAGCTGGCGACGCAAATTAAGCACGTTTGGAGTTCGTTGAAGGCTTCAAACAGGTTTGTTCACGAATTAATTCAAATAGGTAGACCCAGAAGTTCGCACGTATGGTGAGCTGCCAGATTTGTGTAGGCCCTATCAATACATTTTCAAAAAGCTATTGTTATCGATAGTGTTTGCTTCCATGTCCTGATGGATTAAAACCCTCACCTCCTTTATGGGCAATTGTAAGTGACACACATGTTTTAATATGAACTAATCACACTTTAATTACCCCCTATTCTTCAAACTTCAGTAAGTATAGATGAAGTACATGCACTTTAAGATTTCGTTCTTGAACTTCAGCCGATCAATCATGGCTATTAAAGAAAGCATTCTATATTTTATGTTGGCATCGTGCCATACAAAACGTATTCGTGTGACTTGAAAAGACTGATTTTCTGGATTTAGTAAATCAGAGATTGCGAGAAGTAGGCCTACTGATGAAAAAAGTCACGTCTGAAAGTTGAATTTTTCAATCGACAGCATCGACAACATGGAATACACAACTTCACATATGTCGTGTTTTCACGATTACACTCGTGTATGTACATATACACTACGTGTGGCATTGTGTTTCGGAAAATGGTGCCTTGTGTGTGGCACACACCACTTCACACAATCCAAGTTCATAGTCGTGGTTGGTGGTTTTGGCTAAGGATAGCAGACAGTTATTGTCTGGCGAACTGGGATTGAAAGGATAAAAAGCCTTGAAATAGCAATAGCTGAGAGGAAGTGAAAAATAAGACCATTCTGTCTGCAATGAAGTGCTGACCTCATGAAAGCGTTGTGTATAATAATGGGGAATAGTCTGATCAGGTAGCTAGTCAAACTAGTCAGTCGCGCTGAAAATAGATGTCGAACCAAAGTGCAAATCGTCGGTTCAAAAAACGGGAAAAACTAGCGCGCATCACGAGTCAAAAGAGGGAGAGAAGGTAATTGGAAAATGAATGCAGTAGAAATAGGGTCTGATAGGAAAGGTCTAATGTACGGAATAATTGGTTTTTATCATCGCCGCCGCTGTATGTCAAGGTGCAAAACTTCGCTACTGCAATACACAATACACATTTTGATCACTCTTATTTTACGGATTCAGGATTTTTTTTTACAAAGTCATGAAATGTAAGACTTGGGAAAAGCTAATCCGTACTTAGTTGCAGATATAGGCCTATTGGCTTAATTAAAGAATAATACATTAATACAAACGATGAAAGCTTTTTTACCTCGTGAAAACAGGAAAACCTGGAGTTCTTTATATTTTCCTATTGCATTATACACACTTTTGTCACTTCGGGAAAAAAAAAGAGCCTGACGAAAATCGTTGCATTTCGTTACATTTCAACACGTGTGCCGATGTGCAACATCACTAACACGCATGCGTACATACACCGAATCGTGCAGGGATGGTGTATAATTTTATTGTCTCCATTTTTGCCCTGCTGTCGATGTGACTATTTATTACTTCCTGAAAACAGGGAAACACAGAGACCAAGCTTTTTATTAGTTGTTTGTTTACAGTTACTAGGAAAGTAAACAACATTTTGCTTTGAAACTCTACTAATTTGTTCTTTGGATCAAAGGTAGTAAAATGGTAGAAAAAACTCCAGATGGACAAATTTTCGATTTTCCGGGTTAGACTGTCACTTACTGAAAGACATCGACGACTTTTTCATTTATTCCCGTCATTTTTAATTAACAATTTGGGAATAAATTGATTCGGGTGTTGTACTTTTGATAACAACATCCTGATATTTAATTAGCTGATCGGCTGCTACAGCCTCCGTTCATGGTACGTTCTCATTTATTGAAACAGACAACTCAGTGCGAATATACCAGACGCATTGATATCTCGTTTGAACCGTTTTTATATCATTTCTGAACCATGGTCGTCCGTTGCTATGCTTTTTATGGAGCCTCGTGGTATTCGTGCTGCCGCAGAACAATATGGATATCGGTAAGAGGAAGCAGAAAAATGTAAGTTAAAATCCTCTTGCTGGTAGCTAGCAATTCTTGTCTATTGTGGTTAAAGCCAGGTTGATAGGTTTGTACAGTGTGATGTGTCATGTTTGCTGATGCCTCACTGTGGGCCGTAGCGCGACCTTTGAGTGCACAGGCACGCATAGAATATAGCAAGTATGCTGTGATGTGGTGGATAGGATCGTCACTAGTTGAATTTTGCAATACTCCTATGTGACGAATTTGATACAGGAGAATCCTTTAAATTATGGAGCGACTGAAGACCCAAATCTGCATGTCTGCTTGCTGTGATTTGGCTCTCATTGGTCACTGAGGTAGAAAGTGAGGAAATAACCATTGGGCCCGTTTGACTCCGGCTGTAGGAACGTCAGATAGTACGAGGTAACGCATATTGCACATGGCCCATTCAGTAATTAAGACAATTAACTTTCATTGCAAGTAGACAACAGCAGTGTCTGTTGCGATCAGGTGACGTCGGTGACAATGAAGTGTTTTCTTTAATCAGACCCCCTCCAAATAAAAAAAAAACTTGAACGAAACAAATTTCCAAACAATCTAAACTCAGCATACAAACATGTTTTTTTTAATGCAACGTTCCTCAGCATAGCAATGAAGTTCAGAGGCGCATACCAATTGAAATTGGAAAACACTCTGCATCAACGAAATAAATTAAAATGGCAAACTTGCGCACATTGATTTCGTCGATAAATTAGTGATGGTATACCACACTTATCAGGCGCATGCGCGCATTTGTAAGTCGAGACATGCAAGTACGATCATAGAAGCAGGTCTAGCACGCACTACCTGCTGTGCTAGCACGGCACCACTCGTAGCAATTAGGCTTCAAAACGAGGACTTCATCAACTGGAAAGCCAAACGCAGCCAGATTTTCGAGACAATTAGTTTCCTGCTTATTTTTGGCCCCTGTCAGCAAATGCATGTCAGAGATGTTTTGGGCCCAAAAAATAACTATACCAACCACATTTCCGTGACGTCACAAAGTCGACGTCACCGGAACGTCTCGTGTGTTGTAACTGAAGCGAACACGAAACTGTAGTCTTAGAATTCCATTTGACATGTACGACCAACATAGTTCAGAACATGGCAAACCTTCTTGAACTGAGTTTACGAAATCCCAACTCCAGATTTTCTCTTTTCAGTGTCTGAAAGCTAGCATCATTGTATGTAATTACTCCGTCGGAATTAAGAAGTCGTTAAGTAGAGCTGATGCGTTTGAAGATGACCCTGAAAAAGGGCTCAACAGCCCCATGGTATAAAAAAGAATCCATGCTCGTGAGTCATCATAAATTTTCACTCTCCCCGGGGTTTGATGAGATTGGTCGCTATGCATCCTGTATACTTGTGGCATTTGGACCCTGCCTATGTTTTGTCGGTTCGGCCTGATGAACTTTGGCGTGATATCGATATCTGAATGGGAGCCACATCGGAATGTCAAAGTGCAGAGTCGGACGAGTTCCAAGGTTTTCATAAGTCATTATCAAGCTAAACAATGCCTATTGCATACTTAATTTCTGCATAGTGAATTATTTATCCTGAAATAGGCCTATACGTTTGCCCATATTGGAAATCAAACGTCTAGCAGACTTGTTTAATATTTCCTGAACTGGCTATCACCTACGGGTAATCCATCCGTTGGAATTGCATCCATCATTTGAATTCAGGAACAGAATGTAGTGGTTCAACCTTGTGAATCTGATGTACTTTGGATCATGGCTTTTGTCAGTACCATATCCATGTCTTTGCGTCGGGTGGTAAAATGTGATTTGTTTTTCTGAAATAATTTATATTTCTTCATATTGTAAAGAACCATCCCTCTCAAAAAAGAAGCAGCCAGTATAGTTTCTGACCTACTGGCCTGTTTGATGGTAACATTCATGCTTTTTGCAACCCCCCCTCCGCCAACGAGTATGAATACAACTACAAATTGAAATTAAGTCAGCTACTCGGTGGCCTGTTGAACTTGAATATCATTGTATCGTGCCATGAGCGTCAGTTTTTGGCGGATACCGGCGCATTTTAAGTGTACTTCTGTATTATTATTATTATTATACCTTCTTTTCCTACAAAACACTGTCTTACCAAGTAAAATATTTTTCTAAGTGGAGGCCTAAATATAATACGCTGCGTGGTAGAACAAGTGCCAATGGGTAAGAGTAACCATTTATAATTAAATGGCGTTTGCATAGTCGTTTTATTGGTTTTTAATGGTGACTTTAGAAGTGTTGGTTTTCGCCAGTTGAGAATTATAATTAGTTTTTTTTCATTTGCCATCAGCGTGGGAGGTATCCGTGAAGTCTATGTAATTGCATACCGGCAAGTCTATGCAGTAATTTCCTTTATAATGGTGTTTTTAAATTCTGAGAGAGTAAAATATCAGTAAACCGATCACTTATGCAGTTTTTTCACGTATCACGTCTCTCAACAATAAAAATTGGACACCATGGCAAAGGATTTTCTCTGCAGCAGTGGGTAATCAAGTACTTTAATGGTAAATACAAACTGTTCAACCCCAAGCGTGGTGTCAGCCAGGAAGATTACCTTTACTTTGATCACGTTTGGACGTTGAAGGTGCTGGTGGAAAACCAACAACTACCGCAGTGACCATATGTTTTTGCTCTTGGGAAAAAACGATTTGCAAGTGGTAAACAATGTGTCCGAATGTGACCAATTGTTTTTGGCCAATTATAAATAATTATATATCTATATAGATATATAATTACATTATATAAATATTAATATATTATATAAATAATTATATATTTATATATATATATATATAATTACATAGGCTTAAAAAATTATTATAATATAATAATGAGTTTTATGAGGCCTTTCATGAGTAACACTTGGTAGATCAATGCTGACTTGAAACTCAAATGAAATTGTCACCACTGGTTGTAGTTACGCTGGCCACACATTGACTTACTGTCTTATCTGAACTTGGTTTAATTTCAATTTAACCGGACTGATAAGGTTTATGAGACGTACAAATTATTTTTCCTTAGTTGTCTGATTTCAATATTTGACAAGGGAAGATATCTTAACAGCACAGAGTTTGCCTAAAATTTAAAAAGAAATACTACTAATACCAGCTTGAAACCCACAGGCGCGCGTACGGTTTAAAAGGAATATAACGTCAGGTTGGAAAAAGGCATTGCGTTTGAACATCAAACACAGTTGGCTAATATAACTAGGCCTACTAGCACGTTGCACTGCTGGGCGCAAGCTTTGCTGTCTATGATTGAGTAGCATTCTTCTCTCACGCTCATAACACAAGTGCTTGTAATACTCTGATGTTTTTACTAACTTGATGTGAAAATATCTAAATTTATCACCTACATACCAATGATGAAAATGAATTGACCAAGGTTAGAACAACGTCGCTAGAAAATTGTACTCTCCAAACTTTGAAGAACTGAAGGTGGCTTTTAACATTACGATTATATACGCGCATCAACTCAAAATTTGCTTAAATATTTATAAATCTAGTATCGTATCAGTAGTATATTAATTAAGCAATAGGGCCTAGTCACTCTCCAATTTGTCCAATCGTAGCTACGCGATGCTTCAGGTGACCAGTCCGATAATGGATAGCCATGCGGAACGACACAGTGTGAATAGGTATATTTGCCACGTGTAGTATCGACACTTGAATCGGAAACTGAATTCGCAAAAGCGCATTGGAGCACTTTGCCCCTTGCGCGGTATAGAGTACCAATGGAAATACGTCGTGCGCACAACTGTATGTATAAAAGGAATTAGTGAGAGGGACAGCGCGTGAACCAACACGCGCGCGCGCTCCATTTGTTTGAACAGCACTCCCTGGTTCAAAAAGGCATCACACTTCGATACCGTAGTGTGGCATTATGTTCCCAATTGAAAACTTGAAGTTAATTAATGGGTAACTTATGCCAGGGCCGATTTGTTTTCAACCGATGTCTCAGTGGCAGGTGTGTGGGTTTTCTCAAGTAACATTTCAACTTAATTAATAAATTTATTTTTCTGAAAGCTACATCTCCAAAGCATCAGCTCTACAGTTTTAAAATCAGTGAATACAAGAAAGCGTCTGCCTTACACTGCGTTTGGTTCACGTGGACTTTACCAAAACAAAATAACAGTAGAATGTTTACGCCGTCCCATAACTTCATAAGGCCACTTATATGCACGAAAACCTCAGTCTCCGGCAATTGATGCCTTTGGAGCAGTGTATTAAAGGGTAATTGCCCCGTATATCTCAAATCATTTCAAAACTTGTAACACTGTACACTGTGTTTTAACAAGTCCAGTTTAAGGCCGGTTCATACTTCAGGCGAATGCGAAAACGAAGCGAATTTGACGGCACGAAAAACTTGCAGCGAAATTTCCCTCAAGTTTGAAATGTGTTCAACATTCGGGTATTCATAACGCGAATATTTGATCTGACGTCACTAGTTCGCATTCATTTCCACTTTTTTCGTGAAGTAGGAGCCAGCCTTCAGCCGATCATTTCTACCCCCAGTGTGTCGTTATACATGCCATTTGATAATGATGTTACTGTAGTCTGGTAAGAATCAAAATGATGCCATCCAGAATCGTTTTTCTGGACAACTTCCAACCCCACAATTCAGAAACATTTTACCCATGGACAACATTGCAAAAGCTCCCCATTTACTGTACCAAACTGTAATACTGCAGGACCGAATTGTAAGAGCCATTTAAATATTTTACTCGATCACTATAATTTCATGGAACATAAATACCAACTCGACGTGGGGAGAGTTCGAAACTCATTTGGTTCTCATTTATTGTTTCCCAATCCGTCAGTAACACAACAAAGTTAGTTTTTGCTAGGAATATATAAGTGCAACTAAATTAACAGAATTGAACTTTAAACCATTTGAATTATTTCTTAATATCTAGCAATCCTTGTTCAATTTAGAGCAGCAATTTTGTTGTTTTGTGGAATGTGATATAAATAAAAGGCACTAATTCACCCGTAACGTTCTCGTCTTTCACCATACGGATGCGTTATCTGTCATCAGGTGATTTATTATAGGTTACATTTGGGTTTCGATTCCATCATCTGTATACAAGTGATACATAATCGGTTAGATATTGTCCAACACTATCGGTCACTTTGTTGCACTTCGTCGATTCGTGATACGTTTTCGTTTCTCATTACCTTATCCGTTGTAAAAAGCCTTCAAACATCTGATGTGGCGGTTTCAGCCTATTGGCAGAGATGTCACGAAAATTACACCTCAATATTAACCTTCTCGACTGCCGCGGCTTTGTGTTACATATTTATTACATTACTGTATTATTAGTGAATAAACGAGTATAACGTTACGACTGTATGCGAAGAAACTATACCCGTAACATATACAAAGTAGGCCCTCGTCATTTTGGAGGCAATTGAATATTACTGAGACACTTGAATTTATTCAGAATAATTGATCAGGCGTGGTCTTTGAATAATTCATGTTTGATAGATGATGTGGTAGCCACCATGTTCCGACTGCTACTGATTGTCCAAGATGGTTGCTGACTTACGTTACATTGATCGCCGGCACATTGTGTGCACACATTAAACATTGTTTACATTAGTCTGGGATCCGTTGCGATTGCGGCCTGTTAAGGTTGCGCATGTATACCATGTGACCTCCACCATGGCTGCTGCATACCCTTGGCCATCAGTGATGTACATTGAAGCTGTTGGCGGTATATCAATGATTGACAGTGTTCCTCACTAGAGCATACCGCATATCGTGCATGGGGCAACACCAAGGTTTTCGCCAGGCCCAGAATCGTAAAAAGGAAGCGTCTAAATAGGTGCAATCCATCAGGTAGGTGTTCAATACCTTCTTTTCATATGTCCAGTTGGCTGCATAAATGATTCTGAATCGTTAACTGAGCTAGAGTAGCAATGACTCGATTCCAGTTCGACTTGAGTCACAAGTTGGACGAATGGACTTGACGATAGAGTCCCAACGAGAACATGACTGGACTCAACTTGAGTCACTGCGAGAAAATGACTGGACTCAACTCCAATCCCTCCACAGAAGACCAAACTTGAATGAAAGTTATTTAAACTTGAGTCCCCAAAATGAAAGCAAATTTCCTTTTGATGAAAATGTTCATATCATGTTATTATCACAAAGAGTAAGATGTGGTCAGACCACATGATGTTAATTTTAAAATGCTTAAAATTACTTTTTCTCTTGCTTTAAATAATGAATGTCTTATTGTGTTCGAATACTGGTGACTCAAAACTTACCCGATCCAGATACTGGACTAAACTCGACATTTTTGCCTTCTTCGACTCGACTCGACTAGAGTCACCGCGTTACAGTGACTCGAGTCATACAAATATTGTTACAATTCTGAACTGAACAGAATAAAATTGAAAAAATAGGGAGATGTTCTGTTGCCTTTTCTGTCTAATCTTACGAGTTTGCTGACAGTTTTTCGCCTGCACTGGTAATCTCAGTAATTGTCACGTAACAGACAGTCTTTTTGAATTGCCTTAAATTGAAATCACACCGTTGTCGAGTATTACTGTTGACTTGCATTTATTGCCCCAACCACCAATCAATGAGTTAATTACGACAGATATAGAATTATAGGAAAAAGAAAAATGGATGTCGGTAGGCTGAACGATTGGTCAGCATTGCCCCTGCTTAGCTCTTCTTTTCCACAAATCTCTTTTCCAACATGCTCCTCAACACGTTGTTTGTACATCATGGGGCTGTTTTACGAGATTTGAAGATCTCAGTCTCTGAAACAACGTATTCCTGTCCAGGGCAGGAGCCTGTAATTCGTTAACATGCCTGGTCTGAATGTTGTACCTCCAGAATTCCTGGTGATTCGATGAAGCTTTATAGATTGTGTGGATAGGTTTTGTTGTAAGGGTTTAGAAAAGATACCTTCACTACATTAAAGTATACAAAAATCATCCCTTTCTACTGAGGCTTGTAGAGAACAATGCCCGACACTGCTGAGGCAATAGAACATAATTTTGTACTTAGGGAGAGAGAAATTGAAAAAGCAACAGAATTAGAAGGTTGAATTATGAGCGTGAGAAATTGAATTACAATTGAAAATAAACAGTGGAGCTGCAAGGGCAGAAAAGAACTATTAACGTGGGCAGTGACTTTGGCAAGAACATCAGGCGTGTCCTCACATCTAACCACAGTGAAGGTGCAAAACATTTTACTTCCTTTGAGAATTTGGCTCAAGAGCTCAATTGGCCCAAAGAGCACCGGGCTACCTTACTTCACAGCGAATCTTAGGGAAATATTAAACATGTTGTCAACAGAAAATTCTGATATTGGAGAGCAACAAAGTTTAGAGGCAGAACTTCAGAAGTGTTAAACCCATTTTCAGAAGGCCTTGCAATTGGAAAGTAGAATCGTAATCAGAACTGATAGTAATTATAAAAATTAATTAATTCTCTGTGAATCATATTAGGCGTACGCGTCACTCTCCTGGCTTTAATGGGACTGGTTGCCATATTTGCAAATGGTTTCTCGGTTCTTTCTGATTAACTTTGGTGTGATATAAATATTTGCAAGAAAAACGTTAACAGGTCAAAGTGCAGAATTGGACGACTTCCAAGGTTTTCAGGAGTCATTATTTTGACAAACTCTGCCTCCTAAGTGGTACAATATATACACATAGGTATTTCATAGAGTATAGAGTTGTTCAATGATTGGGGTAAACCTCGAGATCCAAATGCCTCGCAACTGGCGCGTAGCCAAGGTTTTATTTTTAGCTGATTGGAGAAGGGTATGTGCAGCCCATTTAGTTTAAATCACAATTATAGGCTGTGTATTTATTCACTGTTAGGATAAATCTCGGGGGCATTTTGCAGCCCAGCTTTTATCGCAATTATCATCTCCTTTCACTCTATGGTTTTGCGACTGTAACCTATTGTCACCGCCCCAATTAAATTCTTGGATTCTGTGGGCGTTCTAGTATTCTGCGCCCCCCACCCGACGCTACGCTAATGTCTTGTGCCTCATGTATCTGTCAACATCTTTAAGAATGGCAGCGTTGTACTACACTTATAAAATGACAAAGTAATGGAGTACAGACTTTGAAAATCTAGAAAGTGAAAATCAACTCTCAGGGAGAAAAAGATCGCGATCTTTTCCATGTCAGGTAATTGATTGGAATCAGTCAAGCTAAAGAAAATATGCAGAACTGCTGACCATAAGCGAGGAAGCTCGTTTGTCCAGCAAGTTACAATAATTACAGAAAATTTTATGAAAATATGTTCTTATTTTATAGGTAATTGTTCCGTACGGAAAACTGGTAAAATTGAACGTTTGTGCTGTGAAATCAAGCGTTTGACTGTTTGACTGATAATACTCAAACAGTGAGACGTCATGTTGTTGTCTGTTGAGTGAATTAAAATTTGATGGTAACGAAGGCATACAATTTATGGACATTTGTACCAGCAACTACATTCCTTCATTTACATCCTGTTTGCATTTTGAATTTTATGACAACCAATTCTGCAACATTGTCATTATTGAAGTTTAAAACGTGATGAAAATTTTTATACCCAATATCCGTCCTACCAGCACAGTCGTGTTCACCATGCAATTTAATTTCCTCTGCAGCGATTCAAACCAAACATATATTTAGAAAAATGTAGAAAATATTGGAGACCAGCGTATTGATGCTATCCTGTGAAAGGATGTCTCGAACAGTCTTATTCCACTTGACACCTGGGGTGGTATTGACTCGTGTCAATGACTCGATTCGAGACTTGAGTCATAATTTATTTTTGACGACTCAACTCATCTTGAGTCCGTCCTCAGAAGACCTGTTAATAAACTCCTAAAAATGAAAGTAAATTGATAATGTTCATGCATGTGTTATTTAATCAAGTGTAAGTGTATGTGTTGTGACCTTATATAGAAACCCAGAGGTAAATTTTAAAAAGCCAAAAGTGAGTTTCTCTCTTGTTTTAACCTAAGAATATCTCATTGTGTTCATAAAATGGTGATACGAATGAACTCAGGCTAAATACTTGCACTCAAATTTATTTTTGCCTAGAGACTCGACGGTACAGCTCCACTCGATCTGAGTCATAAATTTCAGTGACTCGTTACAACTCTGTTGAGACCGTGTACATTAAGACTGAACAAACTAATTAGGTTCAACTGACTATGATTGGTCTCATTAACTGTCCATCCAAAAGAAGGAACCAGGTGCAATGAATGGTCCCTGCGTTCAACCTACTTGAAATCCGGGTTTCATAAGGCAGCTCCACACGGCCCGTGATGGCCCAATGAAATACATTCCTTGAAAATGTGAATCGGTCTAACTGCGCGTGAGTCTCTTTTTACAGAGCCACCAAAATTTGTAGACAAGGATTTCCTGGAATCGCACGAGAAATTGACATTTTGTCGGACTTTCTTTTGGACCAGCTTAAAACTTGGCTCGTGCCACCGAGTTTTTATTCTGTGAAGCGAAATCCTGATAATATATCAGATTTATTTGCTTTGTTACTATTTTTTGGTTCATCTTTCCTTGCCAAGTCTCTCGAAAAGTCGCCCTCTTTGCATCATAGTGCTTACTCTATTCACCCTAAAAGAGCTGGGGACAGAACCTGCCCCCACAGCGTTATCCCGATTTCGTCGCAGTGCATTTGTTTTAGGAGTTGGGCCTTTAGCAATTGTTAGAGTAACTCTTTGCTGTCATTTTGGGTTGTGAAAATCCGGCATACCGTTCTTGCGCAGCGCACGTTTTCCCGAGATGGGCCAGCTTAATGTATAGGCTTACTTTTTCAAAGGGGTGCCACTCAGCTCAATGCACACGGGCAGACGTGTAGCATTGAGCTTCAGATGATAAGAATAACAACTTTGTGTCTTATTGAATTCAAACTTCACATTTGTAATGACATGGAGTGTTTTTACACGCATAGGCCCCTGCCAAGTTTTAAAACTCCAGCAAAGCACAGCATTAGTTTCGGGGGTTAGGCGGATTCCGCCCCCCTCTTGCTCTGAGATTGTCCAAAATAACCCAGCTCTTTTAGCGTTCAGGGAAGAACATATTTTCCCAAGACTTAGTTCATGCTGGCCTGAAGTAATTTCTTGGAAATATGACTGTCACGTCTCGTCTGAATCATCATTGATTGTGGGATGCCCGTTGCAAATGAGCAGCCCTAATGCAGTCAGTCGGAGAGTCAGAAATTTGTTCAAGATAGCATCCCAGGTTACCATAGTGCCAGTTTTAATGACATGCAACGCGCGGTTTCACCTCGTTCACGCCGACCACTTAAAAAAACGCATGCTTTACACATATTTAAATAAATTGCAGCGATTCTCTCCTTTTAAAGCGTGTGGTTTATGTCAGTATATTTGGAAAGAATTGGGTTTGTCCATCATTCTACCTCCTCCGGAATAGCTGTTGGTCATATCTCACTCTACTAAGACATAGTGAATTACTTATGTCGGAGTAAGTGCGAGTCTCATTGATACATTGAAGTAAAACGGTGTTTTATGGCAGCTGTGCCGTCGGAAACAACGATCTTAATGCCTCGTGCAAATTGTCAACACCACTACAAGATGTCAAGCCTCTGTTGACTAAATCCTCACAGATATCCAACGGCATTATCAAGAACCTCAATCGTCACCACTATTGGGACTCAGCGACCACAAAACTTTGATCTGGAGACCTCTTATCCCGGACCACAAGAACAATGTAATATAAAAAAAGGTGGTTAGGCCTATTACGACTCTGACAAAAGAGCCTTTGGACAATGGATTTGTAACTATGACTGCTCAGACATCAACAGAGCTACGTCACGTAACTCCAAAGCGACTACTTGTTATACTAGATTAGCAGATACTGTTGACAAGTATTTCCCAACCAAAACAAAATCAGCACATAGTGATGACAAACCTTGGCCGTCTCCTAATCTCAAAACGCTCATTATTAAACGTCAATCAGCCTACCATCATGTTGATTTTTCCTCATTGAGATTTTTAAGAAACAAATTCATCAGATTGATTAAGCGTGCCAAGGAAAGCTTTTACAAGCTGAACGTCAGCCGGTTGTAGAAATCTAATCCACGACAATGGCAACAGCAAATTCAAAAATTAACTGAGAACAGTGCCCATGAGCAGCTGTCCATACCAGACCTGTCTTCGTTTGAAGCCGCAAATGAGGTCAATCGTCACTTTATCTCTGTAGCTAAAGACATGCCTAAACTGGATTCAAGCCAGATATCTGCTAACCTCCCGGCACGTAGGCCTGTCCCTCCATTTCTCCAAAAGATGTGTGAGACGGGCTTATGAGACTGAATTTGAACAAGAGCGGCGGTCCAGACAGGTTTCCTCCACGCCTCATAGAGGAATGTGCTTATGAATTTTGCTTCCCATTAACTGAGGTATTTAACTGCTCTCTCTCTTCGTCGAATTTTCCCTCAATTTTTTTTGTGAAGGTGTTTGAAGACTTTGTTGTTAAGTGGATAATTACCGATATTAATAATTCGCTAGATAATAAGCAATTCGGGTCATTGAAGGGATCTTCAACTACGTATTGCTTGGTTAAACCAATCGATGGTGTAAGTAGGGAAATGGATAATCCTAAACGATCTGCTGTAGTTGTAGCTACAGATTCCTCTAAGGCATTTGAGAGAGTAAGTCACCAAATTGTTATCCAGAAGTTCATTGATCTAGGTGTACAGCGGTCGATCATACCTTGGATTTGTGATTTTTTTGCCAAACCGTTTGCAAAGCGTTCGCCTTGCTGGTACTTTGTCTGATTGGCAAACTATTACTGCAGCAGTGCCACAAGGCACCAAGATCGGCCCAAATGCCTTTTTGGCTATGATGAATTACTCTAAACCAACCACTGCTGAAATATTTCAGTATAAGTATTTAAATGACCTAACTTTATTTTTCCCTTTTGATAAGATGGGCCGAACAACAGTTATGCAGAGTGAACTTGACAATCTGAAACAGTCGTCAGATAGTAATTTCATGCGTTTAAATATGATAGAGTGCAATTTCATGACTGTCTGTTTTCAGGGGCTTCCTGTCAAGCCTCGGTTTTACAAAGACAATTTGCAAAAATTAAACCTAAATAATTGTCTTAAACTCCTTGGAGTTTATGTTCAGGAGAATACCAGATTGGATGCCCCGATTGATTACATGTGTAAATCGTGTAATCGTAAAGTTTACTTTTTACGGCAGCTGAAGTGTTGCAGTTTACCAGTGTGTGACCTCCGAATAGTGTAAGCCTATATTCAGTATATTAGACCTGCTATTTATAAATATGTGATACTTTAACACTTTGTGTATGTGTCAGTGTGCTTATATATCGCCCGAACTCTTGACCTTCCTCCCCTGTTGCCTGTAAGTAGACTTCTAAATGCTTCTAATTTATTAGATACAATCTCCTACTAATCTATTATACCTTTATTAAAAAATAATTTTTGTGATGTATGAATATGCAGTGCAATTCAACCTACTGGTTGCCATACTGTGCATTTTTAAAATGTTATTTAATTAAATTATTTGATAAAATAAACCAATGATAATAATGTTCGCTCGATATAGAGAAACAGCCCTAAGATTTTTTTGGATGTACCTCCACCTGTGGTGAATGTAGCCGTGTCGATTAACCATTGATGAAACTTTACGACCGTGGGTGATCATTTCTTCAATTCAGTTGCATTGTTGCGGAAAAGTGGATTACACAGGGGCCTCCGCATGTAATCACCACATGCACTGAACAGTGACTGATTTTGATGGACTTATGGTGAACCTCGTGTTTTACGTGTATCCCATTCATAAAGTGCAAGCCTTGTTTATTCTACGGCAATGTACTGTACACGTACTGTTCGGTACAGTGTATGCATTGGATTAGTATCTGATGTACATGTACCAGCCTTTACATTTGTAATAAATTTTAAATTGTATGTACCAATATGATCCGAATGACTAAAACAAAGGGTTGCAAATACACCTACTTGTATGACGCGATATCAGAGAACGGTGGTGTATAGTGGCGCGCCGCTCGGCATGACGAAGCACAACCTGGAAACTGGTACCTGATGTTGCACGTAAGTAAAGGTTTTTAAAACTTGCGAGCCGGTTCATGGGCTGTAGGTAAGAGGGCGTTGAAATTGGGAAATTCCCGTTGGTTTTTTGAATTGAGTCTGACCTAGGTGTTTTTAGAGTGTTCTTTTAATTTATGGAACAGTAAATTTCATTTTTAATGTGCGACAGGGTTGTACGAGTTTATTTTGAAAGGGGAATGTGGGACATCGGTTAACTGAAGGAAGGGAACTTTAGAAGCGTGTAATTTCCAAAACCTATTTACATTTTCTTTTCATTGACCGTGTGGGGTCTTTGATGAGGATTGTTTGTTTGATTAGAATTTGGTTACGCGTCCGTGTTTTTTGCCCGAAAGTTTTGGAAATCGAGCAACACAAACCAATGTTATTAAATTACCACGGGCGCGCCCGGGCGTTGCAACTTCACTGAAAGAATCGTGGTGTTAGAAACAATACTTCTTGGTGTTACCAGATGACCACACAACAATGTGTTACTTTAACACCGGTCGTGTAACTTTACACACTTACAGGTGTTACAATACACTGGAGGGAGTTAAAAGTATGGTAACACCAAGAGTGTTGATGTAACACCAAAACTTGTAACACTACTGTAAAGTGTCAGTGTGGTCTTCTGATAACACTGGGGATTTAAATGTAACACCGGGGTGTTTGCAGTGTAACTTCCAATCTCAATTGCTTAAAGATTTCGTTCTCTTCTTGTGATATGGCTTCGTGCCTTTTTTAGAAATGACGATCACAACCGCGGCCCCATATTCACCAGCTACACGCTGTTGCTCCATCGAGTCAATATTTTGATAGTGACGGTCAATATTAATGGCTGCCGTATAGAATGCATGATAATAAACACCAAGGCAATTTCCTGTAGTCTCCAAGCCAGAATCCCGCCGTTTCGTTGCCCAGGTTAACTGATACTGTCACTTAATAACGCAAGGGTAAGTGTCTCTCCTCCGTGTTGCATGGGTATAAGTTACATCATGCTTGTCTACAACTGCTGTGGGCCCTCTGGCGCGTGTCTGGTAAACGGACTGCAAGAATTTTCAGCCTCAAGATTGAGCCTCCCCTCACGCAAGCCTTTGTCAGGCAATTTGTTTTAAATGTTACAGGAGATACGCTCAAGATTTTGAAACAGACCACGGGAAAGCATACCAAAAGGAACTGTTCATTACTCCGTGATGTCTAACATTCCACATAGGCCTACAACCATGTCCACTGAACGTTGGCTTGCATTGCAGTTCTTGCCGGTTTTATCAGGCATCTGTCACGGCTGTTACCGGTCAGAACTCAATGGGGCAGCTTCTCAACGAAATAGGGCGGGGGTTGATAGCTCTATAGGGGGCAGTTGAAGGCCCCAAAAGCATAAATCACATTGAGGCCTTATGTCGCGTGCACGGTTAAGGACAAAATAAAGAGATTTTAGGTTCCTTCACCCACACTGAGAGCTACCGGTACATCATAGTTACCACCCCCCTAATTGTAAGAACAAAACTTTCCCGAACCCCCGTTAAAAATCCTGGATGGCCACTGAAATAATGTGTGCTGAGCCACGCTGGTAGGACAACCAGACGATCACCACAAGTCTCTTGTTTTTCAATTGAATAATATGGAAAATAGCTTTTACAACCTCACGCTTAGATGCACTCTCGACGACATGACCATTTATATAAAGTTTGTACGCTTTTTATGCAGTGTCTGCTTTGCCCAAAGTACGCAATCAGATAGTGGCAGGATTCCCCTGACATTGCTGTGTCATGTTATAGTTCTCAAGCAACTGAGGAAAGGGGTATTCAGTTCCAAATCTGTCGTTTGTATGAGCAGATACGTGTACTTGTTTTAGATATAAAACTGCAATCAATTTAACAAAAACATGTTCCAATTTTGTTGACCCTAATTCTGCTTTGTAGTGGATGGTGTACTCCAAACAGCATACCACGGACAGTTCTCAAAATTCTTGGGAAATGCCCGAATGGTCTCTGTCCTCTCCCTTTTTGGCTACCAATTTTAATCGTGGTAGCAATTTTTACAGTTTTGAGGAGCATTAAAAAAAAGTGTTGATGCTAAACTGAATTTAATATGGACAAGATATGTTCGGAATGGTTAGACTATACCTGGAAATCTGGGGGAGAGTTGGTCACGTAGACGTTGGGTGATATAGGACCCTTAATAAAAAGAGTAGTCGGAATCTTTGGGTCTGATATCCAAGCTGAGTCTTAATATGCAGCGAGTTGAGCTAGTTTTAGCTAACTCGCCGCGGCGAGATAGTATCTCTAATTTTGTTTTTGTAAGTTGCCCATATAGGCCTCCGTACTTCCGTATGTACGAACCACGGAGGTAAATAAAAAAAGTGGACTTGCAATGCCCATAATCATCTTATAGAGATCACAAAATATGGAGGGCCTGACGTTTCGATCCTAGCAGAATCTTTCTCAAAGGCAAAATGACAAGTGGACAGGACAAACAAGCAATTCTTTTCAGAGGGTGTGTTAAGTAATAATGAGATGGAGTGTGTATAGGGATTGGACTTGCCCGGGGGGTACCCCTCTGTCGAATTTCGTGCCTGATATAAAAATGGTCGCTTGGCTTGCGTTTCAAATCCAGATTTTTTTTTTATATATGTCCGTGATAAGAACATTTCATTTGTGGCGCAAGGCTAAAAGAGACTTTCTGTTTACTCCCGCAAACCTAAATATGCCTACAGGTGCGTATTTAGAATCACTACAGAATATATTTATTTATTGTTTCTGCGTTGTGTTTTTCTGCCTCAGGAAAAAGCAAACTTAGTTGTTTGTTTTGTCTCGAATCCCACCGTTGCAACCTCGTAACTCTTCATGTCCTCTAGTGAACACCAAGCACAGCCTGGATGTTAAACCAAACATCCAAATAAACAATACGTTGTCAATATCTAAAAGAAAATAATTGTTTAGTGTAACGGCTAAAAATGAAATGGCTATTATAAACACACGACAGCATTTGTACATGTAAATGAATCCATGCCAGGGATATGCGCATAGCATTATCTGGGTCCTTGCTCGATCTATGCGCCAATATAAAGTGCGTTTCCATGGCGACCTGTGGTATCAAAACGAACACCTGTTGCAACTGAACGAGCAGTCGGAGATTGACATTTTTTCTTTCAGAAGGGAGATTTTTAATTATGTCTTTATTTAGCTCATGCGTCTATCAGTCCATGTGTTAGAGAGGCTCAAACGCATTGCGGCTGCTTGTAATTACAGCGAAGCAGATCCCTTTTGCAGGAAATTGGCTGCCAACGTGCGTGTGTTTTACGTAGTTACTTATTGACATCGTTATTATGTGCCACAGGAAGAGCGAGTGAATGAAGCATTTATGTTGAACACTGAACATTTTTCTCTGACATAGGGCCCAACTCGTCAATATTTCGACAGTTGTTAAATTTGTGGTAATGATGGCGACCATGATAACTGCGTTGTCATACACAGCTAGCAAAGTAGTGAAAAATGGAGGAAATTCTAATGTATAAAAGAGAGAGTTTATCCATCTAAATAAACAACAATGATTTCTGTATGCTCAATTAATTGTAGATTCCCTTACTGAGGAAATAAAAAAATGTATTTGTGACTCCGCTGCGTTGAGAATGAGTATTTCTTTTTAAGATTTACTCATTGTTTTAGAAAGACGAAATCAATGCAGTTTGTTTAATTTTCACTTTTAAATTGTCTCAGCCACACTCATTTATCCATCTCTATGGTATTTGAATGAGGCATCCTGTTAACCAAACACTGTTTTCACGGCTTACACATGCAAATGGCAATAGCCACGCAGATTATAACTGATAAAATATAATAACTAAATGATTTTGTCTGTGATTCAGTTGGTTGCAATGGCTTCTGATTCACCCTTAACCCAAGCACAAACGCACTTTTTTCTGTCTTCTGTTTTCCCTGAGCAATGATATTTTGGACAAAAACTAACCAGTAGTGCGATAAACAGGCTCATAATTCATGTGTTGAGTGAGGGCTCACCATCTGAAGAAAGCCTAGCAAAATAATACCTGTAGTTTTTAGGCGATCAACAAAGTGCTAGTTGATCTAAGAATATTTTCATGCACCGGCGATCTGTGGTACCATTCATGAATTTAGTTTTGATAAGAGTTTGATTGGCATCAGTCTTAGCTGGAATTGCTTATCAAAATCCGTTTAGGCTGCCACCGAGGATTAGTCATTCGAATCTTTCTCAAAGGGAAACTATTGTATTGGCCCTGGTCATTGTTGTAGTGATGTTAAAAATGGAAAAGAAAAACACCCAAACACCTGGACTATTTTAATTAGCAATCACGGACAGCAGTCGGCCTTTGTAGGCGTTATAAAGCAATTACCTTAATGAGCTGAGCAGTAAATGAATACCGTAGGTTTTCATATGCCAATTTAGTTACAGCAAATCGGGTGGACAATAGATTCAATCATGTGAACGCGGGTTACAGTTTGTGTTTTCCAACCTGATGGAATTAATTGCTATTCAATGATACTGGCGACTCTCTGGGCTGAATCCTTTTCCGTGGCCTGATGAGGGAACTCCTGATTTTGACAGTCAAGAAATCCTTTTCTCGTCATTAACTAACTTTGCTCTTCTTGGTGAAAATATGTAAAATTTCGGTATGAGCATTTCTATTTGCGAAACCCTCCTGCTTACGAAGAGATAGTGAAAGAAATACTGCTTGAAGGTATATCACTGTTCTATAAACAACAAAGGGGAAATTCATTGTTACAAGTTACATCGTAATATATTTTGTGTCGCTTGGGACAGGTTACTCTCCTCGCTGCTTTGATGGAAAGGCGAGGCACTAACACTCCCAACAGAGGATATGCAGTAGTAATAACAATGAGAATTTATAGCGCGCCAAATCCGTCAAAAGTGACCCTCGAGGCGCAAACACTTTTACAAAAGAAAACAACACATGTACATGAATGCATCAAAAACAATATGACAGTTACTGAAAAGGTCCTAACAAATATAGATACAAGTACCCAGGTCTGAAGTGTTTAGCCAGGAAACAAGAATGTCTTCAAGGCTGCTTTAAATTTTAAGAGTGATAAACTTCGAATATAAGGAGGAAATTCATTCCAAAGAAAAGGGTCAGCATGGGTGAAAAAGCGATCCCCCC
Organism: Acanthaster planci; assembly: GCF_001949145.1. The sequence goes on from NW_019091459.1 coordinate 370,480, forward strand.
ATAAGTTATGAGTATATGGGATGACATGCAGGAAAGCATCAGATATCTTATTACCAGGAGAGTAACCCTAGTGGCTAATACGATCCAGTTTTCAGCTTCAGCTGATGCATCTAATCTGTTGACAGAGGCTGGAGGTCTTTCTTTGCTGATGATAGATGATTAAGGAAATCCTGCTTTTTGAGCATGAACTGTATGAGTTGGAATCCATAGTAACTCGCTAAAGAGCGAATTTCAATATTTTCCGAGCTAAAAAACGTAGCTTTGGTCATTAAAGTCCAGTGGCGTAGCTAGTATTTTACCAGTGGGGGGCACAAAGGGGCACCAGCATCTTATGGGGGCACCAGCTTTCAGTGGTGTGTGTTTTTGGGCTAAGTCTTTGTTAGCCTTATTCAGTATCCATTCATCCATTTTTTTCAGGGGGGGGGGCCTGGGGCACCGGGAATGTGTGAGGGCACGTGCCCCTCCCCAGGTCCCCAATGGCTACGCCTGACGCATGGTGTCGTCACCGTGAACAATGGGTTACCCCAAGGAGACTCAATAAATGTTTTGGCGCAACGCTCGCGCATGCGTTCTTGAATCTGATGCGCGCGCATTTTTTTACAAATCATAATACCCTATCGGTGGAAGAGGTGTTCCACGGTTCGAATAACCTCCCACGAACGTTGTGCCACCAGTGGCTTATGGTTCTGTTGGCTGATTTGTTCCATGGCAAGAAAGCTTCATTATAACGAGTAAGTAAATGAAGTGGACGGGAGTTGGAATTGTGAAAGAACAGTCTCATCTTCTTTCACCTGCCGTTTAGACAGAACTAATCCAGGAAAAAGTGATGCAACGGCTGTTTTATGCTTCACGATAGAGTGTTGCCGACAGTTTTTTGGAGAAACCCGACACTTTGCAAACGCTACTTTTTGAAATTATTCTTGCTCGTCTGACTAAAATGGGAAAACCAAGAAGGCAATTTCACTGAGGTTTGGCATGAACTGACTGAACGATGATGGACTCGCATGAATCACGCTCCTTGTGTCTCTGTTGGATTGGTGATAATGTAATCTTGCTCTGTTGCTAAGGGCTAGATGGCTGGAAGGCTTTTAGGCAAAGAAGCTTCATTTCCTTGGGACTAGCCGTTAGTCCTGTCCACTGAGTTTAAGACGTTGTTAACGGTTTTACAGCCAAGTCAGCATCTTTTATCATAGGCTAACGCAAACCTTGAAGCAAATGTAAAAAAAATTCAATAATACAGCAACAAACGACGCGACGGCTTTCGGCATTCACTTCATATTGTGGTCACTGCTTCGAGCTCTAATTCAATACCGTAAGTTTCTGTCTTTTGGCAAACCCTAATCTCCTGTGCATGTCATGAAAGAGCCGTATATGACAGTTAAACAGCCGTTGGTATTGTGCACAATCTGAAAGCACGCACCGCATGCCGTGTCTGACTGGACTCACACTGAGTCCAGTTTCACATCTCTCACAGTAGACCCAAGTGGAAAGTTCCAAGCTAGCTATCAACGGACCTTCACTGAAAGAGGTAATGTGTATAAAGTGCTGCTTCAAATGGCTGTTCTTGTATTTGTTTTGTTTAAACCACTCTAGTGATATCAGTCTTTTCAGAAAAGGGTCGATCATTCTTTATTTCTTTTAAGAATGCACAGTAAATTGTACACTGAGTGTGAGAGACGCTCTTAGCAGTAAGTACACGGTTTCAGACGCTCTACGGGTTGATGTTGACTTAATTTTTCGATTTACCGCTATTTGTTTCATTTTCGAGCCACTTACGAATTTTCATTAAAGTGAAACACTCCTTTCATTTCAACTTATATTTCACCACGCCTCCTATTTGATTTTATTTCATCATTTTGTCATTTGTACTGCTTTTGTATGTTAATTGTAGAATATAATTTTGGTTGTTTGTCTTTGTGTTTTTCTTCTTTACTTTTAACCACTTTTTCCTCAGTTTTCCCTCACTTATACCTCTTTTTCTGTTATTAAACATTGAAAAAAATAACTATTAAGAGGTCAATTTTTGTATAACTTTACAGAGCAGATTACAGTATAACGGTGCCGATGTTTCCCATTTGAGATTGCTGTTACTGACTTTTATGCATCTTCATTCCGTCTGGCGTTATTGTTAGTGTGCAACTGTATTAGACTGATTGACAGATTCTCAAGTCTGTCGTCCTCGCCTTTTTTGTTTAATTAACAACGTCACTTGACGCTGTGCTGTTTCTCTTCTGACTGGTTCCCGTTTTGTTCCTGACCTTTCCTCAGTATGCATTTGCTCAGCAAATTCTCCAATAAGAGCTCCGTGACATTGGGCGCTATATCGGTGACGTATCAGGGTGTTGGCCACCGGAGGCAATATTGTGCACCTTTTTAAACCAAGAATTGTCTATGCTTTATTGAGGACTGTAGGGGGTGCTTTTGTCTGTGATATCAGTCCCTATTAAAAGACATTGCTGAGTCTATGTTCTTCAGTCCAAATTGTGAATTACCCTCACTGAAAAGTTTTTTGGAGAAAGGGTTGCTCTTGGTTTGTTTTTGAAAAATCTGCCCCGTGCAGAAGTACCCTTGCATAGAGTAAAAAGAGCCATGTTGGTCGGGGATGTTCAATTTTGTTGGTAGCCATGCGACCGTAACGCATGCAATCCATAGTCGTTCGTAAACCAGAAAAGTTCATCCGACCAAAGGAGCCTCTGTTGCTATGAAAATTGCACCCTTTCTTGGTCCAGCTCGGGTCTTATTTATCACCAAAGAAAAGGATACTCGGACCAATAAGATACCGAACATTCCAGTGAATGTGCACAGATACATTGTAACGCAACGTCCTCCATGAAAAGAAATCACAGTTCTGTGTATTTGCATTTGTATTCAAACCAAAATACACCAAAATACCGTTCAAACACCACATTCAAATTAAAACTAAGGTTAACTGAAACTCAAACGTGCAAGGTTTGTATATATTTTCAATTGCGCTTTCCTTTTAAAGTGAGACATCGTTCGTTACGATCACTACATCTAAGGCCAATAGGCAGAGTACAGTTCCCCAGTGCGATTGTTTCAATTGTAAAACGTGCTTGTGCTTGGTGAAAGCTGGGATTAGAGAAATGGTAATAACTTTCAAGACTTGATTATAGCTTTTTGGTCGGAATATCATGTGGGCTTGAGGAGTTTAAAATCAGTGGCCTACATCCCTCCTGGCATGGTGGGATCCAAGGTGAAAAGCTGGATACTGCTCTGTTTGAGATATGTAATTTCACCTTTCGTTTTCTGAAGCAAGCACTATTTTGTGCACTTCTCATTTGAATTAAGAAGACGTCAACAGAGGTTCCAGTTGGAATGTTTCCAACCACTGGCAATAAACTTGTAGTCCATAATATTTTGATTAGCTGTGATGCTGCAGGTCTCATGTGAAATAAAATTTGAAGCAAAAAAAGATGTGATGTCTTGTCTCTTTGCAACAGATTATGTTTCTCTAGAGCCACGAACTCCCCTGTGCCGCCAGTCAGTGAAGAGGAGAAGGCGGGGCTACATGTCGTCACCGGGAGTGGCCCCAGATGGAGGATGGGGCTGGTTCGTCCTCCTCGCCGCTCACTCCACCTTGATTTTTCGGGAGGGTATTGCCAAGTGCCTGGGTGTGTTCCTCCCCACGTTTCGGGACGTCTTCGGAACAAGCACTTCCCTGATTGGTATGATCAGCTCCCTTTGCGTGACTTTCGCCGATTTTACAGGTGAGTGATTTCTTCCACCTGATGCACGATAAGCCCAAGCCGTGTCTAAAAAATGGTTGTGGCTGGAGGCTGAGCTACTTCTAATAAGAAGAGAGTATAAGCGCTGGCCACTTTTTCGTTGGATGTTGTTAGAAAGATTACTTTCCTGGTTGCTATGAAGTTGATACTCCAAAGTGAAAGTACATGCAGATCTTGACGGGATTTGGTGGTTTCAAATATCTGCAGTTGCTTTAAACTCAAACCAGTGATGTCCACGTCCAATCAGATCCGAAACCGATCGCAAATTTCAGTCGGATTCAGAATGGATTCAAATCCACACTACAAATTGTCTGAATCATCTTCTTCGATGTCCAGTAAAATTCAGCTGTGCTTATTACTTGTTTGAAATACCTGAACCTGTCCGCTACTGCTCATAAATTATTAAACGCGGCAATGTTAAGTTCTTATTGAACATTTTCCAGTTCTTGTTTTCTTCATTTTATGCATTCTTGTATTAAGTAAGCCTGAGGTAAGATCGTTTGACAAGGCGCTACCACTGAGCACATACCCTTAAACTATATTGTGTTGCCTGAGGCTGTCCTTCGTTTATTCTCTTTTTATTTGAATACATCAAATTTAGGGTTAAATGTTGTAAAGCTTTTTGTAAGTTCATATGGAAGGTTACGTCGATTCTTACTGAAACCTGTTTAAGACACGCAAGAACGAACCCGGCGATATGTCTCAATTTACAACCTAGAATTCGTCGACAAGTTATGTTTAGCACTGACTATTTTTTTTAATTGTATAACAAAGTTGGTGACATTTATGTGGCTGCGGATTTTGCCAGATTCGGTTTTGTGTCGCTAGTTTTGCTGGTCAGCCTCGTCGGATTTGGATTGAATCAACTAAAGCCGTATGATCGGAGTGGATGGAGCCATGGCTCTCGGTTTGGATCAGAATCAAATTTTCGCTTATAGAGCTGTCGGATCAAACAATATTAGACTTTCCTTGACCTTATTCGATGCACTTCTTTAACTTGGACCGACTCCCCTGCTCCTCGAGCTCTGGTGTGTCTATTGATTATAAACACATGAAACAGTGCATCCCATAATGTTACACAAATACGAAAATAATTTCGAAAGAAATTTTAACTCAGCATGTCGAAAACTAATTTGGATTAAAAAATCAGTTACGAAATTTACAGTACTGATTTCGGTAAAAAAAAACAATGTTTAAAAGGTTTATCTGTTGTCAGCCCAGTGACTTAATTTTGCCCATGTTTTTAAGAACAAGCGTTCAGCATTTTAAAAATGGCAAAGAATCTGTTGTATTTTTTGCTACGTCAGAAGGTATCTTGGAATCTTTAAGATCTGCATTACTATGATATGGCCAGTCAGTTTCTAATTACAAGACGCACATCAGACATTCATAGACACAGTTTCCGTGCGGCCAACTCGTTTCATGTCATCACGTGCGCGGCCCAAGCAGATTATTGATTTCGCTCGGGGGCTGCGGCGGTGTATGTGCAGTTGTCCACGCAAAACTGAGCTTCTTGAATCGCAAAAATCGGTTACAATCTGGACGGAGGGGAAACGCCATCTTAAAACGACGATGCAGACCAGACAGCATTGTTGTATGAAATGGTTGTTCCGTGCCGGCTTGTGTGGTACAGTCAGTAGATGAACGACTTCACATAGAGAGGAAAGTACCACCTTCCGTCAACAAAATGTTGAATTTGTATAATGGTGATATCACTGGTGCTCCAAACTTGAATACAATTTTTCAGGCATCTTGAATTAGACAAGAATTTCGTCAACTCTACTACTCAATCAATTCAATTCCATTTTTCCCCAAACACAGTCGATGAACATCGAATTCGTTTTCGATAAAGAAGAATTCCGAGTCTACTATCCAGAGCACTGACAATTCATTTGGGGAAAATTATTCAAAATGTATGCACCATGTTGTCAACCGTTTCATGCCAAGTGGTAATTATAAAGCCATTCTACGTTTGGTTTTCCAACGGAAAGTAAAAAATAATTCCAAGGATATCTAGACGGCAATCAGTGATGTTGCAATAAACGGAAATAAGTTCCGGAGAGATTCACCATCTTACACTGGAATAATATCCTCGATCCGCCGGCGGCTACGCCCAGTACTGATGCACCCTACACGATAACGGGTAGACGGTGGCGCGCCTAGACGCACTGAGACGAGATGATAATACACACGAAGAGAGATGATCGCATCGCCAGCTTGATCGATACTCATCTATATGGCGCACCTGTCCACACAACCTGCCGCAAGGGGAGAAGGAGACGCGCAGATCGTTCAAATGGGAGGAAATAATTTAGGCCTGAGAGATCATGAACTGCCTTGGCAAAAAAGAGGGGGAAGGTTATTACTTGACAAAATAAGATTGCACTTTGTGTGAAAACCTGCGTTTTTGCATTTTAGAGGTTAATGTATAATATCGTGCATTTTCTACACGTCATCAAAACTCCTCGTTTTATTGCGTTTGGACCGCAACAATGCCAGTGTACACGTACCTCCATGCTTGCTTCATGTATACCTACTGTGCCTTTCTCCCCGTTACGTTATTAACCTAATACAAACACCAAAATTGACCTCGCGTGTGTCTGAAATTGGCCGAGTTGGTTTTGGAAATAAATCGCCTCTTATTTCTCTCATGTTGATTTTCGGAAAATGAAATCATTGTATACTGGTTTGGTTGCCAATCTACCTCCCAAATCCTAGATATCGCAATATTCGAAGCCTTTTCCCTACTTCTGTATTAAAAAATGAACTTTGCTTTCGATTCAATTTGGCTGTGTTGTGAATAAGGCCAACTTGAAGTTGTGATGACGTCACTAAAGTTCAGATGATATGCATATTATTCGAGAACTTCAACTCGAGCTCTGATCACTCTTTGCATGTGTACAGGCTTGAATTTGGTTTATGTGGAAGCTGAAGTTAGATCATCAGTGATGAAATTATTAGCAAGAGCCGCGTGATAATTCTCAAAGTTCCTATATTTAAAAAGGTATTCTGGAACTTTAAGTATTCTCCACAGACTGGAGGTGAGCGATGCATGTCAATAAACAGGCAGCTAAAAATGTCACAATGGAAGGTGACGTCTCGAAGAGGTCATCCTGTGATTTTTTTCTGCGTTTTACATACAGTACAAAGTGGAGGGTACTGTTTGTGTGATAGTGTCGAAAGCCGTGGCAAATGTAACCTAAAGCCAGGGTCATATTCCATATCAAAAAGTTACATCTGAGAGGTCGTTTTTCTTCAGGCTATGATGATTGGTATTTAGGAGGTGTGGTCATTCAATTATTTGGTAATGTGACTGGAGACGATTCTTTTGCTGACCCGAAAATTCAGTACCATTGTTTGCAAGACTCTATGGAAGCTCGTCCACGAATCCCACTAAGTTCCCTGACAAGTTCATTGCAGTCATCAAAACATTCCTTAATGGCGTGTCAGGGAGATGGAGACATTTCTCAAGATTTCGGAATAGCAGTGTCAAAAAGGTTGCGTGCTGGCTCCGGTGCTTTTCTGAAGTTCTGTCAGCAGCTCTGTCGCAATGCAAGACCTTAAAAGTGTAGCTGCAATGCAGTTTTCTCCTAGACACATTTTTTCCCTGCAACTATGTACTTTTCTGCAGTGCATGAAAACCCTTTTACACATTCCTATTTGGTGACATGCATCGAGAGTGCACTTTTAAACTGTTATAACTAAACATGCTTTTCTGGACATCTGAGGGCGCTGTTCCTGTAATGTCATCCAGGAAAGACGTAGTTCGGTACAAAGGTTTTCCTGTTCAAAACTGGGAACCCAGAATTACTCACTGAAAACGTTTCAGAGAAAGGGATTGATGCATTCTTATTGTACATAAACAGCCATGAATTGGCGAAGAAGAGGAAATTTAGGCAGGCGAAGTCAACGAAAATGTAGTAACCGGGTAACCGTTTCAGACTCATTATCAGCTTGTCCAAAAGACTGAAGATCCCCATCAGGTTTAAACTTGACTTAATGTAGATTGGATATGACCTATTTAAAATGACAAAAAACCGAAATACAAAGAGTTATGAGCCTTCTCAACTTTTCACAGGTGAGATTTGGCCCCAAAGCCGAGAATATGTCATGACGTTTTAAGTCACTACAACGCTAGCAAATTTCGAACTGGGAGCGATTTAAATTCAAAAGAAAGGATTTCTGAACTAAATATGCTACTGTGTTAATCTTTGTGATTGTCTGAAGCAAACTTCAGTCAACACATTTTGATTCTGACGCAAAGTTACCGAACACCTACTTCGGGCTTTACTGGAGGTGAAACGATAACGATAAATGGATAAGGACTGATTCGTGGCTTCTGTTGTAAAAGCAATTTGCGCTGTTCATAACTACGTCATACGATCATAAATAATCATACCGTTTATGATTGTGAGGCCCAGCACCAGTGGCCTGTTAGCTCAGATAAACTACGGGTATAACATGCGTAGGCCAGGTCCTTCCTTTTTGCTGGGTGTTTTTTTTTAATATTTTTAATCAACCACTTTGACAAAGTCACTATGCACGGTCCTAGATGAACACAATTGGGCGGGGCCAAAATGTTAGTGACGTCATAGACGGGTCTGATTATTGCAAGGGATGCAGGGCACGAGGGGAATCATGCACACATGTCTCTCGCCCAATGTTTATTCCTAAAATTGTATTATTAACATCTTCCGCCCAACCAAATTGAAAAGAGTCGGTGACAGGCGGCATTGTGGGAGCCAGGGCGGACCAATTACAAACTGGTCCTTGTCCTCCGTGTCTGCTCCGCTGATCGTTTAAAATCTAAAAGCAGGAGCTGAAATCCTAACAACGATCAGAGCTCATCACCCATCACCATAGGACAACCTGAGGCAACTGATTCCCAGTGAGAGATTAAGAGGTGAGTGTTTGAAACAAAGGATAGGCCTACTTTGACATTTAAATCATGTTCACTGCCTTGAAAGTCAAAACTTTTCCCATTATTTTCTACTATGTTTAACGCTGGAGAAGTTTCAAGCGTGAGCCGTGCGCCTCTTTGATTCGGTTTCTGGTCAACATTGATAGAAAATTGCAATCCGGGAAAGCAGCTGCAGGCTCAGAAATTATTTTTCAGATATGCAATCAGAAAAGCATATCTTATCCACCGGGAAAAACGCATTATCCCTCCAGAAATCTGACCAACAACTGGGAAAAAAGCCAAACAGAAATTGAAATAAAAGGTCTCAGAATACGGAAATTATGATATTGTACAACAGGTTACTGCGGCCCTCCTCGCTAACGGGAGGCCACCAAAATTTGTAATAAATTCCGATTTTACCTAAATAAATACATCCTGAAAAAGAGATTGCGATTTTATTGGTCGAGAATCGATCACATAATATACCGGTACCATAACTACACACATCCACCAAATCGCAAGGAAATGAACGAACTTAATTTAACAAACGGATAACAATATTGTTAACTTTCCCAAGGTTGAAAGTGTCGTTTTAACTGCGTCATGCTGGCGTGACTTTGGGTCCGAGGTCATACAACCGCGCTGGTAATACATGTGGGTTAGTTCATGCATAATTACAGGAGCACTGGGATGGGGGACAGTCAAACACTATTTTTCCTACGACCAACATTTCCATTTACACCGTTCGTGTTTTCAACTGGGCCGTTTTTGCCATAATTTCACTGTAATAATGTCGCCAGATAACAGCCGGTTGATTTCGAAGAAGAGGTAGAAGTCTTTTTGTTATTCGATAACGTAATGTTTTCATTCTGTGTTACTGTGCCGAATGAATGAATTTCTGAAACTGCCGGTTTTCATAGACATTTCCTTGACGCGCTGTGGCACTGTTCTTGAATCTGACAAAGGAAGCAAGATGTTCGTTCATCCTCACAAGTCTTGGTCTTTTTTTCAAAACACATGTGAGGAAAGTGGCGTGTATGTGTCTCCCCATCCATAATTTAGCCCAAACCCACCTTTTATAGGCGTAGTGAGTATACTTTATTTCCATGTCCGAAACAGAATACTCACTCGATTATATTATCAAAATAACAGGAATGCAGTGGGAATTCTAGATTAAGAGCAAATGCTTGTACTATATGGAACCAGTTACTAACAAATTAAGTGAACGGGTTAATATGCATTATACAACTTACCAACCATACAGGCTATTGTGGTATGAGGAAAATCAGAAACACAATATTTTATTCACTTAATTATTTTGTATTATTCAAATAAAAACTAGGTAATGATTTGCTTCGTAATAAATGAAAACGACAAGGGATGAAGTAAACTACTCAAATAAGAAAGAAAGAGAAAAAAGGAAAGCAGAGGAAAAACGAACAAAGACGGAAAAAATAAGACGGAGAAAATGGTCAGAGATAATAAATGAAGATATGTGTACATTTGCAACTTTATTTGGAATGACGTAAAATGGAAAGCCAGTCATTTGATTATCAGTATAACGTGACTACCGTAACGTTTGAAGGTCTTGTTTGAAATGTTGCGGTGACATGAAAGTAGGTATTGGTTTGAGATGGTCTCTTAACACCAGTTATGTCGCTTAGACCTAGAACTCGAATAAATAAATTCGTTTACTGGGACCGTCAAAATAATCAATGTTTGGTAGACGATAAATGACGCTATTTGGTGTTTGCAAAAAGGTTTTCTAGTCAACACGGAGACAATGTTTTAGGCACAACGTTGCGATTGGCCAACTTATCGGTCGCACGAGAATACGAAACTCTCGTAGCTTTGCAAAAGTTGCCCGTGTGTTCTGTCAGGACACCTGTCTACATGTATCATGTACCACGTGCACTCTGTTAGTCGATAGAGCTGATGTGACAAGTTTGATGCAGGTTATGGGATACGTCCGTAAAGGTTCCCGTTGTGCTTTACATTGGCATCGGTGCAGTCTGTTTCTATCGCAGTTCCTATCCCTACAAGCGCTGATATAAAAAGGAATGTTTCTGTGCTTAAAAAACGGTAAACGTAATTGATTTCACACATGTTGCCACGTTATAATGTATAAAAGATTACATCCCACCTTTACCATGGGTTTCACAAGTCGTTGAACATTGAAGTTCGACATAATTTCTTTCGATTGTCCAAACATTACTTGCGCGGCGCAGTAAATTGTAAAACATATTGGCCCAGTTGAAAATTATTTTACCAATCAGTGTATTGTATTTGAACGTATGCTTCTCGTATCCTTTCTTTGCGACACATCCTTCTCATAGTCCATATACTAGGTGTTTACATCTTTTCTTCTGCGCATGACATAAACTTCCGGCAGGAACTCCAAGATTCACCATACGTTTTAAAACACATGTATTACTTAAATATACATTACATATAACTTGCATACATTTCCGCTGACAGCCGAAAATGCCTAACCATCTCCAATACACAACGCGTACCATGCGGAAGTGGACAGCAAAGTGTTTGGAATATGTTGGAAGTAACCACACTAAAAAGGCTGTCGTTGTACACGCGTCCAAATGACCTTGTATATTTTGGGCATGAGCTGTTTGAATAACTAGCTGGTTCATTCGATCTAGTATGCAATTTGGTCCCGTATGCTCTGTAGGCTTTTCCCTGCCGTTAATTGGATGATCAGTCACCCACGTCACGTAACGTTCCAGGTTTGGGTACAGTAAGAAATGTTCCACGCATTGCGCAGCGCGAAGTGGCGGCAACGCAGAAATCTAGAGCTGACGCAGGCCAATGGGAGACGAAGGCTGCATCTGAATCTCTTGTCTAGAGCTAGGTCTAGGTCTCCACTCCATTAGAAATGCGTGGAGACGCGTACACAATAGACCTAGCCGTAGCTCTGGAAGCCCGTTTCGGACACGGCCTTTTTTGAAGCGCTGGTGGCAACTTGCAGACATACCGGTCCTTTTCAAGGTATTGCGCATGCTCAGAACTATGCAGGCATGCTCATAACGTCTTAAAGTTTCCCATCACCCAAGTGGAGCAAAGTGTCCCATCCTCCTCAGTCGTTAAGTGCAATACGTTTATTGATATAGCCTACTGACAAAATCTCCCCCTATATCTTTTCAGCATAGTATCATGGCCTTCCTACGAGTCGTGTTTGCTGTCTTCATTGTTGGACTTGCTTCTGACTTGGTGGCAAGGTGCCAGGCAGGCTGTCCGACCTGTCCACCGACGTGGACCCTCCACTTTGGCAGCTGTTACCGTCTTTTCGCCACTCCCCAGACCTTTGACGAAGCCGAGAAGCACTGCCAGCAGATCGCTGGGAGTAGAAAAGGCCACCTGGTGTCCATTCATAACAAGGCAGAGAATCAATTTGTCTACCGAATGTGGACAACTGCCATTGTTAACTACAACTACTTGTGGATCGGCATGGATGACCGCACGAAAGAGGGACACTTCCACTGGACAGACGGCAGCAATGTTGACTACAACGCATGGGGGGAATCCCAACCAGACAACCACAACAACGAGGATTGCGTCCACCTTCGCCCTCAAAAAACGTATGCAGATTGGAATGACATACCGTGCTCTCACAAGTACGCCTACATATGCAAGATGTCCACTACCCGGGTAGGGTAATACGACCTGCAGTACGGTCAACGAGGACAACGACAAATTCTATCAAGAAGAAGACAACTTGTTTTTTTTTGGGGGGGGGGTTGTTGTTGTTGTTGTTGTTGTTTTTTTTGGAAGATGAAGTAGACAGGCAAACAAAATTTCAGGGTACTCCGTCTAAGTACACACGTCGTGTCTTTAGTGAAGGAAATTATTTAATTTCACCGATACTGTTCAATTCGAATTTGAGGTTTGATGTGTTAACAATTTTGCTTGGAAGAGTTATTTTGGTTGTGGGCTTAAAATCACCATTTTTTCAATAGAAATACCTTATTTCAAATATCCTCTAGCCATAATTAATTTCAGATTTATTGTTTTCAATCAAAAGAAATATCCAGCACTTAAATAAACACCCGCAAAACACCTCAAACTGTTGAATTAAACTTTGCATACGGTATAGTTTCACGTTTCAAACTTATCTGCGTTAACTGTTGATGGAGATTGTTGCTAACCTAAGGCCACCAACCGAAGGCCAGCAACTGGATTCGCACCCTTGACCCTCTGGTCATGAGTCACAAATCTTAACAACTCGGCCACCTGTAGCTCAACCCCCAAAGTATAATAGTGATAGTTAATTCAATTTCATCACAAGTTTGCAGGTATGTACCAGCTTCAAAAATACTTTCCTTTTTGTTTTAGTTTTTTGTTTTGTTTTGAATCGGGAATTACGGTAAAAGCTTCGCAGTACCAAGTCCATGCCCACGAACCATGTATGAGGAAAAAGGTTACTCTAAAATATGGTTTGCAATACATGCTTTATTCATTACAAGGAGCTGAAGGAATTTTCCAATTTATCTTTGGATTGAAGGCTTGAGCCGTAGGTTGCGTGAAACATTAAACAAAGAGCATAATAAGTTGTCTCCTTGTGTCATTTGATATGTGTTTCCTGTGGTTCCAGCCACGTCACTCCGCATAACTTAATGGTCACTTACCTGAACAAACCACCTTTCGCTGTTATCGAAGCAACATATCTACACTGTAAATTAGTTCGGTTCTGTGTGGTGTCTTTGTTAAATCCAATTTTTTAATCGTTGTATTCGTCTGAGATTCCGAGTGCCAGCTTGAAAGTTACCACTGCGAAATCGTCAAAACCTGTGTGAGGATAATTGCCTATTTCAAGCTTTCTAAAGTTGCTTCACCATAATTTGCGTATAGGATCTCAGAAATGCTGTGAGGGGTCTTTATGAGCGCTGTATTTGTATTTGGCTAAAGGAAATCAAATCTACATGGTTGCATGGAAATTACAAGACAGACAACTGTTCCGCAACCCTCTTTTTCTCGTTTTTTAATTTTTTTTTAATTGTATTTTTTTTTACATAAGAGAAAGGCCATAGGCCTACTTTACTTTATCCACACGGGAAGACTATAATAACAAGACAATTATGTGCAATTCAAAGCTGGACTGATTTTAAAGGTCGAAAAGACTTCGCATGCTCAGAAAACTGTATGCACAACTGAGAAAAATCTGTGTTGGACGACAAGTCGAATTCGAAATGGAAACACCAGGTCGGACCAAAGAAACCTGTTACAAAAAGTAAACACAAGAAAACTTCTTTGGGCCAAAATTCAAGGAAAGAAAACGTCAAACCGTTTGTACCAATCGTAAAAACTTAGCCGAGAATGACTACACCAGCTAGGTACAGATTTAAGCCATTTACAACACTACAAGACAGCACCAGACTCCAACAAACTTTCTTTGCTTCCCATACCCCTGTTCATAAAAAATCAGATTTTTAGCATTTATTAGAAGTAATTTTTTCAGTTAACTGACCCGAGAACATACTTGCCTATCATATCCCACTGTCTAGGTATAAGGACGAATGAAATCCTGTCATTGTATAAAGGCACCATGTAGATTGTCGTTATTGTGTCAGATATCTTGTGTTTGTATACCAATGGGTCATTCTGAAATGGACTGGTCTCTCAAGAAATTGACTGGTCGGTATAACTTGTGTAATTATCAGATGACATCTTGTGATGCTTCTGATCCCATTTTGAAGTTGTCCAGAATCATCCTGCACATGTGTTCTTCTCAGAGCTTACGAAATTTGATATTTTTATTTCAGAATCGGAGAATAAAATAATAACAGATATCTTGACAATTTTACTTGAGTTGATGCACAAGATCTGCAAATACAAAAAGTTGGCCGTCATAAGATAACATCCAATATTTTGGATAGCGAGAAGTTGTTCGTATACTTTACTCACCACAAAATGCAATGTTGTTAGAGACAGTTAAGTAGAAAAGCTGATTTATTCTACATGTTATGTCATCTTAATAAGGCATTCCCTTAGGAGTGGTCATTCTGTTAGTTGAGTAGACTTGCGTTCACTGAGAGTTTGCACAGGGCGCCCTCATTGACGTGGATTTTGATAGTTCATGTCAGTACCAATTATATGGGAGTATAAAGGATCTGCTCTTGCCTATCATAAGGAAGCAGTGACCCGCCCTTGATGAAATGAAGTGAGATGTGTACTACCTTGTCATGAAATGCGGGCAGCAGAAAATGGAAACAAACATCAGAATTACTTGAGCTGGAACAAAATATATATTCATGTTAACCCAGATGAATTCACCACAGTGGTCTTTTTTAACTATCCCAATTCATCACAGGTTCCTCATCCAAATACCTAGCCTTAGATGTTTTAAGCTAACAGAACATCTGTTTGCGTGGTTGAAAATTAACGCCCCACTTTGCACAGGGTCTGGGATAACAACAATTCCGCAGGAGATTAAACGGATCCAAAAACACGTTTTAATAAAAGTTTTAATTTTAATTCTTATCAAGCCAATTTGCAGTATGTCTTACAAAAGTCCTGTAGTGCCATCAAGGATATTTTTTTCAAAATGTGAAGTATATTTTTTCGCAGTCCGTTTGTATGAGTTCGTTTGTATGAGATATGCACCTGTTTGTCTTATGAGATCCATATTTAGAAATACTGTTTCTAGTTTTAGAAAAATATACTAAAGTTTCCCGAGTTCGTTTGTATGAGATAATCTTTTGAAATTCGTTTCCATGACCTGTTTTGAAGTTCATTGCTTACTCATGTTTGGGTCACTCTACACTGGGAAGCTTGATGAACGAAATGCACTATTTAATTAACCAAACATATTTCAATTCAACCAAGCCTATTTCACAAATCAAGGTGAGATGCCTCCCGAGGACAGTCTGACGACCACTAACTTTAATGGGCCATTTGCCATGTAAGCTTTGAGCTGAAATTTAAGCCAAGTCACATTCCACGCTGGGAAAGGATTAAATGTTTGCAAAACACTACACAGCGCAATCTTACACCTTTTCTTGCATGCAGTCTTCTGGTGCTAATATCGTTTTCTGTTTTTCACGGTTGATTTGTTTCCAGGTCTCATAAGCGGACCTCTTTGTCAGCGGTTTGGTTGCCGCCCTGTTGCCGTGGTAGGCGGTATCTTCGCTAGCTCTGGTCTGATCATTGCTGCTTTCTTTGCGCAGACAACCCTTCAATTGTCGTGGCTTCTTGCTGTTGCCGGTGAGTCGTCATTATATAACATGCGGAACAATTAGTTTTAACCCGAAGAACCCTTTTGGCAGGCACAAATGACCAGTAATTGAGCGTGATAACCCGATATTTAATTCTGGTGTTTAGTCTGTTGACTGCGCACACGGACCTCAAACCGTAGCACACAGAACCCACATTGGCGGCGTTCACTCTTTAACGTTGTCCGTGTCAAGCGGGAACAAGAGAGGGCGTGTTTTATAAACATAGCAAAGGCAGTCCTGCTGGTGAAACGTTAATTTGAAACAAAGGTGACGGGACCAAAGAACCGTGTACGTAACTCCAGAAAAAATAGTGTACAAAATATAAGCAATGTTAGTACCTTGACGCATTGAAAGAGAACATTGTTACGCTCTGTCATCCACAGATTTTGGCTTACATGCACTTTTCCAAACAACAGTATAAACTATCGATAAGACGCTACCCGCGTCGAGCAGAAGTACCCCTGTCATCGGTTGAAAAGAGCCATGTGGGTCGGGAGTGTTCACTTTGCTGGTAGCTTCGTATGCACGTGTCACGCATTTCATAGTCGTTCGTGAACCAGCGAAGTGCATTTCCTAACGAGGGCGCCTTCGTTACTAGGAAAATCGCGCCCTCTTTCGATTGCACTCAGGGTTTATAACTGCGGTGGCGCCGCACTCACACACGTTCTTCAGCTTTACGCGCGCGTACATTGTGCAAATCACGACACCCTATCGGTGAAAGATGCTTGCAACGCGCGAGTACCACCAGTCAACGAGCATTGTGCCACTGCAGTAACGGCTTCTTATTCTGGTTGCCGAGCTGATTGACCTCGTTTACCCAGCACCCTATGCAATAGCTCTATACAGGTACATGTACTGATGACATATCACCCGTGGTTACCGCAGTGCATGGTGGGATAAAATGGGGGTCGTCGTATGGTACGATCGATGTGCAGGGGAAATAGCACGCGTGCACGTTCGATCACAAGAAAGTGACAGGTGCAATTTTACTGTTTCCAGTTTTGGAGGATAATTTCCCTGTAAGGTGTAAACGATGCTCACACATAACAACTGCCATTTTGAAACGGGGATAATCGTAGCCTACTCATACGTACGATTGCATATACATGAAATATACACCAATGACCCCCATTCTATCCCACTACATGACATTTGTATGACGCCGGCCAGGAAAGAATCTCATGACTACCGGGAATCTTGTATTTGCACGGTTTTATTTTCAAATTTCGTGTAAGCATCTTATATAACTGACTCGTCGTCGTCATACATTTATCAAGCATGCCTCTTATAGGGCATGCAGACTTCAAATCTAAACATCAAGCATATTATTCGGTTCATATAATACTTTTATATTGGACAATATATTTCTGCATTCTCTCGACAGGTATTGGGTTGGGGCTGGCCCTGACTCCAAGCTTAGTTATGATCAGTCGCTACTTCGACAAACGGTACAGCATGGCGAATGGCCTGGCCTACTCGGGCTCCGGCGTGGGGATTCTAACATTGGCACCTCTCTCCCAAGTGCTGATCGACACGTACGGTTGGCGAGGGGCGCTGTCCATTATAGGTGCTATGTGCTTGCACGTGACTGCATGTGGAGCGTTGCTGAGACCGCTTCGTGGATACGATCATGGGAAAAAGGACGAAGAAAAGCACGCCATCGGTCGTCGATACCAGCGGATTCCGTCGAACTGTGACGAAAATGGTATCGATTCCTGCGCGGATACAGAGGAAGACACCATCACACCGGGTGCAATGGGACTATCTGAACCGGAGAAGGAGTGCAAGCGATCCTGTTGTAGATCCTGCTGCAGCAGTTGCTGGGAGTCGAGTGAGGGCATCCTGGGGCTTTCACTATTCACAGAGCCACCGTTTGTGCTGCTGATGGTCGTCCAGTTCTGTGGGCGCTTCACGTACATGGGCTGGCTCATTTATCTCATTCCACACGCCATCGAGAAGGGCATCAGCCCCATTGACGCCACTTTTCTAGCCTCGGTTGCCGGAGTGACTAACATCATTGCTCGGGCTAGTCATGGCGTCTTGGTAGACAGGAAGTGCCTGACAGCCACCCAGCTGCTGGCTGTAGCGGCCATATTGGCCGCTGTCTCCCTGCTACTAGATCCTGTCCTCAACACCTTCAACACCCTGACAGCCGCCTCGTTGGCTTATGGCCTAGCCAGTGGCATCTACTTCCCTATATCAGTTGTCGTCGTGAAGGAGGCTGTGAACCCCGCCAAATTCGCCAACGCGCTGGGATGGTCGTACGGCTTTGCCGGCGTTGGGCGAATGCTTGCTGGTTTTGTCACAGGTAAAGACATAATTAGCAGCAAAATAGCCTTCCGATGACCAGACTATTGATATGAAAAGTCCACGCTCTCTGGTATTAGTATATCTGGTTGTCGTCCATTCGTTTTCAAGATGTTATTCGCAACAAACTCTCCAGGGACGCCATCTTATTTTCATTAGGTTGTTACTCTTTGAGAATTTTTCTAGGTGACAACTTTCTACTTTCAGTAGACCATCGTTCTGTGATGAAGTTATCTCAGAATACCGACTTAAACACCCCTCCATTTTTGCGTCATTGCGTTATAAATGATCTCAGAATTTTGACTTCTAGCCGGTATGTCATTATCAGGAGCTCAAATATGTCATGGGATCGCAATAAATATAATGGCACTTCCAGGGCTCCGTAAACACGGGATTCCTCGTTTTATGACACATTGATTTGAATGCAGCGAAGTCTAAACCTGTGGTATTTGTCTTTTGAGATTTCATGTTTATACCTTTCACACAGACCACCTTCTCACTCTTCGCTGTCTACCTATTAAGATGTTATTTTCTTGCATTTTTCTCTCACCATGTAGGTTGGCTGTTCGACTATTTCGGCAACTATGATATCTCCTTTATTGTGCTGGGGAGCATCCAACTATCTGCCGTTTTTCTGCTACTCGTCAGCTGCTTAATTGAATACTGCCGTAAATCTCGCAAGATTGGCCTATAGCTCTCCGCTTGGACACAGGACACATACTGTCAGGTCATTAACGAAGACAGTCACTGTTCAGTTCCTTGGCAAACTAGGTCCATTGGTCAGGTTTTATTTTGCCCCAACAACTAACCGAATATCTACGTTAACCAACCCAACGTATTGAACACCAAACCTTGGTCGTTTAACCTAAAAGAAAATACACCATACGAGTTGAAGATCTAATTTAAACTTAACCCACAAAACAAACAATGACGATGGCTTGAAAGTGCGGTGAGAAGTGACATGAAGTGCCCTTAGAGTAAGTCCATTTTCTGGAATATTCAAGTGATGCGGGATATTTTTCTTTTATATTTAAGCGTTGTATAAAACGGCATGAATGTTTCTTACCTGCACGATGGAGGGATTCAGTGATTGAAACATTCAGGCTGAAACCTAGTGGCATTACTCTTATCACAACACTCTCAAGTATTTGTTATTTCTAGGATCCCTGAGCTGAACCAATAGAGGGTGCAATTTTCCTAGCAACAGAGGCTCCCGTGATCGTCACTGCACCGTCTCTGGTTCGCAAATAAGTATGAAATGCAGGCACTATGTTTTCATCCCGACCAGCAAAACGAATGTTCCCCACCAACATGGCTCTTTTCCATCGACGAGGGGGTGCTTCAAGGCAGATACAACAATGGCACATCTATAGTTATCACGATGGCTCCCTTAACTAATAATACTCATATTAGCCTACTTGTAGTAATTGTAACCCAAGAGTGCATTTCGAAGGAACAGAGTGGCAGAACCAGCCCCCAACAGAACATTGTTGTAAGTGGTTTAGAGTAAATGCACTTGCTCATTTTCACGAATCCCGTGTCTTTTAGCAAAGGCGCCTAATGGTTGGTTACCACCCACTCAAAAACTGTTAGCAAATTAAGGAAATTGAATACGTCTTAGAGAGAATCACATTTAAAGATGATAAAAATGCTGCAAAGTCTCACCTTTCAACGTGATAAACGTGCTAATTAAAACACATTGTTGGTTCACTTTTTACATTCGGTGCCAATTTTAAAGACGATTTCTGAGGACTTTCCATTCCTTTATAACGTGTGTACACTGTTATCACTTATTGCACATACATGTATGTTATTAATGTAGAATGAGGAAAGCTTGTAGTATACAGATATTTGCGGCCAGCTTCTTCTTTTAAATCCACCACCAAAGGGCACCCAAATACACGTATTCGAGTATGCGTACGTTTATGTCCGAGTTGTCTACGTTTGATTTGCCTTTTACATTCTTTCTTTCGTGATCGTTTATTGTAACCATGTTCACAATGGCCACCATTTGGGAAACAAAATGGCGTCATGCCCGACCACACGTCGCAAATGAAAGCATGCGTTCGAGAAAAAAACCCATGGGGTCGGCACAGGTTAACCCGAAGTCGCTCGATTAGATTTGACGTCATACCTGGGGCACACACAGGGAGGTCACTGGGTGTATCCGGGGTACAGTTGTTCCATTCGATTGGAATAACACCTCGTTAGTAATTAGAACTAATGCACAAACCTACAAGGAAACTCGCGCTGAGGCTTATCAAACAGCTTTGGGAAAGTGATCCTAACTCCAGAAACGAATCTCATTCTGGATGTCATTGATACTGTCATGTTACACATTATGCCTCGGCCATAGGTTGAGACTTAAAGGGATTGCCGTCCAACCCTAATAAGCCGGTTAATTTGTAGAGAATGTGTCCACTATGATGGCCTGTAACTTTTTTTTCCTGTGTAGAGTATCCATGTATCCACACCGTTTACAATGAAAAAGGTTACTTGGTGGAAATTGAAAACAGTTATATCATGTGAAATGTAAACGTGTGTATAGTGTTACTTATGGCACACGTGATGCACAATTTGATATTATAAACACTTAAAACAACAATTGAGACAGATACGTACATGGTGCGTTCGATTGGCTTACACGGGGCAATTCTGACCTAGGGATCACCGTAAGTGCTGTGTCACTCAAGGTAGACGGTTGGGACGAGGTAAAAACCGAGTCAACTCATGGAAGCTAATCGAACACATCCTTAACGTGGTAACTGCTTATTGTAACGCACTGTTCCTGCGTCTCGCTAAAGTGCAACAGTTAAATGTGAAATTAAACATTTGGTATCAACGTATAGAGAGGCAGACCCATCGCTGAACATTACCCACTTGAAAGCTTCATCGCATTTGATGAAAAACGGACGCAAAGTTGGATCGTGTTAAACTTTACTAATTTACTGCGTGCAGGTACAATGATAGGCGTACAGTTACAACGATGACATAAAATGACGTCACACGCCGCTCGCATCTGTCTGCGTCGTGATATCTTGCTTTCTGTTAGCGATCGTTACTACCGTTATCACTGAGACTAGGCTAAGTAACATCGTAGCCCCATTGTACTAGTGGTGAGGTGACGGTGACTTAATTTTCAAATCGTGCCCACAGGCAAAACGAAAATGAGACACAACTTAGTATAATTATGTTTATCGAAAATAATGAAACTGAAAATTAAAAGTGCAACCTGAGGTGTAAATGACAACGTACCAGGTTTTAAGATATCCACCATTATTCAGATTATAGATTATTATCACCACTCCTGAAAATAATTTTTGTGGAAAAGGTCACTCTAAAAAGGAGTGAGTCCTCTGTAAAATAAAAACAACTCGAAAAGGGTGAAAACCACTTTAAAAGAGTGAAATTTCCTCTCGTCTCTGCTAAATGGGATCCTCTTGTGGAGTGATTTCCACTCTTTTGAATTGGTTTTCAATCTTTTTAGAATGGATTTTAAAAAGTCTTTGTAGAGTGGTTTTTCACTCTTTTGGAGCATATTTCAAGAGACACTCTTTTTTGACAGAGGTTTTCACTCTTTAAGCTGTAGACTTTTTTGTCTGCGAAATAAATGGGCCCAAGGGTAAAAAACAGTATCGCAAAAAATGATGCAAGAGTTCAATTTGTGAGAAAATAATGTTCAACGACAATCCTCTAAAAGTATGCTTGTGGGTATTGGGTGCTGGGTATTGTTGATGCACTACATGAAAGCAATTGTTTGACATTATGCAATTAATCTTCCTGCAATAAAAAAACAATCTTGAAAACGGAATCGTTCATGAAAGCAGTGTCTTTTTGTTGCTTGACAAAAATTGGCAATGTGCAGTGCCCGCCTACGGGTGACACATGAGATGCTGACCGAGTTTAAATTCCACCCACGGCAAAGAGCATGGTATAGTCTTTCGTAACTCAACGATGGCTCTTTAATTGGGGGAACTTGTCTCGTATTCAGGTTTATGGACGTTTGGCGTGCCGTGGGACGCGAACGCTGGATGTACGGTCTCGACATGGGCACTGGGCGTCGTCACGCAACCCTTTAATACTAGAAAACGAGGTTGGAAATATGTTGATAGAGACGTTTTTGCGACTTGGTCTGCGTCTTCGGTGTTTTCTAAACAAATGAGCACATAAGGTTGTTGTTTCATCAGTCTTTCAAAATGACGGCATATGCAAACGCATTTGGGGGGGGGGTGTCTCCAAAGTGAATTACGTATCCCCCAATTTTGTTCTTGAATGCAGCAAACCAAAATGGTTGTACTTTCTTGTAAAAATCGTCTGCTAAATTATACCTTTTGTCGTAGTCATAAAATCTATTCCTCTTTTCACGCTGGTTTAATCACTTTAAGGTCGTCGCTCAGAGGACGTAGGCCTAAATGTTTCTAGTGAGGGGAAGCTAACACACACCCCTGATGAAATGATCCCAACCAACCTGCCGCTTCATTGCCACGGCAACTTCATTTTTTTGCACAATATCAAATAAAAGCTCATCCCGACATCACTCCCCAGATTACACCCATGGTTTTAGTTTTCGTCCGGCACCGTCAAACCACAGTACCCAGACGTTGATTTCAGTGGGCGCTGTCGGTCTACAGGTGGCTGGATGGTGCGGATCCGCCCCGATCCGAATAGCAAGAATGACTTTCAAACTTGGGGCAAGTCGTTAATAGACTGGTTCATTAATTTAGGCTAAGCCCAGTCCAATTACAGTACTGTGTATGTGGGGGGAGGGCACAAGACAACACAAGTCGAACCCCCTCCGCAGGTAATAGGAGCGGAGGTGTATTATTTACGTTGTGGTTAGATACTGGCTATTTTTGGAGGCAAGTGAATTTGCAAACTATCAAATCCATAAATGGTGCGTGAACATGGTGCGTGAGACATTTGGGTAAAAGTACGCATGTGCAGTTGCACCAACCTCACTGGCCTCGTCTTAACTTGTCGCCCATCATTTTGCTCATACTTTGCAAAATCGCCGTTACACGAGTATGACTGGTGGTCTATGCATTTTTATGTCTGTGCTTCTGTTTGACTTTCTAATAACGGAGAACGCCCTCAAGGCTTTATGCCCCAAAGTGTCTCTCGCGCAGTATGTGCGATTACTTTCCACGCTCACTTGTGGCCTCGTCACTGGTTAGGACACCCATGCGCGATCTGTGGTAACAGGCGATCTTGGGTTACTCGAGGTCCCCCAAATGGGTCAGAGTTTGCCCCAAATGGGTCATAGGTAATGCAGAGATTAAGTTTGCGACACGAATTTGAACTGTCAAAAGAGCCAATTTGCATCAGCAAGATTAAATTCTTCATAACGTTTCAACAGTGAACCTTCATTCGCATTGTTCAACTAAGCCACTACATTGTCACACTGCATTGTGGGATACCAACCGAAGTATTAACCGGTTGGACAGACAGCATTTTTTAGGCTGGGCCCCAATAAGTTCGAGAGGTCGTGGAGTGACAAATCATATGCAAGCCCGCTAGCAAGGGTTACCAAACGGCAGTTAGTATTTGCATTTGGCCTATTTAAATCCATACATCTTGTTTCGACTGCTTAAAGCAAACTATTCCAGAAATTATGGAACGCCAAAGAGGCATTTAACGTGATCACCAAATGAAATTTAGATACATGTACTTTAGTATACATATGCATGTATCTATTGACTGGCAATGAGGTCACTGGTGCACGTCTATTCGCCAGAGGGACTGTTGCGCCCAAAGGACCTCCCCTGACGGCCATGGGAAATCAAACTCTCTTCTGGTCACTCACAGTCCCTCGCAACACAGACGAGCACCTGTGGCCTCATTGCCACTTCCTATGTGCACAATATTTGTGTGATCAAGGCCATGAAGTCTTTCTGCTTTTCACGAAATAAGGATTCCTTCTTACCCCATACCCCACATTAACTTTCCATAAAGGCACAACTGGTAAACTTGAAAGAGACAACGCAGTTATTATGTGCAGCTAAATCTAATTTTCAAAGGCACGCCAAATTCTTGATTTCTAAGACTCGGTGGGGCCAATTCAGCAGGTCACATGTTCTCAAACACGACTTGCAAAAAAAAAAATCACACTGGACAAGCCAGTTGCAGTTGTACTTAAAAGAATGTTCTCTTTATTCCACTACAAAACATGTCTGTGAACAGGCTGGGATTGTAAACTGCCCCCTCGCTTGACACACTCGGACCAGGTAGGTACAGACACCCAGGTGACATCTCCGTGCACTGCACAAGCCGGAACATTCTAGTCGAACAAGCCTAAGAAAAAAGGCAAAGGTGGAAGGATGACACTTACTGGAGTGTCATGGCAGCTTGGGCAATATCTGAATCGACTGGCTGTGGCTAAGGATAACACACGGGTCAATGGGAAGTGGCAATGTTGCTATCAAGCTGCTTATACCTGCACGTCTATTTGAACCAAAGCCAATGCTTTTAGTGCAGTGTATAAAAAGGACTCGTGACAGTAAAGTGAAGTTTGGGACCTCACACTGTCTATTCGTTTGAGGTTAACAGACCAGATAAGAAAGGCAATACATGTACTAAATCTGGTTCATACTTGGCTCGGAAGCAAACGCAAACGTGAAACTGTATCATCAGTTCAAATCTTTGAGCGGCGAAATTTACAACCCTTTAGAGGAAAAGGGAAATTCACTGAAAACGTTCCATTGAATTTGCTTTACTTTCGTATTTGCCTGCAGTTTGAGCCCGTCTTTAGGAAGAGAGGTTTATTCATGAGAAGTACCGGAAGGTTTGGCCTTTATCGTAGCCACTAGTGGAGTTCAAGATAATAGTCAAGGCCGGTTCATGCTTCGTGCAAAAGCCAACACAAACACAAATTTGTGACGTCTGATCAAATATTTGCATTACCAATTCATAAGAGTTGAAAACATTTAGCGAAATTTTGCTGCAATCTTTTGTCACATAACATTTAGTTCGCTTTCGCATTCCCTTTAAGTATAACCTTAACGCTGTGTAAACAGTAAAGGCATTCATTTGAGTAAAGGGGTACTTGGGGGAAAGGGGTTATTACTTTTAGAAAAATCTTGAAGTTGGTAACACAAACGTCATTTTTTTTCCTTGAAAAAAAAATCTGAGATGCAGAATCATTTTGCATGCACAGTTAACTCTTAATGTAAAGACCACTCATCAAAAACAATTTCAACTTCTGAACTACAGAGTCCTTTGTCGTTCGCTCCTTTTACAGTTCTTTCATGAAGTTTTGGGTAAAACAAAGTACATTCAACCAGTCCTTCCAATCTTATTATATGAAGAGATGCCTGCGCTTTATAAAAGGCAACTGCTGGAAGTGGTGATTTCAAGTCCAATCCTACTCACCGAATCCCATGTCATCATCAGACTCCTCCTCCTCTTCTTCCTTCTTCTCTTCCTTCTCCTCACCTGATCAGAAACAAAACCACAATTCCAGGACCCTTGTGAAAAATGCCAACAAACCAGAAGTATTTGGGGACTGTTTTTGTGGGGAAGGCACATGTACAGGTAAGTATACAATGAAATGGCATCATTACAAACCATGTGTCTTAGCAAACGACACATCAAGACAAAGAATTCTTTTACATTTAACCCTACATGTAGCTCTTTTACATGTAGATCCAGCGAAGTGCAGCTGATTCTAGAGGTCTGGTGCACCCTGTTGCACTGGGCGATCAACAGGAACCGAGTAACTGCCCATTTTGAGACCAAGGGAGCTGGTCCCATTAAGCAATGCTGCTAAGGGATCCTAGGTGCATGACGACAGAACCACACAACCAGGTGATTTGCCATTGGGGATACTTGACATTTTAGATCTTGAGGCAACTGTGCAGTGATGTCGCTCTGACAAGTGACACAAAATGCTTGCAAGGCCCAGATCTCTTGGCATGAATGAGAGAGGGTGCTTTGTTTCCAATCAATACTATCCAGGTGTGCAAGTGGTGCAATGCTCACATTGTGAATAGCACAAACCCACCCTAAAAAAACAAAAAAAACAAGTGGTGCTGCATGGGCCCAGTATCAGCTTAGCCCAGCCTCTCTGTTTTTCACCAATGAGGGCATAGTTGTGCACGATGCCTATCAGGTCTTACCTGCAGCTTCCTGGGCAGCTGGCCCACCACCGCCACCACCAGCAACAGCTGGACCTGCTGATGGGCTACCAACACTGGACAGCAGGGATGTGATGTTCTGCCCTTCAAGAGCCTTGGCAAAAAGGCCAGGCCAGAACGGCTCTACGGTCAGTCCGGCAGCTTTGATCAGCGAGCTGATCTTGTCAGCCTGCGGACAAAGATAAAAGCTTGGAAAGGAAATATGCCGGGGGAGGGTTTGTGTTGTGGAATGACCTTCCATTCAGGTTAAGGTAATGTTTAGATGATCCTTTCAGTCGTTTGTAGAAATAAATATATATTGTAGAAATAATGATTCAACGTCTGACTACATGTACATGTATGCACACATAAGCCCAACTAGTTGTTTCACATCCTTCAAGGCATCCTGTAAGATGCCACTCACATCGGAAAGAGTCACTGATTTTTCCCTTTAATGTTATAACAGCTGTGACAGAAAGTGATAACATGTCCTAAAAAGAGAAATGTAGCTAAGACACTTCTGAGGGAAGAGTTCCATACACGGATGCCAGTAATTATTCCCTACAGTGACCTATTAGCCGGCAAAGAGCAAAAACATGTCCAGAAAAACTGAATGTAGGAGGGAAAACCCAAGTCGTTTACTGAGGAAACAGAATTGTTCAGACCAGTCTCATACATGTGGGGTTTGTGCATAAGGTGTCAAGCGGCGTCCATATGGAACTCTTTCCAATTTTGAAGCATTTACTTAACCCTAACCTTCCCCAACCACACAGAATTAAACAGTAGTAAAGTGGTTAATTCTGTGGGGATAGGTCTGGTAGGCCGAAACAGCTGGCTTTTGCATTGGGTTTGGCATACCTGAGAAAAACAAAGTCCAACAGCCTCTGTGCACAAAGTGTGTGAATGGGGAAGGTTAGGGCCAGCAACCCTTGGGGGGGTTAGGGTTAAAAAGCACTTACATGACTCAGGTTATCTTAGACTACTCTCATGTGAATGTTGGTCAAGTCATCCCCGGGTCGAGTCGTTTGTGCAAAGGGCCTCAAGTATGTCAAGTGTTGTCCATATATGAAACTCTTTCCCAACAAACATGTCAACGATAACTCAAGTATTCGGCCTAAATTTCATCAATCCTCTATGTTCCTTGCATTACCTGATACAGCATAGAGCATTTTTCAGGGGAGGGTTGAAAAATTCTTGAGTGATGTGAGTGACCAGCCATGATCACTCACATCACTCAAAAAATTTCCAACCCTCCCCTGAAACAGTGATGAAAGACGAGCACTGGGCATGTTGGGAAACAAACGGTTGTAGTCAACTCGACCGTTTGCCAATTTGACTCGAGTCAACTCGACTCCTAACCAACTCAACTGTTGAACCAACTCGTCTGTTGACCAACTCGACTTCAAAGTCGAGTCAACTTGACCGCTGACCAACTCGACCGCATGATTGATACATGGACTTATTAGACAAACTCTTTCCTTTAAAAATAGATTTTAAAAGGGGAAAAATAACGGATCGGATCGGTTCCAGATCGCGAAAATTATGGATGCTAATTTTGGCTCAATGAACCCACGAAATCAACTGAAATGCAACTCAGAAATCTGTCAGTCACCACACTCTGCACATGCACAGATCACATCACGCGCAGTAAAACGAATGACAAGTGCGATCCAGAACTAGGGAAAATGCATTCCTTCTATACCCTGTCCCTGTTGCACCGTTTGCATGATCGAGTTGGTAGAGAGTCGAGTTGGTCGAGAGTCGAGTTGACTCGAGTTGGCAAACGGTCAAGTTGACCCGACACCAAGCAACAAACTAGGCATGCAATGCTACTGTAGGCCTATTTCATCATCAGGAATTTCTTTCCAAAGTGACTTTTATCCTGTTTATACGCCTGTCTGTAACATTTACATGTAACAACTCTGATATTTGGCTATTCCCGCCAGTTAATTCCCTGAACGAACATTTTGCAGAAGCCTTTCTTCAATCATGTTCCGCATTGACTGTACATGTACACGTACATGAACATGCTATACATGCGTGCATGGTCATTGTGTCAACTTACAGTGATGGCAACGTCGTCATCGTGAAGGATGAGAGCGCTGTAGACGCAAGCCAGCTCGGAAGTTGAGGCCATTTCGGACAGAGAAGATATTCAGCTACGTTTTGATGCTGAAATAAAATTTGGATGGTATCCAACAAGAGTACACGTCGCCGGATTCGGCCTTAGCTCGAAACGAGAACGGTGCACCTTCGGAGCCGATTATTGCAGAGAGACCGTGCAATAGTGGTGATTCCATTATCACAAAGGGTGGGATGATGGTAGAGTTCGTTACACTTTATTAAGTAAGATAATATTTCGATCACAAATTTCGAAAAATTCTGGATTGAATTTGAATAAACACTTACTTAACTTAAATTTAAATAGTTTTACGGAGGTAACAGACAAGCTATTTGTTTTCCGTAAAACTTAAGCGTTGAACGTCTAAAACCCCTCCCTAGTGTAAAATGTTACTGCCTCAAAGTACGCCTTCTGTTAATAATAGACAAAATGGCGTCGGTCCTAAAGAAAGGCTTTCGTCCAAACAAATTTGCAAAATTAAAAATTTGTTATCCATTTATACTAGCTCAGCTTTTTGCCGTACTAGCATTTACCAACTTAGTATCGTGTCAGCTTGTCATTAATGTTAAAAACAAAGGTGGTGATCTGATCCAGGAGTCATTAAATGGGAACCCAGTGGAAAACACAATCACTTTGAAATTTCAGAAACTGGATGGAACATTGCTGGATATGTTGATTGACTTTAAATCGGTAAGCTATTTTAACATTAACTCAGTGTAAAATAACCAAGTTTATGGCATGTGGAAAACTTTTAGTTTCTTGTCCTTATATTTTACATTTCTTGAACCTCAGTCTTAATCTACGTTTGTGAGTCCACGTCTAGTCTACGTACATGTACATGCCTGGCAATGCCTGGTAAGATCATGGAGAAATAAAACTTTCTCCATGGTAAGATATACCAGGCCCTACCCACATGACTCACATCTGGCTTAAGTGGACAGGTGTTGCTTCTCCACTATAGCATCACTGCCATCAGTCTCGACTGTAGTTGGGCCAGCTGGCCCAACCAGTGTGTACATATGCCAAAGTCATTTTGTTTACAACAACTTGTGCTTGTTGAAACGAGTGTTTATATAGACATGAAAGTGCATGTAGATGAAGTGCCAGACTTAAGGTGAACTGGGCCTAATGGCAGGTGTGAACTGCACTAACAACTTGTTGGAGAAGGTTAAGAAATTTTCGACAGAGATTGCCCAACAATAGTTTGGCCAGCCCAACTGTGGCAATATAGTTTGGACTGTTCCAACTATAGTTGGGACAGAAGCAATCGTCAGATAGTTGGGGTGTAACTTCTTCCAGAACTGTATAAACCTGCCAGACAGCAATGTACAAACTCCCATAGACACATTTTGGCTGTTTTGATTGTGCCAACTTACCCTTTCATCACAGCTATTTGTGCAGCCGAATGTCATGCATGCCTTCTTGGGGAAGTTACATATAGATATCAAGTGGGGAGGTTCGTTCACCTTATATCCTCATTAAAATAGTGAAATTCTTGAGCATTTTGCCAATCCACATTAATTACAAAATATTAGCAGCATCACTGAGCATGTACTCTCAATATGATATAACTCAGCTTTGCTATAGCTTGATCAATCGCAACACAGCTCCTAATGTTTTCCTTTTGTGTTCCTGTCACCTACAGATAAAAGCCACACTGTGATTGGTCCAATTGTTTCTGTTCTAGTGACCAATCATAGGGCAGCTGTCATTTGTCACTTACTGTTTGATGGGCTTGTAATTACTTAGGAATAGCCTTTTCCCCCATGTCCTGTACATTTAATTTCCTCCTGATAGAATTCAAGGTCTCCCTTAAATGCTGATACTGTCAGTTGGGGCCTACATGTCTTTGCATTGATCAATGACGAATACAATGTTTGTGAGTGAGCTCTTGTTCTGGAGTTGCTGTCTGGCAATTGCAAGAGTTTCTGCCACTGCCATTCTGTCAGCTGTCATGGTCACACATTACCAACCATTCATGTACATGTAATTTGTCCATACAAAATACTTTACATGTGACATTGACAATTCATTTGACTTAGAATTGATACCTAACAAACAATCACTGTTCAGATTTTGTGTCCAAAGTATGTTAACACTTTTGCATGAAAATGTACCATGTATCACGGTTCCCCATACATACCACAACCAAACATGTCTGGGGTATTTGGAATAATCCAGAAAACATTTTTAGTAACCTGCCAAGGGAATGAATAAAGTGCCCCAATCCCACGAGGGAATGGCTGAATCTGTTTGTTTTTCAGGAAGTGCAAATTTTTAAGATGATTGTACTCGGCGAGGAGGAGAGGGCGGACGAGAGCCAGTACCAAACTATGTGCTTCATCTTTAAGTTCCTCAAGTCTGAGTTCATCTCGGCAGATGCCATGTCAAAACTGAGACAGGTACATGTACATGTAGGCCTACACGGGTAATTCTTTGATGCTTGGGATGCAATTTCTTACATTCCAAGGGAGTTGGTACATAAAGCGTCGTTGCGATACATTTTGTTAACGAGTGTGTTATTGAGGGTGGGTTAACAGATTTTGTTAATATGTCACAAAAAATTAAACTCAAGTATCCTGAAACTAATAGGAACAGTGTGTTTAGTTTTTACCTACATGTGTGTTCTCTGCTATTTATCATAGGGTATTGTCAGGCTAAATATGGCACCAGATTTTGTGAAAGTGGTGTGACATACATGTACTTGTTACATGCTAAACCAATTTTTCATATGTAAACTTCAAAGTACTGTGAAATATTCTAGAGTTACAACCAACGTCATAAATAACAGTTCAGTTGATAAGCGTGACCGCTAATACAAGTACCTGTCCATCTCTCTAAATGCCAAACTTTGTGTAACCGCAGGGCTTGTGAAGTCAGTGTGTGTAACTGACTTCATGTAAATACCCATACATATATACATGTACATGTGCATGAACATCCTTTAGAGAAATTAGCAGAACTTTGTCTGGAAAATTTGAATGTGCTAATGTAGGCCGTGGTCTGCAGGTTAGCCTAGGTACATGTGCAATTGCGTACATTATGAGCCTGATTTTGAGAGCTCAATAAGCAGTTAATGTGTTCATACTTCATCAGTATCGCTTGCATCCGATTCAAGTCAACTTGAAGGTCAATGCACACATATCCACAGAGTTTGGTTATGTTCACATGTACAGTGTATTCCTACTTCGGTTGCATGGCACTGGATACCACTAAAGTTTCATAATGGGGCGTAGGTTTTCATTTGAATGTGCACATTTCAGTGGAATCAGCACAACTGTGTTCTAGTCATTATGTGGCACCAGTATGATAAAGGATATATGTATTTGTCAGTAAATTGGGAATAATTTTATTGTGAATGCATCAGAAAAACAGAGAGTTTCTGGATTTTCAATTTTAACCAGTTTGAATTTAAACTCAGATGTCGTATAATGTACTCCAGACTTAGCTGATTCATTCTGGGCATTTTTCTGCAAACATTACAGAAAAATCCTGGCACCATACGCAACCCAGAGGAGGACAAAGGGGAGGAGCGACTGATCATGAATTTAGGGGTGGATGTCAGCCTGGCATCCAGATTCAGCCCCTGGGTTCTCAATGTCTGCTCTGAGGCCAAAGGTCGCATCTTCACCAGGGACTCTGATCTGAAGGCCTGGGCAGCAGGTGTGTTGAAAAAGCCTTAGATGATGTTCTCCTTCATGTTGTTAAATCTTTAAAATCTAGTACTGCATGCTAGCTGCAAATTGTTCTCATACTGTTGACATTTATGAGCCCCGAGCTGGACCAAGAGAGGGCGCAAATTTCTTAGCAACGGAGGCTCCTTTGGTGAGAATTGCCCTTCACT
The DNA here is from genome assembly GCF_001949145.1 of Acanthaster planci. The sequence goes on from NW_019091459.1 coordinate 402,736, forward strand.
GGTTCCATGTTACGGTTGCAACAAAATTACAAAACCCAACCAACATGGCTCTTTTTAACCTATGAGGGGGTGCTTCTGCTCAAAGTTTATGAGGCTTTGAAGGCTTACCTACTGTGTAAATGCTGTGCCTACATGTATGTACATATGTTTATTATTATTGCTGGTTTAAACGTATTTAATTCAAACTGCCAATAGCAGCCCAAAGCTGAATTGCAGGGCAGTTTTACAACAGAATTTAAAAAGGACCACATAGTTTAAGAAAATTAAACAGCATACATAGATAACCTGAAATTTCAATTTACACAATGATATAAGAGACATTTAAAGCAAAGAAAAAAACAAAACACAAAAAGATGATTGTGCAGTGGATTTTTCACAATCCGCTGACACTGTATTTGCCCACATGTACGGCACTGGAGGTTGTAGCTCAGGCCGTTTTTGTCATACCATTAGCTGTTTTCTTATTCTTCAACTACAGGGAACAATGCAACCTATACAGCTCTCCTAGATGCCACACATAGCTGTCCGCTCTTCACAACTCCTCGCTGCGACAAGACCAAAGACACTGCAGTGGCGTGCGTCTGCCGGTTACCAATCTGCGTTGGCTGGTACCCCTGCGGGCTCAAGTACTGCCGTGGAAGGGATTCCGCCGGGAAGACCGTTAGCTATCGCTGCGGAATAAAAACGTGTAGGAAGTGTCGTGTGTTTGATTATTATGTTGAACAGAAATTGAACTGCATGTGGGAAAGTGTATACTAAGCTTGAAGGTGTCGCTGGAAGGTTTTGAAAAGCCCATATTTCACACAACCAACTCCATGAGATAAACTAAACTTAAATTCTGTCTAAAATTATTCACTGATTACTCTACCTGCCAAGTTGCTACTTTACAAAATACACGTTCCTGTGTTTGACAGACTGTACCATTTTGTTTCCCAGAGCGAAATCGGAAATGAAGAAAAATTTACAAGAGGGAAACAGTTTCTTTCTGAGCATGAGTTTGTTGTTGAGGAACGGGATTGACATTGACTACTGGAGGTTTTCTCACACTTTGTGGAATTGGAAAAACAATGGAAAATGGAAGAAGTCCTGGCATTTTTTGGAGTGGCATTTTCGCATAGAGAGTGCCACGTCTGATATCTCTGATTTCATAATAGTTTCTAATCTGTTTGGTACCACGTGCTGTTAAGGAATTTTCCAGTTGACTGGCAAGATTATTTCTTCTGCTGGACCAGACGAGAAATGGAAATGTGCATTGCATGTGAAATGAAATATAAGCTCACCAAACAACCCATTACAGTGGGTGAAATTTAGTAACATCAGGAATACTTTGCAGCAGTTTTGTGGCACAGACGTGTGTACATACATGTACATGCACTTAATAAAATTAGATGCTGCCCTTGTTGCAAAAAGTGCTCCAACTGTGCCGGTGTCTACCTGTAGTTTGCGATTCACTAGGACTATATCCACTTGTCCAAATAAGGTAAATAATAGGCAAATATGCATCTGATGTTCTACTCTACAATGGCAATGTAATTTCACTCTCTGCGTTTAGTCAATTTAACTGTCCTGACTCCACACCTGGACTTTCTGCACTGCCCTACACTGTCCTGCACTGCCCTACACTGTCCTGCACTGTCCCGCGCTCTACGGTTTTTATGGTCTAGAACTGGAAATTGGACCTCAGTGGATCAGTTTTTTATATCTATTTATTGTCTTTGTTACAGTGCTTTTGTAATACACATATTGAAAATAAACCTGTAAAAAGCTTCATATTTTTGTAAGTAAACAACCCTTATGGCTCAAACTATAAATTGTTTGTTACTCAAATTACATTGTGTATTGTTTCTGTAGGATTTTCAGGATGTTGGCCCCCCCCCACCATCAGTTATTCCTTTTTTTACAGACTTTAACGGAAATCTGTTGGTAGGGCATTTAGCGTTACGAGGACACAGTGTCTGCCTATGAAGCCACACCATCCAACCTTGGTGAAAAGAAAACTAGAGCCTCGTTAGTCCAAGGGCTGCGTTGGCTCTGCTTTCTGAATCATGTGTAGCACGCGTTGGCTCTGCTTTCTGCATCATGTGTAGCATGCGTTGGCTCTGCTGTCTGCATCATGTGTAGCACGCGTTGGCTCTGCTTTCTGCATCATGTGTAGCACGTGTTGGCTCTGCTTTCTGCATCATGTGTGGCACGCGTTGGCTCTGCTTTCTGCATCATGTGTAGCATGCGTTGGCTCTGCTTTCTGCATCATGTGTAGCGCAAGAGTTCATCCTCCAATTTGGCCCTGCTAGCCTGCCATACGCCTTGAAGTCCCAGCTAACCCAATATCAACATTGATGCAATTGTTCACGTTCTCCTGGGATAGATGAACACACGTGTTCACTTGTCAGTGTTGCATGCTCAGTGTGGATTTTTCCTTTCTTCTCACATACTTAAGAAAACTGAACATACTCCTTTTTTTTTAACTGTAAAAACTCTGTTGAGCTAGATTTTTCATTATTCTCTTTACCTTTTTTCCATTTTGCAACAGATAATCCCACCGTAAAGATGCCTTTTAACCAATTATTTTAGAGATAGGGAAACGTGTAGACATAGGCAGGTTCACAGTCTTCACTACCCGCACCGTGTGGACATTATTTTTTCAGAGGTCCACACATTGACTGGCAAGCTTGTCCATTACGTACACATGTATGTCAGGTGGCTACTTCTGTCATTAAGCCTGCCCTCTTCCTCACCTCTTTGACAAGTCAGTGGTCCAGCCAGCATTTTCAAGCAAAAGCTATCCCATAGAAAAACTAGCCTGCACCCCCATCCGTATAGATGCAAGTTCTGGCCTCAAATCAGTCACCCAATGCACTGCTAATCAAACCTGTACACTGATTGCATAAAAAACACTCATTCATGTCATTACAAAAGGTTACAAATTCAAGCCATGCATATGTTTTTATTCATTACCGATATTGCAAGGATCCACTGGAAGCAATGGGGTCAATCACACACGTCGGGTCGCTCAATTAAAACCAACACAGTTACTATAGAGGGTAAGAGCTCAGGGAATTACAATAGCCATTCTTCAGTAGGGTTTTTTAAAAGATTTGCAATTATTTACAGCATGGATGACTCTAATGCTGCCTGAATCACTATCAAGAGAATGGTGTACACGCAAGTTAACTGCATGTACTGATTGCAAACTACAGAGCATCAAAGTGTTATACATCACACACCATTGTGTGTGAAAGGCATAAGAGAACCAGTGCACACTCCACTGGTTTCCACTGCTTCAAGCTCCAAGAGACATCACAGTTCGGTACTCTGCACAGTTACCCACTGGAATTGGGGAAGTGAGATGTTACAAGTCATGTACTATTGAAAAACTTTTGTGTCAGTAAAGATTTCAACCTGGCCACACACAAGCCCTTCTACAAAGCACAGTGATCATGGCCAGCCTTGATCTTCATTCCTTGTCGGTCTTGTCAGTGCCTTGCCTTGGATTCCATACAGTGCACATGTAAAGAATAACTGCAGATCTGGAAGCGCGTCAGTCGCAATTTAATTCTCAAACCTGGTCTGAACTGAAGAGAAGAGCGATGACAAAGGAATGCCTTTAATGCAGTTCATTCAATGAGCCTGTGAGTTGACTTAGGACTGAATGACTTGCGAGTCAATAAGACCTTTTGTGAGTTAAGTTTAAAATAAAATCTGGTACACTGGGTTCTTTAAATTCACATGAACATAATTTGAATTCGCCATACTAACAACAAAGTTGTTATACCTCATCATTTGGGGCCAGCTTTTGTTTAGTTACATAAGAGACGCTTTGCACCAATACTGCTGGTGTCAATGGATAAGAAGGGCACAAAGGCACCAGTCCATTCCCGAGATGCTTGCCCTGAATCACGAGGCATAGCAACAGTGTCTTTAGTCTGGGGAATTCAAATCATGCTTATGTTCAATCAGATAACTCAGATACTAGATTTTACTCTAACTTAACTCGCAAAAGGCTTACTATGGTGGCTTGCAGCTGACTTGATAACAAACCTGAATCAGGGAACTAAAATGCCGTCAAAGTAAACATCGGTAGGTTTTCCTCACATGATTGGCTGTGTAGAGTATTATTGTGGATTCAGCAAATCTGTTGCCATGTACTGAAGAAGACAAGAAGTGATGATTGGTATTTCTTGGTTGTGTCCTATTTTATTCCCAACATTCTAAATCATATGCAGTGCTGGCTTATTATTCTGTTCAGCGGTATCTTCTAGCTGTTTGTTTTTTTACAGGTTTTTTTTACAAATATTTACATAAGATATATGTACATGTACATCTAAGTCAAACAAATCTTTTAGGGGAATAGAAAAAAGAGACAGCCAACCAAAATTCTGAGCATGGTACGGTAAGTAGAGGATCATTTTTATGGAAGTGAGTTTTCAGAGTTTTGGAAATCCTCCTAAATGTCAAACTTTTTACAACATTATCTGATTTCTCCCTTTTTTCATGTGTCACATGAAATTACTCCTCAATCTGCATCTTGCTGAAATCTGTGTAGAGAAATCAAGATGGCCGCCCCACTGATTATGTGCAAGGCCTCTTGAGGGCGCTTTGTCTTCAGGGCAGCATTTCAGTGGTATACAGGCATCGCTGCCAATGGGGTTCAATATGGCAGGGAGTTTTGGAGAATTACTGTAATTGCTACAACAAAATGTCCTGGGAGGTACAGTTAGTATTGATGTCTAATCATCCAGGTGTCTCCGATGTTTTGATTTGCCTCGTCTGCCATCCACACCGCCCCTCTGTTTTCCAGGAGGAGCACCCCTCCGCTTCGTCTTGCCGTCACTTTTGTTTGACAGAAGAGGGTGGATTTCTGGAAATCAAAATTGGCAACAGGGTATTATGTGAAACAGAGGAACTCTTCAGAATGGGCTCACATTTCCCTAAAAAACATGATGAAGACTTTTTGGTACACTTCCACTGAGAAGGATTACGGTGGATATCATCCAAGAACTTCAGACACTTGAAAGACCTCTCAGAGTGTCTTTTTTCCCCAGAGTGGGATGGGGAGGCAGGTTAGGGTTTCACGCCAACCGGATGAATATCTTGAGGGTGGATACGGGTTCTGACCTTACATACGTGTATACATAATTGTTGGACAGGATTCCGTTCTTACCATCAGAGGCCTCCCCATGAAGTTCAACGTCGACCACTTTGACTTTTTTCTTTTTGGGCGACAGCAGGGCTGGATCTTTGGGAGCTGTTCTTTTCTGGCTCTCTGCCTGGGGAGGTTCATCAGTCTTCCAAAACAAATGCACAGGGGGAAAAATAAATAAACTAAAATCTTAGTGTTTAAAAACAAAAGCTCATTGTCTTTCAAAATACAGTATCAAATGACTTATAAACCTGGGCCAAAGGTTGAGTGGAAAACTTCTCGGTTTTGTTTGTTTTCTTGTTTTAACTCACGGGGTCTATGGTTGGTGCCCAAGTTGGTTCCTCCGGTTCGTCAACTTCTGGTGAGATGGGCAGGTAAAGTAGGGCTCTCTCATCCTCTGCCTCCTCATCACTGGATAATACAAAGAGGTGATTGTCATGGTGTTAATGTAGTGTTGTGAAAGTGTTGAGAAAATGTTGAAGAAAGGGGCTTTCAATGCAAAAATGATCAACTACTCGTGTTAGGGTAGTCTCAAAGGGTTCTCGGTACAAACAACAGAGTTGAGGCAGTGTTGCAACGGTTGTAGAAGTACTACAGCAGTGATGAAAACAGATTTCAAAACACGCGAGTAGGGTTGAATAGATGAAGCATGTAAGTGTTGAAGCAGGGTTGCAAAGTGTTCAGACAATGCTGCAGAGATTCTTGCAACATTCAGGTAGACTTTGCAACAACTTCTGGCAAATTTCAAGAGTTGAAACGTGAAACACAACTGTTTGGTCTTTTTCCATGGTGGGTGCGAATGAAGTTGTTAGTTTGAGAAATAACAGTCTACCTCCCAGTTCTCCCTCACCCAAAACTGCCACAGGTTTCATCTTCAGATTTGGCCTCCATTTTTCAAGGGTGTGGATTTTGGTCTCAAACAGTTTTACCACGCACACACACATCATGGACAGGGTGCCCCCGGGGTTGAGAAATTGGCTACTTCAAAAGTCTTATTTCTCACAGATTGGTGGGACTGCAAGGGTGGGCATGGTGGGTGGTTGGTCGGTTGGGGGTAACACCCACCTGCTAAGAAATGCGGCGATTGGTTCCACGCTGAGAACATCAACCTCTTCATCTTCTACAGCAACATCTGATATAGGAACACATGAAAAGGTAACGGACTGATAGTAAGCTTCCAAGACACACACTGTAATCTACGCTGCAGTTGGAGACATCCTGGATAATATTTGCCTAGGGCAGCTGTGGGACTAGCCAAAGAAAGAGAATACTCAACTACTGCGCGCGAGCTCATTAATATTTTGTGGTCCCAAAGGGTTTCTACAATACGACATGCCATAATCAGGAGGGATCATAGAAATATTTCTGTAAATTCCGAATTTGGGACTGATAGTTTCCAGTTCTTGTATTTCTTTCACAACAAGCCCAGAAATGCGGGCCTATTTTGGATAGAGGAGGGTGGCTACATTCAGAGCTGAGCACATAGTTTTACTACTATTTTGGGGGTATCTTCGGGGAAATATAAAAAAAAATTCTGTGGCTAACCCCCACATTTTTGAAACAAAAAGTTATCTTCCGGCCGTAATCTTGAATTTCCAGTGGAAACAACGGAGGCCAATCTCTTCCCAAGAGTCAACAGGCGGCGCTATTTCGGTCTGATTTCGCACTGTTGTGTAGTGCAACCCTAAGGTGGCTCAGAAAGCGCCCTCTGTTGTTCATACATGCACATGGCATCCATTAAGACCCTGCCCTCCTCCCTGCCTCTAGCAGATGCCTTCCTGAGCTGCAGGCTTACCCACTGGATCTTCCACAGACTTGTCCTCATCTTCAATGTCAAATTCGCTTTCTTGCTCATCATATTCCACGTTCTCATCCAGCTCCTTGAAGTCGGGCGCATAAGCACTCCAGTTTTCCTAGAGATGCCGGCAAAACAAGATGAATGAGTTTTTCATTTATTTACCCTGGGGAAACCTCTCAGTTACTACTGTTTTTCAGAGATGCCAAGCATGTATATACAATGATTAAAATTCCTAAGAATAACAATAACATTTACACAGTCAGAGAAAAAAAATATATACTATAGATATGTACCAAATAGTAAATTTAAACCTACTGGTAAAACAATAACCAAAAATAAAAACAAAAATTAAAAAACACACCTGGCCCAATACACCTCGTTATTTGTTATTAAAAAGCCAGGCTTCTGTACATGTTTGTAAAACTGGTGATAGTATTTGGTAAAGGACATTTAAGTGTTACGGGGAGGGCATTGAAGGCATACGCTCGACGGACTACAAATCTATGCTGACCCGATCTGGTTTTACTAAATAGTATAACAAGATTACCATGGGAACTAGACCTAGTATTTTGCACACAGGCATTCACGATAGGAGTAAGACAGACAGACAGACAGACAGGCAGAGTTTTCAAAATGTTTACTGTCAATTTCTTTCAAACAAGAATCACGGTCAACAGTCTGCTGGTTCTGTCCAAATCACACCCAAAAGATACAAATAGGTCTGTCAGTTCCCCTATAGATAGGAATTACTTTAAGCAATAAGATTAATCATGGCTTTCATGGCCTATGCCCCGTGTAACAAATCACATTAATCGCCTAAAGCTTTACTTTCTATTACGCGGAATCTCACTCCAATCGAAGACGCTGATAGGATACTCACCACTTGGTTCTGGGCCCAGACGGACACAACACCACTTGAGACGGACGCTATGATTGGCCGCACAGGATGCCAGACCACATCCAGCAACAGCTCCCCTCGAGTGCCGTGGAGGATTTTCACTAGGTTGCCGTATTTCTTCTCCCAGATGTAGAGGGCGTGCTGCCTGGCCGATCCTGGAGAGAGCAAACCACAGGTGTGCAGTTAGGCCGAATCTGAAAGTTAAGGCTACGGCTGCAAAAGGCATGTGTCCCAATGCAAGCCAGTAGCTAGTGGCTGAAACCACTTCCCATGGATGTGGGTCCTTCTCCTTATGCGTACCTAGTTGATTCCGACATGACTCAACTCTCAAGTGTTACATAAGAGAATCTGATATTTTCTATATCGATTTCAATTTGCGAATTTGACATCGGGTAAAACCTCAATCTTGAACTTACCAGCAACGATGTACTCCCCGTCACCAGAGAAGCAACATTTCTTCCAGGGTGTTCTGTTGACCAGATCTTGCAGCTTCTGTATAGGTTCAGGTTCGCCATCTTTGCCGCAGGCAAGTACCTCCCCACTCTCATAGACACGGATGATGCGGTCAGCCGTGTTGACTAGGAAACAGCTGTGTCAAGGGACATGTGACATATACATGTGATCAGCATGTGACAGGCATACTGCGGTGCAGGGAGGCCATGTGACACATTGGGACTCAGCTTTCACTGTGCAAACACTTTTGGTACATGGCAGCAAAATCAAAGTGGCCCGTTATGAGCAGTTGGTACGATCCCAAAACTCACTTACTTGCCCCGCCTTGCAAACTCAATGGATTTGATGGCTGTTGTATTGCTTGTACCGGTGGTGACTTTGAAGGAAGCCACTAATTTCAGATTGTCAGTCGACACCACAAGAACCTGTGAATTTAGGACAAAGTCAAGCCGTGTCTGAAAGTTGTGACTGGGGCTTGAAGTAACACATGAGCCTATGGGAAGCCGCTGGCTAAAAGCGGCAACTACTTCCACTAGATCTGTGTTATTACAAGCCATAGCTAGTTGATTTTGACATGGCTACGGACCCTTTACCCTTAAGCCAAACAACACTGACACAATGATTACATGCTCATAGGCCACCTACAGTGAAGGCATAGGGTGATGTGTCAATTTTGCTCATGCAAATACTCATTGTATAAAAACCTACGAGGCAGCTAAACACCCTTTTAGAATCGTGAAATAGAAACTAAAATTGAGGTTTCCGAGATAAAAATGCGCATGTTGGAGCTTTGTATTTGAAAAATTTGCATTACACTGCAGATTTCACAGTTTCCTTTACTTTAAGGAATTCCTACACGTCATTCTTCAGGCAGCAAGGAATAACCGTTGTTTAGAGCAAGCAGATAATAAGACAGCGATATTATATCTCATTGCTTTCCACTTCCAAAGATATTCAAGTCAACAAAGATGAAACCATCAGCAATCCATGGAATAGTTTTCCTGGCTTTCGTACCTTTCCTTTAGCATTCCCTGTGTAGATATACTTCCCTCTCCGGTCAAATGACGCCACAATATTCAGATCAAACTGGTAGAAAAATCCAACACAAACATGAAATCCGTTGTCATGTCATTGCGTTGCCTCATTAGACAATGTCAAACCCTGAATTGTGTGCAATTGTTGCAAGTAGGAATACTGTTTACCGCTAATGGGTCACTTGGGAGACATTCCCATAAGAACGTGCACAAACTTTACTGTCCAATAATTCAATATTCCCTAATCTGATCTGACCCAAACTTTGTATGTTTTCAATTTAGACCCTAATCTATCATCTCTCCAAATTTGAACAGTAAAATTTGGCCTCCTGGTAGTTGGAGCAATAGGGAGACATTTAAATGTCTTTCAAATGACCAATGTCTCCCTAAGGTCGAAAAATTTACCACAAAATGTCTCCCTAATGACCCATTTGTAAGAATATAGATTTCAAATACAACATGTTTTTCTAATAATTCTCCCCTCTATTTCCTAACAAACTCAAAAGTCTTTCCTAATTTCTGTCTGAGAAATTGCAAAGACATTTCCCAACTTTTTCTAACAGTAACTGCACATGGAAACCCTTCTCAGTAACAAAAATAACACATTTACACCATGCTCTCCAAATATTTCTCCCAGGGAGCTTCAAGAATCCTTCCCCCCAAAAAACCTTCACACTGCAGAAACTGACGGCACATTTTCTGTCCTTCAAATTTTCCAGTAGCATTACGCCCAGTATCATTGTGTTCTATCTTTCAGAATCTAGCCAAATCCTTCCAAACATCAAGAAGAGTTTGCAAGGATCTGGTAAAATTAATTGTTTAAAAGTCCACTCCACAGTTATACCCAATGTCCTTGTATGATTGACTTCAAGTGGTTTATAACTTACGTCATCATCTGTTGGTACGACTGAGTAACTGCCGTCAATGTTGAGGATGATGGGTGCATGTTTCATGGGACATACCAGGATCTTTGCCCTGTCATAAAAAAAAAACAAAAGAAAAAACCTCAAATAACATTTATGAGGAAAGGGAGATGGCAAACAGTAAGTACAGTACTCCAGTCCTCGTGATGTGTTGCAGATAATTACACCTGTCCAAGTAGCACACCACTTGCCACTGCTACCCAAAGCCCTGCTGCAAGTAGGATCTGGAGGGTTGCATGGTGGGCCTATAACAAAGCCAAGAGTTTTCCGCTTTGCAGAAAATCCACAAAAATCGTGGATTCGGGGGTAGAAAGCAGAAAATGCAATTTTTGGTAAAAAAATAAATAAATAAAACAAATAAATATTTTTGATCACTTCTGCACAATTAATCAAATAAATATGAACCCAAATTAGGAATGACAACTGATTTTCACTGTTTAACTCACTTTGAAAGTAACATTTGGTAGCATTTCCCCTCCTGTTTTTCCTTTGCGATTTAGCAGTATTAATTACCTCTGTCTCCGCACCACAGAGATCACGAGGTCCCCGTTCCCTACATAGTGCCCAGACGTCTCACGGCTTATGAATAAATCAATAGGGACAGGGACCAGTCCAAGATCACGGTGACATGGTGCATGTAGGCCCTACATGTATCATTATGCCAAAGATACCTGTATATGTACGGTAAATGTAGGCCTGCAGTACATATGTACAGTCACATACAGTTTTTGTACACAGATTTAGACAGCGGAAGAAAGCAGAATTTGACTTTCAGAAAGCAGAAAATTCTTGACTTTAGCCTAGAAGTGAGATGAAGTTTTTGTGATAATACCATGTGAAATCTCTCCTGTGAATGGGTGAGACAATGAACTGAACTGAGTGTACTCAACATTTTGTACAGCATGCTCTGTCCGTCATCCATCATCTCCGGACGAAGGACAGATCACACATTCTGCTTCCGCGAACTCTCATCTCTTTCCCACAAATGTAAGGATATTAACTATTGCCCCTAACTCTCAAGGAATAATCACCGGGAACCTTTCTTGGCTCTCTGAAGTCCTGCACTGTGCAGTAATTCAATGGCACATTCTTTGTACTTTTACCTTTTGGGGGAGTTAAAGTCTTGCATGAAGTAACAGTGAGTGGATTGTACATTAGACAGTCCTGCAAGAACTGTTGAAAAACCTCTCCTGTTGGTTTTTGAAGAATTTGGGAAGGTAAGGGTGTAGAGGAATTCATCGTGTCCCTGGAAGAAGGATGTAAGCTTTCGCCCTTTTGCTGGGTAGCAGGATCACTGCAAAAAAAACTTTTCCCTGCAAAAGGACGTATTTATTTTAATGAAATATAGAGATTTCTTTGGAAAAGATTTAAAAAAATTTCCCAAGTTCTTTAATAAGTTGTTCAATGGTTGCTTTTCATACAGCCTGTGTTGATTTTGTAGTAAATTTTATCTGTTTTTACTTAATAAAGAGAGTGTGGTTCTTACGTCCTTTTGCCAGGAACATTTTTTCTACTGTGATCGTGCTTCCCGGCATATGCATGCTTACGACCTTTTGCCGGGCACATAAAGAATTGCATCTCTGGTACTCTGCACCTTTTCCCAAGAAAAAAATTGACACTGTTAGGGTTTAAGCTGCGTTTGGACAGGCTGTGCTGCCCCACATGGACACAAAGTCCCTTGTGGCATCTAGATATGGCTGGCAATAATTAATGGACCTGTAGAAAATGACCGTAGACATTAAGATTTCAAAAGAAGCTTCTATAGAAGCCTGTGTTTTTCCCAGCTATGTCTAAGTTATTCAGATGATGGCTTGCTTACTCGTTCCGTGGGTGAAACTGAACCTTGAGCACTGGGGAAGGGAACCGGTATCGTTGGTCACAATCGCCGCTTAGCACATCCCAGATGGAGATCATGTTGTCTGTGGACGCGCTCAACAGCTTATGACCATTTCGACTCCAGCTGCAAAAGAACAAAATTATACCAATTATTTGAGGAATTTAAAAAGAGAAAAAGCAGTATGGAGGCCCATAACAGATGGCTCCGTACCTCCCTAAATTTACCCCACATCTCTTACCCGAACAACCTTTAGGCTTCGAATAGGGGAAAGATTGAGGATTGTCTCTGGCAGTTGTTGACTCCACAAAATGATACCAAAAGTGGTCACTTCAATGAACAAAGGTAAGTACTGCTGCAGATGGTCATGAAATAAGCAAAGTCCAAGGTGACGAAAAAAACAAAGTTTCATGGCGAAGAAAATGAAAGCTGATGTTTCAATTGAAATTACACATCCTTTTTAGTAAAAGATTTGAAATTACACATCTTAATAAAATATAATGGACACAAAAATATCATTTTTCCCATTTTTTTCACAGAAGGAGCTCTCTGAATTTTGTTGTTTATACAGGTTACATTCTTGTTCTTCCAGAAAGAAGAAATGAACCAACCTGACAGAACAGACAGGATGGACATGCGCACTGATGATCTTAGCTATGCCCCTGGTCAGGAAGTCCCAAATGACCACACGGCCATCATTGCAGCCCACGGCCAATAACGTGCCTCGTTTGTTGAAGGCGCAGGTCAGCGCCATGCTGATGCAATCCAGAGTGCCATCGCTTTCCTGAATATCAAACAACAATGTGTACTCCATGAAACACATACACCGTGTGGCTGGCATCGTATCTGTCATCCAGTTGAACACATGTCTAACAATTCACTTGTCAAATAAGAGAAGTTTATATAATGTACATGTAGCTTTGGTTTCAAGAGAGAAGCAGCCCTTATTTAGGATAAATGGCACAGACTTGACAGAATGCTGGCAGCACAAACTGCAATACGATGAAGTGTCCACAGGATTGGTATTGCCGGAAAGAATGGGACATCCTGACACCACATTTGTCTTCCTATTTTATCTCCGTAACAAGAAGTTACCACCCAAATTTTGAAATTTCCGGAATGTGAGCTTGACAAAGTTTTAGTTTTATTGCAAAACCCAAAACATGCACACAAGTTGACACAACCAAAGAAGTTGTGTAAGGTGACAACACCATTTCCATACTGCCTAATTAACCCCTTCGCGCAGGGAAGTGGCTATAGCCGCCGTAAAAATTGTGATCCTAAGCCCACTTTTCAGCTATTATTCTCGGCCCACGCTCGAGCGAACACGGTGAAAGAAGGCAGACCCTGGCACTTGTATATATGGTGATTGGTCTTTGTGTATAGCCCAGAAATGAAAAGACCGAATTTGCATCATAATCACCAGCTTCACAATAGTCCCCACTTTGAAAAGAGGCAACGGGAATGTGGAAGGGTGAGTAGAGCCGCATGCCACCGAACAATCAGTATTTTCACTACGTAATTCAAAGCGTGCAGAGCACGCAGAGCCATAGACCGAGAATTTGCGGTTTGGCAGGTGGCCTTCGTGGCCAAGCGAGGCTGGAATTCTTGGAGTCGGCTTTTGGAAAGAAATTCCCGTTACTTCAAGATGCTTACCTCTGGAAAGTTCTGGCCAAAAGTCTCTGAAAAATGATAAAATAGAGAAAAACACATAATAACATCATTAACAAACATGCTTGAAGTAATAAAAAAAAAAACCCATCGGCCAAATGGTCCAAACCCTCACATACACATCAATTTTCAAGAGATATGGATCAGTCTACGCATTGTTGAGTGCAAATTGGACTACCTACACAAGTTTCGATTTGTGCAAAAGCTTCTCAAAGCATGCAAATTTAACAGGCACGTGCTCATGTCTGTACACTGTATGTTTGAACAAGCAGATCGTGAGTACAGTGTACATGTAGGAGAAAAAGTTTGCATGTGTTGCATTATGTTGTGACTCGACTCGACTGGTGGATGGCACATCGGCTGCCCCAATCAGCTTAAAAAGGTGACCATGGTGACCGCAATGGCGATGCAGCACACACAGTGACGCAGTGCACTGTCAGGATAGTCTGCATTGCACTGGTGCCTCTGCCGCCATACACGCCGTGGCCACACTGATCATTAGTTGATAGCGTAGTTGGCTGTCATGCTGGAGGGCTTGGCCTATGCCAGTCAGTGTGAGAGATGGTAAATCCGTCACCCAGTCGTTTCTCGATTTAAATTTGAGGAAATGGTGTGCAGGTGTAGTCTCACATGTCCGAGTAACTTGGACTCTGTCAGGTCGGGGACCAAACCACAATCTGGCAACGACACCACACTATGCATACATGTATGCTGCTCGATTGTGCAAGGTTAACATAAATTTTGAGCTGTGTTTATATCTCGGTTCGCGGATGACATCAATCTCTTTATTGGCCGAAAACTTCAATACAAATTGCGAAGACAATTAAGCTTTGCCAAAATTTACTTTATGCATGAGAATGTTGCTATTAAACATGTTAAAAATATCCACCAATTTATCGTGGCGAATTTTATGTTTACTGTGGCAATTTTCCACGATAGTGATCGGAAATAATTTTGCCATAGGCTCCAATGGTAACGGCAACCATGTTGGCTGCCGGCACTTAAAATCTCACGGGAAAACAACATCATTATCACGTGACCTGATTAAAAAACGACATCATTGCCCCTGAACAAGCGACATAGGCCTCAGCAAAAACTGGGGATGTCGCTAGATTGTGGTTTGGTCCCCGACCTATCTATGAATCACATTTTTTAACAATGTTAAAATTTTGGTTGGCATGGCATGGTTGGGCACAATGTCCCAACTTAACCAAAGGTTAACAATTGAATAATGGTTAAAAACGGCAATTCGTAGAGTCTGCGTTACTCAGACCACGGAGGATAGAACAGTCTCAACGGTCCAGCTTTCTTACCAGATTAAACGCGTAGGCCTAGGCCCTAACTCTAAGCAACAGTATGTTGTGACATGTCTGAGTCGAGCGAGTTCATGAAGTTAGGCAGTAGACCTACGACATGCATGATGTTGGCCTAGCAAACGGTCGAGTTTGTCCGACATGTCCGAGCTCGGCCGGTGCGGTCGCGCAAAAAATATGTAGGCCTAAGGCCTCTGAAAATGTTCAACATTTAATGCAGAAATAAACTTACCCAACAGCTCTAAATTCATTTGAAAATAGATTATAGGAAATACTGCAATTGTACGAAGCCCGTATGTTGGACAAAAGTTTTGCCTCCTGAAAATCAAATCTTGCCTGTCTGCAAAAATTAAAGATGGCGGTAAATCGGGCTTTTTCAATACTACACAAATCAATCTTTAAAATCTTCAATATAATGTCTAAAAATATCAGGTAAACTGTTATCAAAATACACAATATTTGAAAAAATATTTTTCTGGGGGAAAATACATTTGTATTTAAAAATTAATTGAAACATATTTAACACCGAAGCTTTAGGTATCGGCACATCCGGTGAAAATTTGCCCGGATTTGTTTTTCTTCCGTTTTGTCATCCGTGAAACTAGGGTTTGTCGATGTAGATTTCAGCCCAGTTCTCTGCTTCTTACGACAAGATTCATTCAAAGGTGACAGCAAAGTGGCTTCGAGGTAACTGTGAATCCATTCAATCTGGAGAGTACTCGATAAGTAGTTAATAAAGTGTATTTCAGACTGTGAAATTGTTGAGGATGGTTCGTGCATTATGCTTTAGGCCGACAACATGGCCATGATGGCCGAGGCATGTTTAGGCGGTCGTTTAGGCTTTTTTAAAGCTTTTTTTCGAGCAGTGCCATCATCATGACCATGGTCCATGGCATGCCGACCGCTGCGCTGCTTCAGTGCCTGGCTTACATGCGACGTCAGACCCCAGAGAGTTGTAGCCTATGCCTGGCTGTCGAGGCTGTGGCCAGTGCACAGTCTTGACAATGGCCATGGTCGTGATGGTATGGTGGCTAGGGGTGCTAGGCAGTGTGTGTGACTACATTTAACCATGGACCGATGTCGGTTACATTGCCCATTTACTTCACTCACAACCATTTCGCCCACAACCCCTTCGCCCATTTGCCACTTCACCCATGGGGTTTATCCAAATTGCTTTTGAAAATGTGTTTATTGTGTCAAAGTCTTGATGTTTTGATTTTTGTATCCAAAACCTGCAAGCAAAAAACCCATTAGGATGTTGAGACTTGTGAAATTAGGCCATGCATTAATACCATGTGAAATATGTGTAGGCGAAATGGCGTGTGGGCAAAGTGGTGAATGGGTGACGTAGTTGAGGGCGAACCGGTAAGTGGGCGAATTGACTGTAAAACCCATGGACCCCACTATAATATTAATGCAGAACTGAGCTGCTAGGGTGCGATCAGTGGGTATTGTAAATCATGGAATACATAATTGCAATACCCTACCGCTTGACATGCTTCAAAATACACGCCTTATATAATTGGGTAGGTGGCTTGAGTCACTGATGGAGAAACGTCCACATTCTACAAAATAAATGGGGGAGCTCTCTGAGAACAAAACAACGGGAAATGAATAGGGATCAATGAAAAATCCAAACCGGATACCCCGTTGGTGGCTACAAACTCCTCCACTTTTTTGTGTTCCTTTTTCAAAATGATCATTCACCTTGTCCTGGGTCATAATGACGTATGTAAATCATGTTTAGTTCAGCTTTTGTCTATTGCTCATGATTTGTTTTTAATAAAGCGTTTAATGAAACTGTTGTTGTTGGCAAGTGACTGCGTAAGCGTTTTGGCGTTTAAATTTTAAAAAAATAAAGAAATAAAATAAGTTCCGCTCTACCCCTGTTTGGTATCTTTTACAGAAAAGAACAATGGAGCAGAAGAGTAAAAAGAGAAAGTTATCTCAAGGGTCTCCCAGCAGACAAGTTGTATTCCCTGGGTAAGTCCATTTGCCGAGACTGATGTTTAAATTTTATGTATTTTCACATGTACTTTTACTGTATGAAACCAAAAAGCTGAGTTAAACCAAATTTTTACACATAGAGTGACAGGTATTAATTTTAACTTCCCATTTACGCATTGTCACCAAAATCCATCCAGAGTTTTCATAACCTGTAAAAGTGGAGGATCACACTTATTTGTTTGGGTGAGGGTTATTATTTTTGGTTTGTTCAAATTTGAGGTATTTTGGTTCTATTTCAGTTCCGTCCGTGGTTGTTTCTAAATGGTGAGCCACTCTGTAGAATCAAAGTGGCCAACTGCTTTAGTTCACATTGGCCAGTAACTACACAATTTTTTTCTTAAAAAAGGTGAAATAGAACAGCAACATCCGTTCAGAACCTCCCCAATTATCATTGATTTTTGTCACGTTAGCACATAGCAATGTTGAAAAACAGAGTTTTTCTCTCAAGGAAGTAGTTCAGAGAATCATTTTTAATTTGTTCACATTATTTTATATTAATTTCACTTGTGGCATGTACTGTAGCAGTGGAGAACTCATCAAACCCTGTCCTACTAAACCACCTCCGCCCCAGAGTATCATCATCCACATGATGGACATTGCTGAGCCGCTGTCTAGTCTCAAGAAAGCCCTGGAACAGAGGTTGCAGTGCAGTCTCAAGGACCATGAGATCTACTTGCAAAACGAGAGACTGGTAAGCTCTGGTAGAACCTGCCTTGCTGGGGGTCTGATGTCAGCAACTTAGGGCCCGTTTGTTTCACACGGATCTGGATCTTGATCAATGATCCTAATGTTGGTTTGCACCGTCCATTAGGCGAGTTTTGGTCTCCGTAAACCAATGACAGATCACTGATAGTGATCCAGATCCATGTGATCTAGATCAGTGATCCTAATGTTGGTTTGCACCATCCATTAGGTGAGTTTTGGTGTCCGTAAACCAATGACAGATCACTGATAGTGATCCAGATCCGTGTGAGACAAACATGGCCTTAGTGAGAGTCTCAAAAGTTAGAATGTTGAAGAACCTTCTAACAAGAATTTGCTTTCTTTTGTTCCCACTCTTCAATACCTGCTGTTACCACTGAGAGAAATGCACGGCCTTGAATTGGAACAGTTGTCTGTGTGTGTACATATAACTTAATGTATAAGTGACTTGTTCCCAATGAGAATACAGCGGATTTCCACTGGGAACACATATTGCTTCCAATCATAGGTGGAGATCTTTTGACCTGGGTGATTACCAATCACCCTGCCCCTCTCCGTTTTCAAGTCACTGAGTCTATGGGCATCCCTAATGGAAGTGGGACCTTGGACCCTGTGCCGTGTCACGCTCTACGCAAGGATAATCTTTTGGAAATCAGCCTCTTCCCCCTTCCATATGTGACAAGAAATCTCCACCAGCGCTGCCAATGGGAAGCATGCCAGTGCAATAAAGAATGTGCCAACTTATGAGACATTGCCTCATTGGAAATGCTCAAAAACATGAAATGCTGGGGAGGAGGTGTGTCCAAAGGTTGTGGCTTCAGCAAGAAGTAGCATCCACACTTATAGAAGTCAGTGGCTTGCGGCTTTAGCAGCTCTCCATAGTGTGCATTACCTGCGATCCTAGCCTCAGCCGATATGATTTGGACACAGCATAGTCTTGCCTCCAAGCAAAGTTGAATTCTCAATTCTGATTAGTCGATCCATGCCAACAAACAATGTAGCATATAACTGTGTCGCACAGTTCATATCAAATCCTGCGTAATGCACTATTCTAACTCAATGCAATGCACAATTTGTACGCCAAAAGCGAAATGCAGAACAGAAAAATTTACTGTGACGCGTTTGCGCACGTAGGCCCCTATAACATCTTCACTGCATGTCAAGATAAATTCGGTATCGCACTCGTACTCATGGAACACAGAATAATGTAGTGCGTCTGGGTCCCGTATACCACTTGGCCCTCAGCCTTGTTATACAGATGCCCTACATTGTTCCTTGTTCCACTAGCACCCCTGTGATAAGGAATGAAACCAACAGGCTATAGGTATGTACACAAAAGGTGCGTAATTGCACCATTTCAGCTGGGAACATCTATAGTTGGACTATTGTCGTTTTCATCCTAATTTGATAATGATTTGCACAAACTTCAAGGAACTTTTAAGGTTGGCAGCAGAATCATGTAGTTGGTCAATGTTCTTTGAGTTCAAGTTTTAAAGGAGGTTTGGACTGATGGAAATATTGAAACTGGGGAGGTTAGGACAAAGCCTCAGTATGGGGTTTACGCTCTACTTGGGAGCCTTCCTTTATTTTTAGATCAGCTCTCTTGGGCGTCAGTGAAAAGCAATTTACACATGTCTAGGCAGCTTTTTTAGCATGATACTGTTGTGTAAGATGACGTATTCCCAGAAATGAGTGTAGCACCAAAATGCAAGATTTTAAAATTTGGTGGGTACTTTTTAAATTTGGTGGGAGATTTTGCTCACCAGGCTACATGCGCTGGATGATACCTGTTGGTGTTGAGTAACAATCACGTCGGTATTTCTTCCTTTCTTTGTGCACTATCAACACAGTTGGATGAAAGCAACAGTCTACTGGAGCAAGGGGTGAACGCAGAGGGAACCCTGCAGTTTAGTGTGGAGGTCATTTCTGCTCAAGGTAACCACAGCTGTCAGATTCCAATCAGTCAACCGACCCCAGCATGTCCCAGTGGTCATTGGTCAAGCTATGTCCACTAGAAAACAGACAGTGGCAGAGTTTGAGTCCTTGCCGAATACAGTTTGGGTGCATTGTGTCGCATGCTGGGAGAATGAAGTCCTCGTACTATTGGTGAAGGAGGCAAAACCTAATTTGTATGTCATTCTAGTCGACCGAAAATTCCCCCAAATATGTATGTCTATGGACAGTGTTCTGAATGATGCATCCGAGCCCCAGAAACCAAATTATTCACACCTGTTTTTAGATAATAACCTTTGATCCCAGTATGCACAGAATACTACAAACCTAGTGTTTTTATGAAGATTGGATTGCGCTGTGAAAACCCTGGCTGTTATTTTTTGTTCAACAGGACAAAATTATTGTTTAATTGCTCCAAGTGCCGACATTTCTATTTCTGCATTTCTGCAGGGGTAAGGCCTAGAATGAACATTGTGGATGTCATAAAGCCGATCACGATTGAAGTTGTAGATAACGCACCACCAGGTACTTCATTTCTTTTAAATGCTGTTAATCTCACCCCATACCTATTATTATAGCTATTGGAAAATATTTCTGTTCTATTCAATGCTAGTGTTATAGTGGTTGTGGTTGCATGTCAGCAAACTTTGAAATAAACTTGAGTTTTACTTTCTGTGTTAGCCACTGAGGTTGAAGCTACCACTAAGTGTAAGTGGGTGGTGTGCAACAACTACCGGGAGGTGCAAGAAAGGCTGGGCATGCCAACAAGTAAGTAGCTCATTCTTAATCTTGCAACATGCAACATGCAACAAGATGCAACATGGATTACTACGTTGCCGTCTTGGCAGTCATCACGAGTCAGAGAGACTGTGGTGTGATCGTCTGGTGCCAAGGCTGGTTGTCATCCAGCGTGTTGCACAATGCCAGCAAATCCATTGTTGGAATGTGCTGGGTTTTGTTGCATTCAACGGGGTTCTCATTTCTGCTGTGTAGGATTTTGTTGCATTTAGTTCTCATTCTCTTGTGTTGGATTTGTTTCACTCAGCAGGGTGTCTGTTAAAAAACCTCATGGGGTATGGGCCTCCAGCAAATGGAAAAAGAAAAGCATTATCATTGCTTTTCGAAGAGTGGAAGAGTGATTTTTGTTTCTTCAAACCTGAGCAGTATATGCACAATCCAATTACATGTACATTTTTGGATGTCATTTGGGGCTTAGAGTGGACTACACTGAACTTTTCCTTGTCGACTGGTCCTTTGAACCCTTATTGATGGGATATGTTCATTCTTTCATTCCGACCTCTCCTGGAAAAGTGGGCATTTTGTGAGAACTGTTTGTCTGATTTGCATACAAATGCTATCAATATGGCTTCCACACAGCAGTACAAAACTTCTTGTGAGTCAGGGGAGTCAGGTGGGCTTACTGGTACTTTCCACGTCCTGCACCTCTGTGGCCCAGGGTTCGAATCTCACCCGGGCTGATGTGGATTGGTTTCCAGTCCCTCCTTGATGCTGGAGGTTTTCCCTGGAATAGTTATCCAGGGTTTTTCCACCCAAGTCCAAAAAGCTGAAACATTTCTTCACTGTCTTCTCCCAGAGTCACAAAGGAGAACAGTCTATTGGTGTTTACCCTGGTTAAATAAAGAATCAACGGAAAAACTTTCTTGAGGCTCAGCAGGATACAGAAGTGCAGTATGTTATGATACTGCAGGAAATGCAGAGGTGATCGATTTATGATGACTTCTTTACAGATCCCAAAGACTGGAGCAATGTCCACACCCAGCACTGGTTGGATTGGGTCATCAACGAGTTCAAGATAACAAACTGCCCTGTGCCGGACCATCTCCAAGTCGGGGGAGAGAAGCTTTGTGCGCTGACTAAGCGAGAGTTTCTATCCGGGCTTCCCAGGCAGGCAGGAGAGTTGATGTGGATACACTTGGACCTGCTGAAAAGGAGTGAGTCTCTAGTCTGTGTTTGAATTGGAGAAAATGTTGGGCATGGAATCTGCCCCATCCCCTGGGAAGCCAACTTAAGTTTAGAGTTAACCCTTAGTCCTACCTCATTGGCAATTCCGCATTGATCAGATTCTGACCCAACATCTGAGAAATTGTTCGTACCAACTGATAAGATTCAGGGAGCATGATCAAAATGGCATCCTTGTGAATAAGATCTGTTGGGTCTTCAATTTGTTGTATTGATAATTTGATGTTAAAATAGATATAGTTAATAAGTTCAAAGGGAGGGCATTTTATTGGCATCGATAAGAAACCTAGACATTACTCTGCCACCGTTGTTCAGCAATCAGTGTGAAACTGACTTAGATAATTAAAATCACCTCTCAAAAAGCAGATCAAGAAGGCATGATGAAGGTTCCAGAACGGGAACTTCGCATCACCGGTTTTGGTTCTGAGGACAAGCTGAACTCACACGGAAACAGAACAGGTCAGTCATCAAGCAAACCTTACACTGTCAGATTGGAAGTCAGACTATTCTGAAATTGATACAAGCTGTTACACCAGATGTTCACACCTCGAATTCACTGACTTGAACATGTCAACTGTAGGAACTATTATTGCCATCCATCAATTCAAGAAATAAAGAATTCCATTTCTCCTCTCTGTCACACCTCTGTACAGGGAACAACGGGCAGATTCAGCTTTGGCAGTTCCTCTTGGAGATGCTGACAGACCCAACGATGGTGCATTGCATCTGCTGGGTGGGTACTCAGGGGGAATTCAAGCTGCTAGATGCTGAACTGGTGGCACAGAAATGGGGAGAGCGAAAGAACAAGCCCTCCATGAACTACGAGAAGTTGAGCAGGGCTCTCAGGTCAGTATACCTTGGTTCTAACTGAAATTTGTCCGGCCCAGAAAAAGGTATGGTTACTGGAGGTTGACCCTTCATGTAGGCCAATCTGTGTTAGAGCCCGTTCCCACTTGATCCACCAATTGAGGGATCTGATCCACCTTTTACCAAATTGCCGGATCAGATCCCCCAATTGGTGGATCAGATCCAGCAATTGTGTGTAGTGGGAAAGCTAACTGAACTACGAGAAGTTGAGCAGGGCTCTCAGGTCAGTATACCTTGGTTCTAACTGAAATTTGTCCTGCCCAGAAAAAGGTATGGTTACTGGAGGTTGACCCTTCATGTAGGCCACACTGTGTTAGAGCCCGTTCCCACTTGATCCACCAATTGAGGGATCTGATCCACCTTTTACCAAATTGCCGGATCAGATCCCCCAATTGATGGATCAGATCCAGCAATTGTGTGTAGTGGGAACGCT
>NW_019091459.1:425830-441579 GCF_001949145.1 Acanthaster planci
GTAATTGTGTGTAGTGGGAACGCTAACCGTTATAAGGTGGATCAGGATCAGATCCACCTTTCTTGATCCTCCTCTGGAGTAGGATACAGATCCCCCAATTGGTGGATCAGATCTTGCAATTGGTGGATCACGATCAGATGGGAACGCAAAAGGTGGATCTGATCCGGCAATTTGTCCTGCCCAGAAAAAGGTACAGTTGACAATTGGTTATTGGAGGTTGCCCCTTCATGTAGGCCACACTGTGTTAGAGCCTTCCCGAACCAACAGGAAAGCAAATAAATAAACAATACCAAAGTTGTTGGCATTGCCATATTAAATGAAAGTAATTGACAACATGGAAAACAGTATATAGTATGCTGAGACTAGCGACCTTTTAAAAAATCTGTTGATAACTATACTTTCTGTATTCTTTTTGCACAGTGATAATGTTAAAGCAAATACCTTTCTGCCAAATTTGACATTCCTCCAACATAAAAGTTTCATCGGCACTCCTTTCACTGTTTTGGTGTTTTGCTTTAAATGATTCCACCAAATTTCAAAGTGCTCGGGTGTCACATCATGAAACTGTAGCATTTCCAGAGGAAATGTGATGGCAACATAAGGCGTTTCAAACATTTTGCCCAGGATTGCTGATTAATGTGTCAACAAAATCTCCTTACAGGTACTACTATGATGGAGATATGATCGCCAAGGTCCATGGGAAACGCTTTGTCTACAAGTTTGTCTGCGACCTCCGGCATCTCTTGGGCTACAGCGCGGAGGAACTATCTGCCCGAGTGGCACAGTGCAACAAGAACAAATCCAAAAAGGTCCCCATCCCCAGGAACCCTGTCGACGTCAACTCGCCCAAATACTACATTGAAAAAGTGATGACGAGTCTGGGTGCCAAACCCTGACCCTGCGGCTGACAAACTGAAATGCTGTCTGTATTGGGACGGTTGTATTCAAATGTGGAGTTTTGTACCTCATGCATTTGGGAAGTGCTGAGATCAGTGATGCTGATATTCAGAGGAACTCTGTTTAACAGCCTTCTTCACTTCTTTAATGAGCCCCGAGTGCAACCCAGAGAGGGCACAATTTTCCTAGCACCAGAGACTCCCCTGGTAGAAACTACACTTTCCTTGTTCACAAATGATTATGAAATGCATGCGTTCCGGTCGCGCAGCCACCAACAAAAATGAACACTCCCGACCAACATGGCTCTTTTCAAGTGATGGGAGGGTGCTTCTACTCACGCCAGATAAGAAGAGCCCGACTGTTTCCAGACAGACAGAAAATGCTCTGCGGTCTGCAATTACCGTGATGGAAAGTTCTTGTCGTGTGAGAGAATCGTGACCACTTCATCTTGCTTTGGATGTGAAGCAGAGACACGCGTAACCCTCTACAGTAAAGAGCAAGCAGCCTAGATCTGTGATCTAGAGAACTTAGGAGTTGATTCAGGACGATCAGTCCAGGTTCCTCTGTCGCTGACTTGCTGATCTTGTCAGTAGTCGGCAAGAGTACAAACAGTAATATACCCGAATGTGAATGATGCACAGGCTAACTACATGTACAGTTGACAATTATTTCCTGCAATAATGTGGGACATGATGTTTTTACACTCGAGTGACTCATAGCACCCGACATAAAGACAAAGGTGCTATGCTTCCCGGTGGTTATTTCCCACATCATGACGGTCAGGAATACCTTGGTTATACCTTTGTCTCGAATTCTTTGTGATATTTTCCCTCACCTGAAGGTCTGAAATGACATCAAAGCAACAGACATCTGGGCCTGCTGTATGTTGCACAGCTTGTGCCACTCTCACGGACTCGTTGCATCGGCCTAATCTGTTTGATTTTGTTGGTTGCAGGTGGTTTGCTCGAAAGCAATATCCTGATGTCTTAAAAAAAACATTTTCTGGAGGAAAGCCTGAATGTGTGTTCAAGCTTAGCAGACATTACTGTAAGGAATTTATATGAAGAAATGAACTTCAACCGTGAACAAAAAATGGCCACATTCAACTGCCGATTGTATCGTAGTGCCTTCACTAGAGTTTACTGTTTTGGTTGGTATGATAAAAGAAGCAGCAGTGCCAATGAATAGTCTGGTTAGCGGTCCCTATATTACAGTTTATTCTGTGGGTCAGGGACTAATCTGTAATATTACGATGTGATTTGATCGCCAGTGATGAGGGTGCAAACCGGTTTTGTTTTTTTTTTGCCGGTCATGTGATTGTTCTTGGCCAATGAAAAATACAGTATTCACGACAGAGGTATAACAAGTCAGATTTGGTAACTGCACAGTTTTTAGGCAGACTTTTTTGAGAAGACAGCATGTCCACATCTGGATAGTTACAACGCTGTACCATGTAGCTACAGTAATTATTGGGACAATAAAGACACCCTGCTAAACTCCTGAATTTTCTATTGCCATTTGTCAAGGAACTTTCCCTTTTTTTATAATTGTGGGTTTTGAAATTGCAGGGTTTACTGAATAAACTGTTTATCGTCCAACAGTCTGAAGCTTTTCATTAGTCTTTTTCTGTAGCTTACATGTAGATCCACAGTGACATGAATGAAACACTTTTTGGCGTCGCCTGATTTTCTTTTCGGGGGAGGGGAAAGCCACTCAACAGCAAACTGGCAAACCATAAACAGTGGAAATGTGTCGTCTTTCAAATGAAACTTACCGGTTTTCATTTCCATTTTTCTTTTTATTTCATTTGCCTTTTCTTTTCCCGCATTTCTTTCTTTTTTTCCCGAAGGGTTGCCTCCCCTTTTGCCTTTTTGCGACAACTATGTTCCAAATTGAAGATGTTGGTATTTCCATATGATAGACTGAAATATCTAAGGGTGAAGACTTGAGACATCAGCGGGATATACATATCAGGCCGACTGTGTATTTTTATTTAGGAAATTAAAAGCGTCTAAACTTTGGAAATGGTAGTAGCACCTTCCATGGAGGGTCTTCGGCTGATGAGGAAAAATGGACACAGTCATGTAACCATTTGAGTCCAAAATATTTGATTCACAACCTGGCAACACTGTGCTTGTAACGGACACTTCCTGCAACTGTTAATGCTCGATGACCGCCCACGTGAAAAGGCATAGACTCAGAGTAAGTCGCGCATTACTATGGGAAGTCACTCCAGTGTGGGCCTCTAGCTGGACCAAGAGAGGGCGGTACATGTATTTTCTTAGCAACGCAGGCTGCCTTTGGAGTGCACCACTACAGGTAAATCCCCATACTTCACAAATATTTTAAGATACTCACAACTCTCACAGGTGTTCCGGCTGCAAAGAAAAATGATGTTCCACATGTCCCCTTTCATTTTCCTTTCATTTTTCGGGGGGGGGGACCAATGAATTTTTGAGAAATTTTCACCAGAAGCAGACCACCCCTAAAATGAAGAAAATGTCCCTGTTTAGAAAAGTAGCCATTTTGAAAATTCATCCCTCTGCAAAATGGCTCAAAGAGTGCCGCTTTCGGACCCGATTGCGTCCAAATTGCTCAGAATTGGAAGCCCTGAGTCCGGCCCAGAGGGTCAGTCTCGTATTTCTTCGATTCCCCAGTTCCATGGCTCTCAGGACCCTAAAATATAGAATATATTGCTGCTCGGCGGGCATATTTCTGGCCTAAATACAAGGGTGCACCCTTTGGTTGCAAATGAACTTCGCTCAGGTGAAGGAACGACCAGGAAATGCATGCATTACGGTCTTATCGTTACCAACAAAATGAAAACTCCCTACCAGCATCGTTGTTTTAAACCATGAAGGAAGGGAAACCGTCCTTCATGTTTCAACCGATGAGCGGTTGCTTCCAGTCAGAACGAGTCCGGTAGAATCTTGCCTGTTGTATAAGGAACAGGAAACGATGCCCGCTCAACAAGCAAATAGAGCTGAAGCTGATAGCATTTTGCTTTTTATTCTTTTTAACCGAAAATAACTTGATCACTCAGTGAGGCTCCTATCTAGAATTTAATATAACAACGACTAATGTGAAATAAAGTGCCGCAAACTGATTTAGGCCTATTGATGGTAATCATTGAAAAATAAATTAACACACTGTGACCATCCAAGGCTTAGCAAGGATAGGTATTTGTGGTTTTTATTTTAGCGTCGCTACCGAAAAGGTTTCATGCTAAAGCATTGCTTTTGGCCTGACAAAAACTTAAATATTTAGCATCCAAATTGAAAGGCTAACCACACCCGTTAAAATTAAACTGCAGCTAGCTACCAGTCCCTAAATTAGGGACGAGAACTAGTCCAGCGTCCCAATTCCTAGGAAAAATACACACCCCTTCAAATCTGCAGCTGTTAATCCACTAAATGAATTAGACTAATGGTTACAAAGTAAAAATAGTCGCTGGCGGAGAAGGAACATTTTATTGTTGTTATTATTGTTCATTTAAAAAATTCAAACTTAGAAGCCCACAGGCCGAATTACATTTGAATTTACAAAATAAAAATTAAATAAAAAACATATATCAATATAATTATATTATTACATTACTATAAAATATATATCAAATAGTTCATTACATTAATTACAACGTTATTTCATTTAATTGTACAATTACAAAAGAAGGCATAAATATGGGGGAACATTATTTATTGGTAGACTACAAAAATGAGCACAAAAATCACAAATTAATTAATTTAATTTACTACATGTCTTGTGAGTCCTCTCCATCTGGGGATGTTCAAAGGCGTATTTACAAAGTTACATAAATATTACAATAAGAATTCGTCACAATTACAGTTAAATACAAAGTCATCAGAAGTCTAAAAGTTATAAGACAAATAGGACTAAGCAAATAAATGAGTTCACACAGTACACATGAAGCTTAAAATCACACAGCAAACAAAATTATGGATCAGGGTTCATGCCAACAAAGAGAACGCTTCAACTGGACACCGAAAAAATGAATGAATAAATAAATAAACTCAAAATAGACCCCAGCAAAATACATAATTAAAAATAAACAGTGGGATAAGACTGAGTATGTTAAGACTCAAATGCCGCTTTGAACTAGTGGATCTTCAGTTGTTTTTTGAAGGTACTCGTAAGGCGCATTCCACAACTTTGGGGGCTTAAACAAAGACACTCAAGGACAAATCAAGGAGAATGGTGTACCAGCCTACTATGAATGTAAAAGGTTAATATAATAGGGGATTGGGTTGTTTGCTGTAGACCTAATGGTAGTGATGCTTTTACTGTTTCGCAAATTCCTACCATGGCTTTCAAGCCCAGAAAGCCGGGGGAAACAATGCCTTAGCACAGGGATTGGACAGGATTTTTTTTGCAAAACTATGATGGCAAGTAGTGGACGAATTCTGAATAAGCGCAAACACCGTGCTAGCAATCGAAGGCAAGGTGATGGGGAGGTAACTACTGCAGGCCGTCCTTGAACCTTTCCTTTTAAAGAAAGGTAGAATTACACCATCCTTCCAGTCTGCCGCTACGTTGGAAAAGATCTTGCGAACTTGAAGAGCTCTGCTTATGGGCACCTAATGCAGCAGATTTTCAGTACTCGGACAACTTGACGAAACTGTTGTTGAAAAACATACGGCACTTGGTTTACAGATTGTTGTGGGATTGATCCCCCTGTGAATTCACTCTTCCTTGTTTTCAAGACCAAGGAGGCTTTTTTCAACGATGTTTCTCATAAAGACGCACTTTTTAGTATCGCCAGTAGGCCCCTCTCGTTGGTTTCGGTTGGCGAAGTTGACGGAGCACGCAAGTTTACAGCGCAATATTGTATAATTCCATTCGGCTGAACGAGAACGTGTCCCGAAGCTGAATTCAGGCGCAATTCCAACCATGACTCAGCAAGTTTTGATTTGAGGTAGAGATTCTGCATTTTGTTTTCCTCGGAATGAACAACCTTCGCTGAGTTGAAGCTTCAGCAGGTTTGTCATTGTTAGGCACCCCTTTCACCAGTCTTTTAAAGAGTTTGAGCGCTTTTGGTGCCTCAAATGATGCACAAAATAATGACAAGTGGTGAACTATAACGTACTTTCAAGTTTCGTTTTTCATTTTCGAAAAAAAATGGGACAGAATATTCAAACTTTTCAAAATGTTGGGGCTAAGTAGCCTCCACACTTCTTCGCCTACACGGCCTCGCTATGATATTGTTGTCCGGCAACATTTTAAACTACGGTATAATGTTTGTATGTAGTAAATAGCATGTAGTAAATAACTGCTTCAGTCTCATGGAATCCTAAAACAAGCTATTGTTTGCACATTTTGCAAACTGGATTTGTCAGGTGCATTGTGATTGACATGGTTTGTTTCTTCCACTGTAGCGTAAATCGTTCCGCAAATTGATCAGATATGGCTGCCGACAAGTCATTTTAGCAAGTAAAAGTCAAGTCACAAGAGCAGCACCTCTGATACGAGTTTTGAGCAACTCAACTCGACTCGTTTAGTCGTTTGATTAGTACGCATGCGCTTCATTGTTCAATATCCACACGTACTATTTCGACATGACAATTAAGCCATTTTGGGAAGTCGAAGTCGAGTCACAGTTAAAAAATATTCCAAGTTGTACGGTTAGTCCAAAACCTCGATGTTGAGACAGAAAGAGATAAATTTATAGTCCCTGCATAATATTCCTCACGTGATCAAAGCACAAATATCGTTATCATGAATTTGACTCCCACGCTCATTACACATACACACTATTTATGTCGTTTACTTTGTATAATTAATTGGGTCTCGTAGTCTTCTCGACGATCCCCGTATGATACATTTAGACGTTTCTAGCAAACTATGTAAATAGCTGACGTGTGGGTTGGTTTGCGCAACACGTAGGGCTACTGCGTTTAAACATTGTACTTCGGATAGTACACGTACATGTACATAGCGCCCGTACGTTATTAGTCACGGTCTTTTGTTCGACTCATTCCAACGCTTTGTTCAGGCTACCAGTGTCGCGGAACCAGACTCGGCGCTCTACCGTTGAAGCTTTTGAAAACGCCCATTCATTCCGGTCGCGTCATTTGAAAAAGGATAATAGTAGTATTGTGAAGGTATTCGTTGGTTGTGGGCTAGGCAGGGGGTACCTTCGTGGAATTTCTACTGGACAAGTGGGATATATTCGGCAGGTTTCTGTGCATATTTCGGTGTAAAACAGCTTTGCATTGGGACTTTTACGAGGTGAGTAGGCCTATACTGCCATATTTTAGTCGGGGATAATGCCTCGATTTAGGGTTGGTGTTGTGGAAGTTGCTTAACAGCTTTGTAGCCTATTAAAATAGTAGTAGAGGAGCGAGGATGCATATGGTGGGCCTGGCATGATGGGGTGATTCAGCTTTGTTGCGCCTAGGCCAAGATTGCAGTACGTGTATACGGGGTGCATATGCATTATCTTGGATCGGTGGGGTGGTACAGTACAGAATGGGAGATCTGTCGATGCTATCACTCCAGCTGTCCCATGCACTTACTAGTTCAAGTTGATGAATGGATATTCACCCGCGCGGTTCCGGTACATTTGTGATGCTAGAGGCCGCTCCAGCTTTTCTCCAAGTTCCACACAAATTCAGTGAGGCCTTGACCTAATAAGCCAGTATACAACTATCTTGTCATGTTATTAACTTGCTTGAAACCCTTGATTGTAGTCTATTAGTATTACTGAAAATAACGGAATTCTCTCCGACTTGTACCAATAAACTTCCCTTTAAAATGACATCGTTTGTTTCAAGATAATGTCAGTTCCGAAATACTTTCGACGAAATTTTATTTTCCATTGGTTTGTTTATTTTTTTAACTCGGTATTATTCAAAATGGAGACCAAATGATACATCCTGCATCCACCAGTTCTCATCATATATCATTCCAGTATTTCATGTTGCCGGAATACTGAAACGACACGAATGTGGGACTCAGAAAAATGTCCAATTTGGTTTGGGAAGCGAAATTGTTTTGACTTCCCGTAGACTGCACACAACTGCTGGTGTGAAGTCAGGATGTGACATTCTTCCACTTAGGTTTTTCCAAGTACATTCCGATTATTAAAAAAAAGAAGTTGATTCGTTGTTAATAGAAAAAACTGCTCAGTAGCAGTAATCCTAAAACTGTCAATTCCGAACTATTATTTCCATGATATTGATCCAATCTCTGACGTCATTTAAATGTGTAGGTTCTGACTTTCAGATTATGAAAAGGCTCCACTGTATATCTTTGACTTGTTTGTCCAAAGTAATCAGCTAATGAAATAGTACAGGTAAGCCTTCACCCAACTCAAAACAAATACATCCATGTACATGTACGTGTACTGTTATGATTGAAGATATCAAACTGTTACGTGCAACCTGAACTGATGAACGTATTTATGCTGTAGAAATGTGAAATCGTAGGACCATTTACATGTATTATGTAAAAGAACGACGAAAAAAATACCGATCAATGATTTGAGCAAACTGAGAGGTACAAAAACGTAGGCTTTCGACGCGTTAATCGACAGTCCTTGAAGCTTGCCCAAAATTTCTAAATAATACAATAACCCACATTCCATTCCTGTGAGCTATCATAATGACAAACTATTAAATCACACTTACATGTAGGCTTAGTCATTAAAATGCTTTTCCCATATCTATCAACCATGAAACACAAAAGCTTACGGGCACTGGAGTACGGGTTTAATGTTACCTGTCACCTAAAAAATATGTTTCTTGTCATGTCGATGTTTTCTCTATATGACGCATGCTGTGCGTAGCCTTGACTTTGCTTTGTAAGCCACAGCGCACGTACACTGCACTGCATAGTTTTCAACCACCGTGGGGAATAAAGGAAAAATAAAATAAACACACTTTGTTGATGGCGTGACCCTTGCTTCTGTGGATCTGACCTCTTAAAATTGGCGCTGTTGAGAAGTACACGTACAGTACAATCGCGCACACAGAAAAAACAAAGTTCTGCGTCTTCTGTCTGGGTTAAGTTAGTCAGCGGGCGCGATGGGATTAGATGTATCTCAGGATATGCGAGTCCCTCAGGAAGGACGTATTTTAAGATTTGTTTTATTTTCAATTCAGGATATTCATGATGAGAAACATTATTCGTTGACAAAGTCAGCCCTGTTTTGAGTTTAACGGTAGCAATTCCGATATAGTGTCTTACTTAAATGTCTGTGTCAGATCCAATATTTGTGCTGGTGAACTCGCCCAAAAGGTGAACACTTTCCAAGGCTACTGAATTCACTTTGCATTTGCGTTCACCCGAAGTATGAACAGGCCTGAATAATGGAATGAGTTTTTTTTGGGGGGGGGGTTTGGATATTCGCCGCATATGCGTACACGTATGTAGGCTACAGGCCTACATATACCTGCACGAGGCCATGATAATAGTGAACGGCGCAGACCAGAATGGCATCACAGTTTCGTGTATATGCTTCCGCAGCTGACGCCTCAATGGGTTCACACAGTGTGTAGTAACACACCTCACTTCGCATAATCGAGTGAAGCCAACGATTGCCGTGGGGTTTTCGCGGAGGCGTCGCATGGCACAAAATGTTCCTGAGATCACTGAGGCAGATATGTATTCCACCAACACAAAAAGAATACAACCCAAGTATCTTAGTTGCCATATAAGGAGATTGGTTTCTGACTGAAACACCCGCCTTTTGTTTTACAGGCACGCACTGACAGTTGGTACTCATTCCCTAAGACTTCAAGTACTTTCTGCTGATGTCCCATTACTTTTACGCATTTTGCGAACTTACTGCTTGTAAATGCAATCACCAGGAATATTATTGAGCTGTTTAAATGCCTACTGATCAGGAGATGCGTGGTGTTGGCAACAATTTGAGGTCAGAGTTTTGAGCGGATTTTCTGAATATAGCCCCCCCCAAAAAAAAAGGCAATGGAAAGAAGCTCTAAAACAAATTACATGCTTTGTCAGATCGACAACCGTTATTGGTTTGTCGTGTCGTTCAGACGTACGCTCTGAAAACATTACGTCTGCGTGTGCCCATTGTACCAACCATTTCCCCAATAAAAGTAGTCGCTACTGCGTTGCATAGACGCAACTTGCCTGAGACTAGAAGACATTTAGTCTTACTGTTGTTAATCCCATTTTTCCTGTCCTTGATCTTGGATGGAGTGTTGTGGCTTGCCACGTTCGCGCTCAAGTTAAGGACGCGTGTGGCAGTGTGGCATCCCTGCAGTAAGCGCTTGCGTACCTTACTTAAGCGCAAGCGTGGCAAGCAGCGGCACCCTATTGGTCATAGAGGAATGTAAAGCGAGCGTACCAACTGCTTGCGACCTGTAGGTTGGAAAATACAGTCCATATACATGTAATAGTGGTAGCCGTGAACATCAACGACACTTTTTGATATGTTGCAACTTACAAAGGCCGGCTCATTTCTTGTGAAAGCGAACATTAAGGTGAATTTGTGACGTCAGATAAACACATTTCAATTTTCAACTCGAGCAAATTTCGCTGCATTTTTTTTCATGACGCGAGGCTCTCTTCGCTTTTGCATGTACATGTATGAACCAGGTCTTTACGTGTCTGAATTTGCAGTGGCAAAGCAATTTTTAAACCAGCGTATTTCTCGTGTGGTGCGCTATTGCCATGATTGTATAGTTACATCTATTATCCTGGATTACTTCCTTGAATGGTTTTACTGAGAAGGAAGTTGTTGTACATGTACAAACCATATGTATATGTACACAACGATCAGACTTAGTTCAATAGGGGGTACATTGGAAGTAGGCCCCTAATTGTGAGTGATTCTGTCCGACAATGTGGGTATTTTCTTCTTCAAGTTTGGTTTGAAAGCTTCGAGAAAACTAACTACGAAAGTTTGCTCGATTGTCATTTTGGAAACACCTCATACTTTCTCAATCTACGTATTTCGGCAACTTTGGTGAAATTGGAGGACGGGTATAAAGGGCAAGATCTGAGGATGACTGTCAAAATGTCCCAAGACCGCACATGTACATTGCACTTGATCAGCTTTCTTACAACGAACTTGACACTTGGCCAATAGATACTCTACATGCTGTGCATATATTTTCCTACCTACAGTACAAGTTAGCTATCACTTAACATGCATCATAACATAACATTTCTTTCTAGGGTCGAGTGTATGCGAATCATGTCTGCCGGCAGACACGTTATGCACGTTGTATTAATGGTGAGAGCGCGCTTCGATACATTGTTCAAAGGTTGAATGGAAGTCGGTTGAATATAGTACATAGAGGACTAAATCAACATGGTCACAAAAGACAGCAGGGGACGTACCTGGGACTGGCAAATAAAGCAGGCTGCCACTTCCGATTGGGACAGTGATAGTATTTTGGCGGGCTTTGGGATCCATTCTTTAACATCCGTCAGCGTAAACTGCCGTGATTTTATAGACCCACTGGGCTCTTTCATCTTACTATTTATATATACCTGTATATCGTTACAGGCATTTTTTGGTAATCAGTGCGCACACGTACACATATTTAATTTACGAAATTAAAAGTACAATTGTTTATGGCAGTCACTCTCTGTGCGCCCCATGATATACAAAGACAGTGACAACAAAGTCGGGCTCAAAAAAGTGTAAGATCGAAGTTTGACAGTAAAGAAATGAGAGCTCCAACCGGACACAGTCGGTCACCGGCAAGAATATTTAACGCGACTGTGCTAGCCGCATTTATTTGCGGACTAGGGTCGATCATAAAATAGTCAACATTATTCCTTAGATGAGTTGAAGAGCTCACGTATACTTACTGGCGTTATAAATAATAACAATATTAACAAAAATAGATAATATATTGTACAGCTTAATATTTACTCAGTGGGGGTGCTTACTTTTATTCTTTCCACTAAAATTCAGTGCGTGTAGTGAATGTGCTTAGCTCGGAAGCACAAAATCAGAAATAGTAAGCATTCCGAGGGCAACTCAACTCTGTGAGCTCTGCCTGCTTTAAAGAATCTGCCATGTCAAAACTGATTTTTGCCAGCTTGCGATCTATGATGCTGTACAAAGGTCGCCAACAGAATGGGGCTTAACGGGCGTAGTACTGTATTAGTAGATTTAGCGCGTACATTCCACACATTCCATTCATTCAGACTCAATTGTACCTTCGCTCACCCGACGGCCGTTTCCTGTTTGGCACCCAGCCACTCTCCTGTTCAGCCAATCAGAGAAGAGAACTTGGGACTCGACGAACAGGTGTACGTGTAGTATTTGCTTCATGCCGCGGAATATACCGTACAGCGGGCCGACATCTTGTTATTCCGCCGATTAGCTAAGCGTTCTTCTCCGGCAGTCCGGGGTGATACTGCCATCCTTTTGAACATTGTCCGAGGTTGTTGCTCTCCGATTATTGTCTGTGACAGTGTCTGCTAAGGATTTGTGTGGTATGTTATTATTGCGATTTGGGGGAACATTCACATCATAGAGCAATGTACAAGACTGTGGAAAGCCGTCATGTTTCGCTACCTGTGGATAATCATCACGGGAGTTCGTATAGACAGCTTTGGGGCGTTCCGCGTTGACGAGATAACCATGATAATTAATGTTGTGTTGATGCAGTCACGGCAGTGTAGCTGTTAGTGTTACATATACAGTACATGTAATTACGAAATATGGAGGGCCCGACGTTTTGATCCTAGCAGAATCTTTATCAGAGGGAAAAATATGTCACCTTCAATTTTGCCTTCGA
Organism: Acanthaster planci; assembly: GCF_001949145.1. Next base: position 438,475 of record NW_019091459.1, read on the forward strand.
GAAAGATTCTGCTTGTACTAGGATGGATACGTCAGGCCCTCCAATTACGTGATTAGTATTGTAGGTCACTAGTCAGCAAGCAGTTTGCAATAGTTTTGTATTTACATGTACTACATGTAATTGTTAACATACGTGTACTTAAACATTTTGACCCTCATGTACCATGGAGGACATGTGTACATGTTTACCGTGCATGATTCCGTGCACATGGTTACCAATTATGAAGCTGAAACAAGTGAACAGCCTCTATTATTTTTCCTAATTGTGTTTTCTTGTGTAGCAGGTTGTATGTTTGTAAAGTCATTGACCACTGTGATTCATGCGTCAATTGTTGCCAATAACAACTGGTCATCAGCATTACCCATTCGTGTGTGGTTAGTTACATACATGTAGATGATTTCATCTCAAAGAAAGTGCATCTTTTTTACCAGGCTGTAATGTTATGTCATGGTAGTTACCTGCATTAGATTTAAACCCCTGAAGTGTTAAAGTGGAAGTTTTACCCTGAAAGTGGAATTTATATGTTTTGAATTTTTAATTACAGTATGTCACCTCACAGAAATCTGTTGCATGTGTCACCTTGATTTGGATAATGTTAAGACCATTTGAGTGATTTGTGGTGTCAAGCAGTGAGATCCTCACTGTTTGCAAACTGTACACCAAGTATTATGTATTAAATGGTGAGAGGGCTTTATAAAAGTTAAAAGGGTTTGCATCAATTGAGTGCAATTAAAACTGGCAGGTTGAAGGATTATGTGGCGATGTAACCATGGCACTGAGATTGTGTATGCGCTGGTGACAGATGAGCTTTTCATTTCAATTTATGACTTCACCTATTTGAGCCTTGACTTTTCCCCCCAATTCAAAACACCTGTTGTTTACTTCCAGCTTCTAGAGTACTTGTACATGTACCTCCTCAAGTCATAGGTTTAATTTATGGCACTGTGCAGCCTGCAGGCTCTTGGTGAAGTTTAATGTCATTTCTCAAGTATAGTTAAGACAACCCAGGTATACCTCTACGTGGTACATGTACAGTATATGCTTGGCAGGGTCATGACAGACAGACTGTGCTTGTAGCCTCTTGATTGCATTTAGGACATGCAGCCTTGAACTTCAAAATCTGACTGTAACAAAACACATTTCAGATTCAGTTGAATCTTCACATTTATACGGACATGCATAAAGACATTTTCCATGTACATGTGCATGGGAAGTTTGAAAAAATAAATCAGGTTTGGAGTTTGAGAAGGGAGGTGCAATCCCCCCCTCCCCGCCCTGGTCTTGGCTTTTTGAGAGTTAAACTGGGTTTGTTTGAAGTTCAGATTTGTGGAGTACAACAATAATGAAATATCATGGGTACATTTTTTTTCCTGATTCTGAGAGACGTTAACTTAGCATTTATACAATGTGGCAGAAACGTTTCTGTGATTCTTAGAGATAACAGAAGCACCAATTCATAACCCTGATGGGTTTGAGATTACACTGAAAGTAAGTCAGAACCATGAATACAAAAAGCTGCTGTTTCTGTCTGGGAATGCTACTGTAGATACCCCAGTCTCCCAAAATATTTACAACAACTGAGAGTGCCGCTGTCAAAGTGAATGAACAATCAATTTAGAGAATTGCTGGGAATATGGAAAGAGAACTTTCTATCCAAAAGTACAGTGTGTTAGGGAACAATGTAATGGGAACAGCTGTAAGGAGCATGCCCACTCGTTCCAGTATGGATTGCTACATGTTTATGTACCTGTCATAATTGATTCTCAAATTGCACTAGTGTCAGAGATTTTGCTTTTGAATTTTTGTGAGACAAAATAATGATACATGATGATGCAGCCATTAAAAGAACTGGTAACTCAGTTATCTTTTCATTTATTTATTGGTCTGTAGTGTGTTGAAAGCCTAAGAAAAACCTAGTCGCCATCATGACGTCTTTGTTCAAGAACGCCGCCAGCACCGTGCTGAACAAGATCAGCAAGGAGTCACTGAAATGCGGGCTCTGCCAAAACTTCTACTTCAAACCCAAAATTATGGACTGTGTCCACACCTTTTGTGAGGATTGTCTGCTCAAGTACCGCAACATGAAATATCCCAAGAATACCCGCATCCCTTGCCCGGTGTGCGGGGACGAGACGGAGCTCCCCATCGGAGGCATTCAAGGGCTAAAGTCCAATCTCCACCTGAGCGGTGTAGTGGAGGAGATGATTCTCCACGACCAGCTTCTTGGGGCCAAGGGGAAGAAGCTGGAGTGCGGAGGCTGTGACGAGAACAAGGAATCAGTGGCCCGCTGCATGGACTGTGACCACTTCCTCTGCCAGGGCTGCGTGGAAGCCCATAAGCGCTTCTCCATGATCAAGAACCACGTCATCGCCTCATTGGACGAGCTACGCACCGGGAAGATTGAGTTGAAGAGCCCCGCCCGCAAGAAGGCACCCGAGTGTGAGAACCACCCGGGCGAGAAGATCCGCTGCTTCTGTGAGACCTGTAGTGAGTTAATCTGCCTGGAGTGTGCCTTCTTGGGCCACGCCCGTCCCCAGCATGAGTCTGTCAGCATCAGGGAGGCAGCTAACCGCCGTAGGCAGAGCATGCGTGACTTCCTCCCCAAAACTGAGGAGGTAAGTGAAACATTCCAAAGAAGATAACACCTTCTCCATTTGCCTTGAACAGAAGTACCCCCCATATCAGTTGAAAAGAGCCATGCTGTTTGGTATGTTTCTTTTTTTAGTAGCGATGCCCGTGCAATACATGCCTCACGTAGCTGTTGCTGAAAAAGCAGGGTGCAATTCCCATCAAAGGAACTACAATTGCTGGGAAAATTACACCCTCTCTTGGTCCAGCTTGAGACCCATTCAAGGACACCACCCTTAAATTTTATCTTCCAATCGTCCCTATGGCTTTGTAGTCTAGAAACCATTGGAAACTTCACAATCTGGCATTCAATTATTGCAGTTTGAGGACTTCTTTTGAACACTTTGTTTTAAAAGTTTTGCTGGTATTAGTAAAAACAATGAGAGGAAATGAGTAGTTTGTTCAGATATACATGTAGTTTCTATGTTTAACCCTAACCCCCTAGGCTCCTGCACTAGAAAACATACTGAACCTCAC
>NW_019091459.1:441940-472612 GCF_001949145.1 Acanthaster planci
GGGCAGTTAGGGTTAAGGAGTGTGAGGTACCGCAGAGGTATACATGTAGTTCAATTGTTGATTTCTGTTTGCTCCATTAAATATTTGGTCTAAAACCTTCCCTGTAAAATTACCAGGGATGTGAAGATGTTTGAATGTGATTTTGATGAGCTGATCACTTCCCGCTTGCTGTTTCAAAGGTGGTAGCAGAATTCCAACAGGTCCAGAAAGGATTGAACACTGTGAAGAATGACCTGAAGATTAATGCTGGTGATGCGAGGAAGAGTGTCCAAGAGCTGGTGGCATCCAAGATTGCTGAGCTGAAACGGAAAGAAAAGGTAAAATGCACATCACGGTAGAGGTTGTTACATGTAGGACCCTGTCTTGGACAGTAGGAAAGGCTGACATGATGTTTCCAAACTTAAGTTTTGATGTAAACACTACCACTTCCAGATCCTCCAATTGTTGGGACTTGAGGGGGCATACAGAGCTGAGTTACTGGTACTTTTGACTGGGCTAGACCCCCCTTTAAAGTTACAAAGAAATCTGTTTACTTCAAATTTGCTTTTGTGCACAATGGAGAAATTTTTGTAGGAATCTGCAAGCTGCCAGCTGAAATGTCAAGGGAAAATTGGGGGAAATGAGCTACCACTGCAAAATTAATCCACAACGCAAGTTCTGAAACAGCTACATCAGACAGCAGTCGCAGGTGGTCTTGTTTCTTGCCTCCCTGCAGTCTCTGCTGGATGAGATTGATCACATTGAGAAGCAGAGGGCTCAGACCATGCAGCAGAGTGAGCAGCAGGTGGCTAGCTTCATCAGCAAGGCGCGCCACTCCTTAGAGGTTGCCCGCAATGCCATCGAGACTGCCACTGACCCAGACTTCCTCTCTCTTCACCCCACTGTGGAGAGGGACCTGCAGAACCTGACAGAAAAGACACCTCCTCAGGTAAACCACCACCCATCTCTCTTCATTTCTCCTCCTAAACTTCATCTCACCTCCCAAGACACATTCTTTTTGGTGAAATTGAAGTTGACATTGATCAGTTTTAGGATGAGCAGGGATATGACATTGATAAATTTGTATTGAGTCCTCACCTGCTTCATATTTCCTGGCCGTTAATTATCCTCCTTTTTTTTTCTCTGGTTGAATTTGAAAATAGTTTTACCTTTGTTCCTCTTTAACCGTATACACATATTTAGCAATGAATGCAAGTTTGAACATATTTGAAAAAATTCCTGAAGACACAAAAAGTATCTGCAAAAGCGTCACCCTGGAAAACAATTCTTTCTGAAAAAAGAGTGAGAGAGACATGATGATAATTGACCCTGGCTAAAGCTTGGTCCATACATGTGGGATCATGGCTGGTTTAACATTCTTGTTTATAAGCTCTCCATTACACTTTCATTTCCTCGTGCATGTATCATAAACCTAGAAAAACATCAAATGTTTAAATGGATCCAATGCGTGATATTTATGCTTTGGGAATAAACTCTTCATTTTCTTCCTCTCAAAACAAATCAACTACACTGTACACAGTTATTCCTTTTGCCAACCTGATACTCTGAGCAGTGATGGTCCTGAAAAAAAGAAACATGGATTTTCCAGTTGTACAGGAATCCACTATTTGTGGATTAAACTCGGTGTAATCTACTCTGTAAATCAACATTTGGGCACTCTGTAACTTCTTTGAACTTCCATAGTTTGACATGCAACTTAATGTGATGTAAACAGAGTTTCTGTATCGTTAGAAGGTTTGAAAACTCTGCTTTAATGGGGGACAATGTTTGTGCACGGAATACAGTGTAAGGAAGATGGTGCAACTAATCAATTTAAAATGATCATTTGAAAATCCAACAGGTGCACCAGAAGCTGTCCTTCTTGAAGTTCACTGGGATGGCCAAGGAGGCTACTGACCAGGTCACCCTGGGACAGGTGGTCAAGAAGGGCGAATGGGACCTGCACATGCAGTTTGGCAAGGAAGGCACTGGTGAGGGTGAATTCAAGTGGGCTCGTGGGATTACAGCTTGCCCCAATGGAGACCTGGCTGTGGCTGATCGCAACAACAACCGTGTGGCCGTCTTCTCAGCTGAGGGCAAGCCCAAGGTCACCATCCCTGCCACTAGTGGTTAGTAACCTTTATTGGGGAGCCTTGAAGCCTTTTGTTAGGCCTACTTCAAGTGTAATTCTCAGGAGCGTAATTCTCAAGATTTACCTGGAGTTTTTTGCCGAATTTAAGAGGTTCATTATTTTTGTTTTGTTTCTTTACATACTTTGTGGAAAAAAATCAAGTGTGAGAGTTACATAATCCTGTAAGTGTAAGTTTTTTCTTAAAGAAACGCATGCCTTTTTTCATGAACCTGAAAAATGACCCCCATTGTTACCATTGCAACCACTCTGTTGGACGTTATGGGGATTTCTTGGCATTCACCAATCTCATCCTGTTGCTGTCACACTACACTTTTGTGGGCGATTGATCTGAGGGACTGAGTTAGAGATTTTGGAGCTGGTTGATAGCCGGTTGTTTCTTACCTGTCAAGGTTAAGGCTGAGTCCAAAGTAAATATAGTATTTTCTGACCCTTGAACTCATCCATGCGCACTTCCTGCTAAAATTGAGGTTGTCTGTCTTGGGAAAGTTCAGACTTTTCTGAAAGTTGCTTGCTTTTCAGTAAAGACATAAGTACCAGGTTCTCTGTGAAGAGATCCCCAATCCTCTAGCAGCGTCCTCAAATTTATGTAAGGCCTTGCCAACTATTTCATTCATTTACTTTCCCATCAGCTGATGCAGTGCAATTCCTGTCTCACTTCTTTTTCCAGCTCGCAATGTTGTGTCAGATTCCAAGAACCGCCTCGTGGTCATCGATCGTTCCGGCTTTGGTACAATTTACAATGCTGAACGCAAGCAGGTCCTGCAGTTCCCTGTGGCACCGAATGACCCAAGCACGGTGGTGGATCCACGCTGTGTGGCCATTGACAAGGAAGACAGAATCTACATTGGTAAGTGACCCACTGTTGTGCAAACCTCAGTCCAAATCAAAACAGAAAGCATAGAATCTAGTAATACTTGCAGTCTCCCCTGAGATATTTTTTTAAATGTCAGAAAACTACCAAAAACTGAAACTTCAATCTTTATAGGAGACCTGCATTTGGGTTTCTCTAGTGGCTGCATACGTGATTTCTTGATCGCTTGTTGGTACCCACATCGAGTCTTAATACCTTAATGGTTGAGTGGTTAATGCATGTTAATGTGCTAGGTCAAGAATTAAATAATTTTCCCAACAAGCTCTCAGAAATCCACTGCCCATAAAATGAAGTTTATACAAAACCAAATCCAATAATTAACATTTATTTAGGTGGCAGGCAAATGACATTGTGCTAAGAACCATTTGAGATCGATCGTGGTTGGGGAGAACCAAATCGAAATCTCCTCAGCAGACATTTTGACATTTGTCTTGTTTGTATTTTGGCAAAGATTTATTTCCTTATTTGTTCTCTACCAGCCACTTAATTTCCTTACAGATCTCGCATCTCCTCTAGCTTTTCAGATCATCTGTCCATATCATTTCCTCCATGTCCTCCTTGGTGCAGTTGCTATCTTATATTCAACCTGTCAGCATTGTTTTCAGTCAGGTCAAAAAGTTAAGAGGTCATGTGTGGAGCAAGCTTGTTAAAGTGGTCTCACGACCTTCAAAGTAGTACTATTGAGTTGATATCAGTGGAGGGCGGTGCTAGACCTGTTCACTGATTTCTGTGTTCTGCTTCCTGCGTAGGTGATTTCACCCGCCAAGTCATCAGCATCTACAACCCCAATGACGGCAAACTGGAGCGCGTCATCCAGGTCAACATCAAGCCCGAGTTTATCGCCGTCTCCAACAAGAACCTGGTCTTGATCAGCAATGCCGACGAGGCCAAAGTGGTGGCTGTGGACCCCCTGGGCGTCAAAGGTAATGAGGCATTCGCCATCGATACCACCTTTGATGGGGAGAAGATGAAGCCCTCTGGTGTGGCAGTGGACACCAACGATGAGATCTACGTGGCTGGCTACCTTGGCTACGTCAACACCGGCCAGATCCACCACTTCACCAACCGCGGCAAGCACATCAAGTGCGTCTCAGACAAGCAGTATATGCCCCAGGGTATCTGCTTTAACAACAAGGGCATGATGGTTATGGCCAACTACCACTCGGTCAGGGTTTTCAACATGGCTTAAGTTGCACACCATTGCCCTCTGTCAATTGCAAGCCATTTCCCATTGACGCATGTGTTAAGTTGCCACAGCCTGTTGAATCAAAAAGCTGTGTGCATTAAAAGGATCAGAAACAGACTTGTAGAAAAGGATCATGGGTACACCAAAGGTTTGGTAACTTTCAACTTGTGTACATATAGCCCTAACCCCTAGACATTTTGTTAACAACTTCCCAAGACCAGCAATGCTTGTGAAGGTAATGACACAGTCTGGAAATTTAACATTCACATTACATGAAGCCCCAATCGAAGTGACAATGGCTAGGCACTTAATATCTAACCCTTCAAAGACTATCCAAACATCCACAGTTGATTTTCACAGATATAGGTTAGTTGCATTTAACCACTACAGAGTGATCACAACTAACAATGCTTTCCTTAGAGGGGTAATTTACTGTATCACCTCTACATCTGGCAAAAACCTTTCATATGTGCCATTGTCCATTGTTGCAGGGATTGCCAGGTTCTGAGTATTAGGCGATTCGTGGGTCTTTTACCCTTTCGGTTTGCAATTTTTTTTCTGTTGCCAAATAAAAAGGGCAAGCCAAAACAGCAGGTGTTTTGCACACATGGACGTTTTGATTTCATTTCAGGCAGCTTATGTATCATGTATTTTGTGGCATTGCGCTTTACTTTGAAAAATACTACTTGTAGACTTAATTCATCTGCAGTTGATCTTTTTCAGAGCTGATGTTAAAAAGTCTGAATTAGATCTGCCAAGTTCAGCTGGATTAGAAAAGTGTATTCAAGTGTAAGTGGAAACTATCAATTTAGCCATGTGTAAAATACAACTTGGGGTTTCACCACAATTTTTGTAAGGTTGACGCCCCTTCTAATTGATTACAGTTACATTGTACATGTATTACAAAAAGTGGCAGCAGTGGTTCTTTTAATGTTTCAATGCTCTTTTAATATTTGAATATGATGGCACTTAAGTTTTTTTCTCTTGGGGAGTTACTATTGAATGAATTCTGCCAAGCTAATACCGGCAGATATTTTGAGCTCTCAAAATACTTTGATTCTCTACTCTTTATACCATTGAGTTACCTCTAATAGCGCTGTCATTTACAATGCTGCCTCGTTTAATACTTGCTACTACACTACTAAAAAGAAAAGTTAAGGATCACTTTTTTCTGAAGTTGTATTTTTTTCCAAGCAATGAGTGGGGTCTAGTTCTTTTCATGTTTTTCTTTGTCTGGATGGTGTTGTCAGTGGAATAGAAAAATGTAAAAAATGTTGCAAAACATCAAATGCACATTTTCATCCAGTAAGATATCTCATATAAAAAAGTGTACGCAAAATAAATAGTGGTCCTTAACTTTTTTGAGTAGTATTTATATATAATAGCTGTAATCCAAAGACTGTGTACTGTATATTTAGGTTGTTTGGCCATCGGTAGTTTTAGTTTAGACATGTTGATATATCGTTATGTTTCTGTTTCAACTTGAATTCCAAATTCAGTTATACGTACTAAATAAGTTGTACTGATTAAATGTATATTGGTTGAATAATTGAAAGAATACACCGTAGCTGTATTGTACCAAAGGAAGTAGTAAATCATATTCAGCATTGTAACGCTTCTGGGACCTCTACAAAGCATCTCTTGAGCAATATGCACGTGCAAACTCAAGCTATCAGTGCGAAAAAGATATGCGCTTATCTCGTGAAGCAAAACTGTAATTTGGTGTTAAAACTGAAAAGTGAGAGATTGGGCACAGCAGGGTATTGGGGTAATTGAAGGCAGCGTTTTAAGCTTTTTTTTGGCTTCACGTGTCCTGAGATTTTCCAGGAATTTAAAAATGCCCAAAAAGAGATAGAGAGGTTTGTGAAGAGACGAAGACCAGAAGTACTTCAGCTTTTGTAGGTAGGATGTTGGTCTGCACAGTGTCTAGTATGAGTGAAATAATAAGTAGGAACTGAATTAGTAACATTTACATGTATATATGATAACGCCCGTGATATTCATGGTACAGCCGACTGAGGTACGGAATTAGATTAATCAGTAAGTAGTTTCTTGCTGGATATATTTTTCCTTTTTCTTTTTTAAATTTCATTTTCTTTACTTCTTGAGTGTGTGGGGTTCAAGCAATTTGAAGTGGGGAATTTAATGCTCGGAGCATCTTAATATGGACTGAGATGTACATATTTTCAGATTCCTTTCAGAATTATTTCAGTAGTCATTACACTCGAGAGATAAACTCCATTGTTTCACTTTTTGAGGTGTGTGGGTTTTCGATTAAAAATGATCATAATGTAGTATTGTATTCCGTTACTATGATTCATTAACCAGTCCTAATATTTTATCTTTACAAGAAGCAAGTTGTGTATGTACAGAATAACATTGTTTTAGACTGCGGTTAGTCATTGTAGTTGCGAATAACGAGAGTGTACAATAAACTTCGTGACCTTTATAATCCCAATATTACAGTATCACCTTTTCTTTGTGTTAATAGATTGAATTTTCCTTGTGCTGTGATGTTTATGTGTAAAATGATGTGTACATTGGCCAGCAAAAGGTCACTTTGTCCATTCAGTTCCGCTCAATTTTGTTAGGACATTGACTTCAAAGAAAATCTACGTGTACACCTGCCGGTTTGCTCATATCATCGCCCCTGAAAAAAAAGAGATCCCCCGGATGAGCAGCAAAGAAGCGCAAAATGCACGCCCATATTTGTTGATTGGCCATTTTGTTTTTAAAGTGTTTCGTTCATCCAGGAGTAGAACATTTCATGTGGGCTTTACAGGTGCGGATGACATTTCTTTCACAAATAGCTTTATCCTAAATTCGTTCCATCACTTTGGCTTTGTTTTTAATCTGTTATTGAAGAAAAATACAATGGCTGATATGCTCAAATGTTCAAAGTGTTAGAACTTCTGTTTTCTTCCTGTTACACTTTCGATTTCGTTGAGCCTATTTGCTCAGCGGCACTGCATTTTGTCGTGCCATCGACGTACACCCTGCATGATTTGACATGATTATTGACAAGCTTGTCTAAGCGCATCGTATTAAATGAACCCTTATGATTTGTTGTCGGAAAATCAGTAAATTTGCCTGCTTTGTTCATGTTCAGCACTTCATAAACGATAGCCCCCTGCCCCCATTGGATACCCCACTGCCTTTAATCATGTCAAACCCTGCGTGGCACAGACGAGTTATAGAGGGGTGTGGAAGAATCCGCCCCTCCCGAGGCTGTTACCATCAAACTAGTCTCAGAGTTAAGTGTTCGCAATATAGGTATGCTTGCGGACAAAATGATGTACTGTGTATAAACCTGGGCTTACATGTAGAACCATTGACCCATGACCACACGCTGATCCCTTCTGCAAATTAAAATTTCGGGAGGGATGGGACCAGCATAATAATTAGCAGCAATAAAATGCACACAGCGGAAAGACGAACACCGTGCACATAACCCCGATAAGTGAGACTTTCCTATTCAAAGTATCCGAACAATTTTTTTTACGAGAGTGCTCATATACCAGCACTGAATTTGCATAGGACAAGTTTTGTAATCTAATATTGGCTTCAAAGTTTCGCTTGATGCTTATTGATGTTAAAGAGCACCTGCTAGTGTAACATTGAAACGGGTTACTATTTCATGTATTAATGTCCTAGGTGATACAGGATATGTCATCCACAAGAATTAGTTCAAGTACATATGCTTGCTTTATTACTGTTTCAGAAAAAATTCATATGATTCCTATTCTTCTACCAGCACGTCTCGTCCCCTCGCCATATATTATTGGGTGAGCCACGTGCATGAATCGCCAGACCGAAAAGAACCTTAGAGGCTAAAGCAAGTTTTCAATCCAATCGGACATGTGCCTCCACAGATATAGTGATTTAAAGAGTGCATCTTTAAAGTCCGTGACTTGTCACCTAATGACGTCATCATTAAACGACGTCAATTTTCGTCTACAACACTTAATTCTCTAGCTACTAGCAAATCTTCAATCCCGTCACAAATATACTTCAGGAGATATATTGCTTTGAAGAGTGCACATTTAATGCCACGTGAATTGTCGGCTGATGCCGTCATCATCACACGGGGTCAAGTTTCTTCTATCATACTTCCTTTTCCGGCTACCTGCAAGTTTTCAACCCACAAATGTGCCTCCACAGATATAGTGATTTAAAGAGCGCACCTTTAAAGTCCGTGACTTCTCACCTGATGACGTCATCATCACATGAGGTCAGGTTTAAACTTTAAACATTCAAATTTATTAAAAAATCACATGATTACGTCATTATGACGATTTTGTTCCTGGACTCTCTTAGGGCGTTGTGCTAAGAGTGTGGACCGAGTGTCAATTCAGTCAGATCGAGAACAGTGCCAAAGTCTGGCTGTTGAAAAATGTGTAAAAACCTATGGGCAAAATGAAATGTTCAAACATCTATAATTCATCGTGTGATGACGTCATCTTAACAGATTTAATTCTTCTAGGACCATCCTTGGGGTTGCACTGCACCAAATACACTGCCATAGAAAGCAGTGCAAATGTAACAGGGAAAATGGTACGCTATGGGGAATTCGCAAAACGACAAACAACTCTAACTAAACCAAGGATCTTTGAAGGAAAAGTTGCAGGAAACTGAATTAATAAGGACTCAGACACCAATATATGACTTTAAAAAAAGGGGACCAAAAATAATTTATTAATGAAAAAGTACAGGAAAAATGCCAAAAAAAAATTAAACGGACTCAAGGACTACCCAAACACTAAGACTTTAAAAGACTCAAAACCAAAACCCAACACAGTGCGTAAAATGGACCTTATGAGTTTACACTCAGACTTCAATCACTGACTCCTAGCAGAATAGGACTCAAGCAGAAAACCACACTCCAGTTAGGAGGAACAATACATAGGTACATGTGAAGGTGACTGGTCTCTGCTGATCTGCTACACTGAGTGTGACCAGACCATGTGGTAACTCTATATGGGGGAAGCTAGGGCTTAAACAAGTTAACAGGGGTGCACACTACTAGAAAAAAAAATCAAGAACTCTAAACTAAAGTTAAAATTTTTAAAGGGGAACTACTTCTATGTAAAAAGGTGTACTTAATAACATAAACATTTCTGGCTCTGCCACACAAACCTTGGCCGAAATGTGAGTCTCGGAAAGAGGTTGGCCTCCGGTTTTTCACTGGAAATTCAAGATTATGACCAGAAGTTTACTTTCCGTTTCATTTATATCCCGATTAGCTCCGCGATTTTTTTTCCTTTTTCCGAAGACACCCCCCAAATTAGTAGTAAAACTATAGGCGCTCAGCTCTGAATGTAGCCGCCCGCTTCTCGTGAAAGAGATCGAACCACTTGGTGGAATATTCACCGTTGGATGATTGTGTAAAGGTCAGCCAAGTCTGAAATACACCAAGATGTATAAAACTACCAGAGTCGAGGGTGACAAGAAGACGTGTACAAAGCCTATGGTGAAAGTCTAAAAGGGGGAGGAGAGCTCATCTGTCATTTTGCCAACATAACAGAGGTGTCTTGTCCACTCATGTGTACATTTGAGCCTCATATGTCACGTGACACCTGATGATGTCATTCTGACGATATTGCTCTGGGACCATCTTCACGTCGTGGACAAATATTAAATCTGCGTGATATGGAGCTAAGGTGACTGTAAGGTCACCATATTCCTGAGGTTTTCCTCCCGCCTAGACCTCTAAAACTGTAAATGATTCTCATTGTCTCATCTCTAAAGGTCTGTAAAACGCTTGCGAGCTTATTTACAGTGCCTAGGGCCGCTCAACACGACAAGAACAAGAACAGCAATAATTTAACAAGAAGAAGAACAACAACAAGAACAACATCAAGAAAAACTGCAACTACGGCACCACCACCATCAACACCACCACCACCACCACCACCACCACCAACAATTAAACAACAATAACAACAACAACAACAACAATAATAATGATAATAATACTAATACCTCAATGAGGAGCAGTCAGTAGCAGTTGTTTGGCTAATTAACGTTTACTTTTGTTTGTGATGCCTTTATGCAGAGTGGATTCGGCGATTTTTAAAATAAAAAACACCGCATTTAAACGAAAGAATAAAATGTTAACCTCTTATCCAGATGATTTGCAGTATCAAATTTCCCCCAGTCAGGTTGGAGGTGAAATTGCATTTATGCATTAAAGCTCAAATCAATGTCTTGTTTGTTCAGAGTTCAATCATTGCACAAAAAGACAGCTGCGCATCCAGGGTTGATATTTGAACGAAATCAAAAGTACAGTAACCTATAAGGACGAGGCAGTGGACATGCTTTTCATTGTATGCGTAGCTTTTCCATGAACAGCGACCCCAACGGCAGAAGAGAGATGAATCCAAAAATGACAAATGCCTTGTCGTAGCTTCCAGTCTGGTCAAATATCCAACCTGAAAAGTAAGCAAAGATTAGTCAGTGTGTGCCACCAAGAGAGAGACGAGGGGAACTTTACCTATAGTTTTAATTAAACAAGGGGTGTTTGTCCTTCATTGTCCTTCACTCCCCCCTCCCACCGACACTCAGGGAAGGATAACTTCCTGTCATAAATTTCACGAAAGAAATGCACGTACATCAACATTTAAGGACGGTCATTTGGGGTTAGTTTGTTGTTCCAATCCAGACATGAATATTCAGAAGGCAGGTGTCACGCGCAAGCGGAAGTGTTTATCCATATTATTGGTCAAAGGAATTTAATTAATCCAGTGAATTCTAAACAAAGCCTCGTCAAGTATCCCTAAGGAGGGCAGGTGTTTTCCCACACCCATTTGAAAGCTGACAACAAACTTTTATCTAAGTGTTCTCTCTGGCTCTTTACCGTCAACACAAATCACGCTCCGGTTGTTTCAGACCAACTTTATGTAGCAAGTGTAACACAAACAAAAATCACTGACCTATCCTGATTGACAGCAACTATAATTTCATGACGAAGTGCATTTTTGCAACATTTACAGGGAACGCCAGTTGCAAGCTAATGTGGCTTGATTAGTAGAATGCCTAAATTAGTGGCACACTCCAGTACTCAGCTGAAGACAGAGTCCACAAGAGGTAAAAAAGGGCCAAACTTCGTTCAGGACAGAACTTCACACTTTTAAATACAGCAGTAATTAGAACTGAGCTGAAAATAAAACCTGTCCGTCAAGTAAAAAGATTTCTTGTGCTACCTTAAAACCTCTTTCCCCCCATTGTTTACACTGTAAATACACTTTTTGGTGTTATCAGATGACCACACCATACGGTGTTACCTCAACACCGCTGGTGTTACTTTGCACATCTTTAAGTGTTGCAATACACCGGAAGGTGTTAACACCAAATAACACAAAAAATTAACATCAATGAAAAGTGTTGATGTAGTCCCCTGAAAATACCGGGGATGTTCAAGTTAGCACCTCCGTGTTTGCAGTGTAACACGTATTGTTGAAATATTTCTTACCAGGGAAGAATCCGCAAGCGATTTGAATGATGGCCGTCACCAGGTCCATCCAACTGAAAGTGGACACTAGGTCTTCAGCTCCAAGTAGCTCCCGAGTGTAAATGTCAGTCAATGATGCCTCTGCTCCAACGAAGCCGTTGAAAATGAGGGCGTTGGCCATTATCAACCAATAAGAGTTCAGCCAGGGAAGTGTAAATTGAGTGAAGCCACTTATCAAGATTGAAATTAGCAAGGCCAATCGCAGCTTCAGCCAACCTCGGTCTACCACCAATCCTGCAAGGATCTTGAAAATCAGGTTGCCTATCCCCCCGGCCGTGATGAAAGTCACAGCCTCGTACCCAGAGAAACCTTTCGATTCAGCGTAAGCGACAAAGTATATCAACCACAGACTGCTCACGATCTGGAATTCAGCGTAAACGAGCGTCGCTGTCCAGAATGCGAGGCGGCCGCAAACCCCACAGCCAAAAAGATTCCCCTGAACCTTTATGGCGTCCATCAGGACGCGGAGTCGGGATTTCCTCCGAGGATTAGGGCTTTTTGACTCTTCATCTGATGGTTCCTCTACGCTGGAGCTGATCGGTAGGTAGTCGTGCCGCACCTCTGCAGGTGGTGATGGTGATCTCAGCAGGAAGCCACACACACCAAGATGCATGCTGAGAGCCCCAAGAAGTAGCAAGGCACCTCGCCAGCCGTAGGTGTCTAAAAGCAATTGAGTCAACGGGCCAATGAAGATTAGGCCCACGGAGTATCCTGCAGTCGCAACGCCATTCACTGTCGCGTAGTTTGTGGTGAAATGTCGACCCATCATGGCTCTTGACAAAATATTCGAGATCATCAAACAAGGCCCTTCAAAAATAGTCAAAAGAAGGCAGTTACAGAACTTCACGTTGAGGCTTGTTCGAAAGTCAACAATGCTTTCAATATTTTTGGAGGGATCCCTCGTGCAGACTCATAACTTGATTTAAAGTCTAAATCATTTGGAACTAGGCCCTGCGTGGGACATGGTCACAACAGCAATAACTGATTTCATTGACCAGTGGCAATGGAATTATTTACATGGACAATGATTTAATGTGATGCTATTTTTACGCTGCCGCTAGAGCTACAGGTAACGGAAAAATACCAGTAAGGCCGACATTCGTTGTTCGCCCGAGGTTCGCTCGGTCGAGTGTAATTTGCGCCTGCGAATTTCTGATGTCAAGTGACAAGCGGCCGAACAATACTTTGCAGTCGAACTTTACCGTCACAACAGCAAGTGCGTGCTGACTTACGACTGTGCATTCACACTTCTTGTAACCGGTCATGAAAAACGAATCATGCCTCGCAAAGAAAAAGGATGGCTACAGCTGTGAAGCCACTGTAATTCGTCGATGATTGTTACTGGTTAGCTTGACAATAAAGGCCAGGAAGAAACAAAAGTACGTACCAGCGATTAAGGCTAAGGCAAGTGTCATCTGGATTGCAGTAAATGTGAAGGACGAGACGATGACAGACGCCCCTAGGAGCAATCCGCTGACTGTGACAACGATACGGGTACCAAACATTGCCTCCAAAGGCCTGGAAAACGGACCTGTTTAGGAAAGATCAATTTTTCAGCAAGAACCAGTAACAAAATAATTTCTTAGCTAGATTTATTAATTTAGAGAATTATAAGGTCGTGTATAAGGATTCCAGTGGACTGAAAAATAGAACTCGACTCGACCTTATCAGCTGCACAGCGATCGAGCCAGCAACGACTATCCCTAGCATATTCAGCGAACGCATTATACCCGTGTGTACAAGCCTAGTTTGCAAAAAACTAGCGTACACTTCCAGCATTCGCCATCCAAAACTAGGAAAAACATGCATTTGGATTTTGACGAATTAATAAGAAAAAGGAAACTCCCAAAATCATTTTGAATTAACAGACATTTGATGCAAAGGTTTATATGAAGGTCGAGAAAAATTATTTGGGATCAAATACAGTGATTGATCTATCGCCCTATATTTTTTTTCAATTTCTTTTTGGCTTCCATGATTTTTGACAAATCGTTTAAGTGCGAATCGGAAATCTAGCCAAATTTTTTTTCCAGAAATTTTCTTAGATTAGATTTTTTACAGCATTTTTTTGAAATCAAACTTTGTACAGCATGAATCTTACATTTTACTCTTCAAACTGAACTTGTCTAGGAATGTAGTACTGTAGAATAGCACACAGAATGTAGGCTTAAATCTCAAGCTATCCGGAACTAAAACAATCCTGAACTGGGAAAACGACTGCATAAGAGCCATTTAGTCCGTTCAAGTTCCATATGTCCCCGTAGTACATTTCGTGTTGCAAATCTACACTCTTTTGTCTACACGTATTGACCACTGTTTTGTATTTGGTGCCAACACTTTCAAAGAATTCATCTTTTTTTGACAATAACCTTTACCTCACAATGAATCATTTCTACTTTACTGGTATTTGAACAGGAGATATTTTCTTTTTTATTATACAGCAACATAAAGCAAATACCTGCGACACTGCCAACTCCAGTAACAGTCGCTATCAATCCACCAATCATCCATGCCTCTGCCGTGAATTGCTCTTGAAGCGTCGGCAGCAGTACCCCTAGACCTTTTAGGAGTCCTGCCCATAGCAGCCAGTCGAAATGGACACAGAGGACGGCATACCAGCTTGCGTTCCCACACCGGACTCCCATCGTAATGATTTGCCTTCCGAAGTGTGTTACCCGCCCGTATAAATAACACCGCACCAACTAATGATGGACGGGCGCCTCAGCTTAAAGCTACATTGTGCTAATGTCTCTTTGATTTTGCTTGTTGAGGTGCTACTCTGTTGGGATTAAAAACTCTGAATAAATCACCATCATCTGATAGGTGAACAATATACAATTGAATATTTCCATCCAAAGTACGTTATATTAAAACCATACAGTAGCTCTTTTAGTCAATAGATAAATGCACTCTTTAGCGCTACTCATGGTTGTCAGCAGCTGGTGATGTATATTGAGAGTGGACAATTCAGTTTATTTGTTGACAAAGAGGAAACATTCCTGAGCACTTTTAAATTCTCAAAATACAGAACTTACAACATAAACCATTACCGACAGAAGTATTATTTGGAAGTTACACTGGAAAAAAATTGGGTGTTAAATTTAATATCCCGGTTTATCAGAGGACTAAACCATTACTTTTCACTGGTGTTAAACTTTTGGTGTTATTTGGTGTTACTTTTAATGGCCTCCATTGCATTAAAACACTTATACTGTAGTTGTGGAAAGTAACACCGACGGTGTTAAAGTAACACCCTCTGGTGTTGTCATCTGATAACACCAAAAAAGAGTTTATTTAAGTCTTTGCTGAGTACAAGTTTGATTCAGCATGTTCACTGAAGCAGTTTATAAATAATTCAGAAAGCAATGAATGTGTTAAGTTGTGCAATGGAAACAAATGTATTTATTCATTTATTTTAGGTTAAATCTTTGGACATAAACGGAAAAAAAATCATCGTTGGCAGGGGCTGTCCAGTGTAGGCCAAAAAAAAAAACAAAACAAAACAAAAAAACACTTTGTCATCAGAAGATGACATGTGCCATCCCAAACCCCTGGTAACTGTAACAAAGTAAAAATGTTTATACAAGTCAATTTATAAATGAATAAAATAATAGACTGAGAACAAAAAGCAGAACGTACTGCTGAACAATCAGTATGGGAAGACAGAAAACAACTTTTAAAAACCAAGGAAAAAAAAAGAAATTCAATTTAAAAATGCATCTAAGAGGTGAACAGGAGAAATTCTTTTATTCGGTGACGGCTGTAAACACACAAATTGTCCCTACCACTCCACCTAGTTTTATTTATCATTTGTACTGCTTGATTTGAGTAAATAGTAGAAAAAAATAATGCAATTGC
Source organism: Acanthaster planci (assembly GCF_001949145.1). The sequence goes on from NW_019091459.1 coordinate 457,497, forward strand.
AGTCTCGTTCTTTGACTGGCAATTTAGAAACTGAGAAACCGAAGCAGTGAGGAACCAGGTTGAAACTTTCCGGTCTACCGCTTTTGGGTGAAACATAATGAGTCTTTAACGACAACAATGCACAGTGCCCTCGTTACACATTAGCTCAGCGAGTTTGCTAGTGAGCCAACGAGTGAAACACTTTGTGGTTTTGTATAAAAAATGAACTAAGTAGCCGCCACAAGACACCATCTCAATCAAAAAGGGCATTGTACTTGTATGAATTCAAGGGAGAATTTATTGTATTTTTTAAAATTGACAATACATTACATTTAATAACACAAACAGAGAGCAGTAAATACATAAGATACCTTTGATTCTGGAAAGGTTTTGGTGTAATTTTGAGTCTTCAAAACGATTTGTAGCCTATGTGTTAAATATTCAACAGCTAGCACGTCCTAATGAACGGTAAAGCAGATCTCTGATTCGATTGATTCGGCTCTGTGTTGTCTCTTCTGGACTGACGTGAAATGTGTCGCACGCAAGGAAACATATTAAATTAAATTAAATCAAAACTACAACCACAGACAGACGGTTGCATAATGTACAGCTGATTCTTGTTATTCTTAACTCTGCTATGGTGAAATTTCTTTTAAACAAAACTCATACCTTTGGTCGAAGAGAAAATGTAAATACAAGTATGTCAATGGGGAGAAAATCTATCACAGCAATATCGCTTAGTAAACTCCTTTCACAACGAAATATGTCTTTAAATTTGTGACTTGGTTGCGTAGTAAAGAATTGTTGATGACCTATTTATAAAAAGTGTTTACAGATACCGGATCATACAAATTAAAAGAGAAATAGTCTTCTTTATGTGTATCTCATAGTCATTAATCTAGCCATTGTTGAATCTATTCACGTTCAGGCGGTAATTAGTTGCACTGTGCATTGCTGATAATTGCCCCACTGTACTTACAACTGCGACCAGTCATCAAATACACCGTTTACACATCCCTGTACTCCACGCCACGTGCGCAGTGCTGAAAGGAAATCGTTTAAGAGAAGCAACAAGTTTTACAAGGACTTTCCTAGTTTTAAACCTCCGAAAGCATAACATTGATTCTGAAAACCCTATTAAGCTACCGACCTCCTGCCCCGTTTAGTCAATTTAAAAAGAAAGAAAAGCCATAAAAGTTTCAAACACTGAAACCCTGTTATGATTAGAAACAGTATACAAAATTGCAAAATGCTAAATCAAACGTCTCTTTTGTGGTCTCTGTGAGAGAAGAAAAGAAGAATTTACTCTAGCTTAGCGCTCAAACTATGGTCAAAAGCAACGAATTCCTGCGTTACGAACCCGCTTAGAATTGATCACCAACATGTTGTTGCAAAGCCAAATTATTCATATGGCAAACGATTCCAGATAGGGGAACCGTCACTGGCTGGCTTTAACTGGCTGGCTTTTGTGCTTGGGTGGTGTACAGTTAGATAGACGTCATAAGCCTTTTGAATAACATCTGGTACACTAAGTTAGCCAATTGCACATAAACATAAACATAATTTGAATTCCCCAGACTAAAGACATTGTGATTCGGGGCAAGCTTTTGCACAGCGACCACCATCTCTGGAATAGAATGGTTCCTATGTGCCCTTCTTATCCAAACAGTGTATCAAATTCAAACTGTTATGTTCACGGGAACAGATGTCAGTGTATCAGATTTCATTCAAATTTAGTCTGCGAAAGGCTTTTTGTCCAATCACGCTTAAGTTATGACATCACACTCCTTACGCAGTGCCAATTGAGCACAAAGAACGTGTACCCCTGGCTTCCAACGTGCCATTTGAGAGCTATCCAACCCGGCGTAAGGGCGCCATCACTATAACATCTATTTGAGACTTGTCACCCGACGGCAGGTGGGCATCGATTGATGTGGTAAATAGCGTTTGTATGCGGCGCATTACTACATTTTCACGCATCTACGAAAAGACACAGCTTAACTACTCTTTTCTATGAGGAAACGCAGCTGGAGCTGGGGGAAATAAAGATGTTTCGCAAAAGTGTTGGCAGTTAGTGACTCTGACATGTTGTTCATCAATGCCAGCGAAACAAGCGCAGAATTCAAGTCACTATAAATACTTTTTGTGTTTCGGGTTGAGTCATTGTGCGGCTTATGGTAGAGACTCGACTCGAGGGGAGTGTAGTTACTCGAGCCGAGTGGTGTCATTGTAACATTTACTGACTTCAGTTGAATCAAGTCATTAGGCAAGAAGTTAGTCAAATCGAGTCAAGTACATGTAGGTTGTTTGAATCAATTTCAGTCACAAATATTTGAACTCAATACAAAAATATAAACATTCTTGGCATTTTGAATTGCACCTCTTGGTACATCACCTGGTAACAACACAAGACAGAAACATCAAAAACCTGCACTGTAAAGTTTTGCAAATGTAATGTAACAATTTATCGTCGGTAAAGTTTCAAGATATTTTATCGATTTTGGAATCAACTTGAAATCTGCTGGTGTTTATTGTTATATCTGTTCTTGAAACATACTCTTTGAAGATATAAGTGACATGTTGAATAAATATCAACGTTACAAATATCTTAAAGTAACTTTAGGGAAGTTTCGATAATATTTACAAACTTTTAATTTGCGAAAGAGGTATTTCAGTACAAACCATTGAAACCCACATCTTCACATTTCAGTTTCTGCCATTTTTTGATACACTGACGAAATGCTCTTCAGAGGCCCCTAACTATAAATAAATTACGTTAGAAATCACACAAATATTTTCATACGTTTGAAAGATGCGAATGTTTGCAACATTTTTAAAATGTTAAGAATTTGAGTGAGTGTTGTGACCGTTGACTGATGTTGTATGTAGGTATCGGTTGTTCTACGTTGTAAAAATAACATTGTACCGTTGCATTGACATCAACTAACATGTGGAACCTATATATGTGGGTGTGTTTATGAAGTTCTGATGCAATTCTGTCATGTTTTTCAACAGACTTTTAAGTTTGGCTCAACAGTGATATGTTACATGTATTATTTGATCATTCAAATTCCAAAGAAACAAACATTGCCAAAGCCAGCAATCCAATCCAGCATAGTATTTTTTCGTTGCGTGTTTACCGTTACGTACGAAGAACAGCGACATAGGAGCATATAAACAGAATTCAACGACATAGCTGACGTAGAGAGCCGTCGCGTGTAGGAGACATGAAATAAGTCCACGTAGACATCTGCTTTGTGTTTTGATTTGATTTTTGATTTCTGAAGTGATCTTACGGTTTATGCTACTAAAAAAGGTTTCATTTATTGCAGAGATAACTAGAGAATTTTGGCACCGGGGGCCAGCCGGTCGGGCGGGGGCGCCAATCTGAATCCACGGTGGTGCGGATGGTGCCCTTGCTGGACCTACCGGGAAGCCCCGCCGGGCCTGCGCAGTGAGGCTTCTTTTGGGGGCCGCGAGAGTTCAGTTTTGTTGTGATTCTTCGGACGGGTGAGTTTTGATTGTTTTGCCTTGTAAACATAAGGTCTGAGCTCATTGTGCTTTCTTGCCTCCGTGTGGAACCCGTAGACTGTCGGAGTGCTATAGAATTAACAATTTAGGTAACGAATTACTGTGACAGAATAAAATCACATCGTGTACCGGATTTAAGGTCTTGAATCTGGCTTAATTTTTTTTTTTGCAAGCTGATGGCCATCAGGATGGACGTCAGTTCAGCGCTTGCTTCACCCGAATACGTTTTATATTCTGGCAAGAACTCCAGGTGCAAGAATGTCATGATTTCTTTTACAGGAACAGAGGAGATCAATGAAGTTTCACTTCTCGGAAAAGGCTACTGCAAATTTGATTACATAAATTCCCTGATTTCCATAAGTACGTCTTGTTTCCATCACAAAAGCGTACTGGCGTTTAGTGTACGGCCCTGAACAATAAGCAAAACTAAGTTGAGGAAGGAAACACACGTTTCTCGGGTTCGACGCCGTACTTTTGAGCGTGTGTCGCAGAGACAACTGATGGCGATGTGATTGAGTGGGTAAGCTTAATGAGTTGTGCTGAATAAACTACCACTGGCGATAGTTGACAACTAGAGATTGTACATGTGTAGTAGGATCCATCTTACCAGTTTTGTTGCAGTGAACTGTGTTGTGATAAATTTCTACAAGTTTAGGCCGACTATTTTCACCTGCTCCCATTGGTTTTGTAGTGGCTAAAATTGACTGGGCTTATAGAGTGCAAACTGTAATTGTTGACAAAGGTACCGGTGCAGTATTTCAAAGAGGGAGTCTATTTCTTAACGATGAGACAAGCAATTGAATGCTCAGGAATGGGTTTGCGGGTACACCATGGAATCAATCTCTTTGGACGACGTGTAGTTCTTATAGAACTCGACGTTCCGGCCAGTGTGCTCTGGCCGTCCTCAGAAGAGTTTGCTGGACTGGAGTGGATAGCTGGTTATAAAGGTAATCCGGAAGGGGTGAAGCATGGAACAGGATTCGCAAGTTGTATGACTCAGTGTGTACGGTGTTGCATGAAGGTGCTGGATCCTGGAATTGGCGGGAAACCTTGGGTTCAGGTATAGGGGACCCATATGCCGGGGGGTTGGCCAATCTCCCATGTTTCATCCACCAAGAAAAGCTTCAAATCTTACTTATCTTCGATCTATGGAGAGCCTACAGTTCGACGAGTTAGGACCTTTCAGCGGAATTCCATCCGACGATCAAGATACATCAACAACCTAACTTTCCTCAAACGCTGCCGAGACTCGAAAAAAGTTCCACCAGGCCTCAAGCTCCACGATCCAGTTTGAAGCCACCGCTCCCTCTGCATCTTAAAGTCAACCAGCCGAGCCCTCCTAAGAGAACGCATTCAACACACAAGATGCACCCTCAGCCACCTGGACAAGGACATGCCATTGAAGCCGCCCTCCAGTCGACCCTATACCAGCAGGATTGCGTCAAGATCTCGTCCCTCATCCAATCCTCCAGCCGCCACGCGTTCACCACCTCCCGCAACAAACAACTCCAGAAAATTCGCCTTTCCCATGCCTCATCTACCTTGCAAAGCTTCAAATCTCAATTAAATGCTACACTTCGATGACAGCAACTTAAAAAAAATGAATGTTTGTACACAAATATCGATAAAAGAATATTAATGGACGAGGTTAATTAAAAATTACACTTCTACATGTTGGATAATCAATACGCCTAGAGTCGCCGATGGTTACTTTTGTTTTCGTGATTTTCTTTGGTTAAACATTTAACACATAATACACCTTCAAGTTGAACAAGGAAACATATTGCAATTCCGGTTAATAAAGACAATCCTGGCAAATAAAGTCAACATCCGTAGGGCGCATGTCACAAAGGTACTGAAAGAAAGTATACACTTACCAAAAAATTAACCGGGGTGGTTCTCAGAGTCGAGTAATTGCATTCACTGCACGTAAATGACGGTTTAGTACTAAAAGCGTAAGGTACAGAAGTGCTTCATAATATTTTAGTGTGGTTTGACACTGCAACATTGTTGATTGAATTATCGAGTGGCTGCACTCACTTTATGTTGCGGTAGTGACCCATGTCTTCAGCCACCCTGTTTTTTTTTAACATGTCCCTGAATGAACCTTGCACTACACATATTCACCTTTCTTCGTGAGCCGCCATGAAGTGATATAACAAAACTGGTTGTAGTGATAGTCTTACCGAATGAGAATATGCCACCCCGACCATACCAGCCAACGCGTTGTACAAGTGTTTCATGAGTTAAGTACAGAGCTGAATTAATGAGCTGCGCAGACAGGACACCAATAGAGAAGTAGTAGGGGTGAGCCGATTTGAAATCAGTGACTCCAGTTCAGTGTCTTCACAAATCAGACCTCATAACTCCATCCAGATCACGGTAATTCCCCGGGACTTTCTCACTTCTCGGGAAACCAGCTCAGCCCCCGAACACTCCGGAGAAAAATGAGATTAAATTGAAAAAAAAAAAACCTATATATAAAATAGGTATGAAGAGAGAAACCAAATCACAACGCCGCCTAGTATTATCAGAATTTAGGCGATTGAAAAAAAAAACCTTTTCTGGCAGATTTGGCTAAACGGCATGACATTCCATTACCGGCACCAAGGCGCAAACAACACACAAAGTCGGAGCTCGTAAAGGCGAATCAAGCAAGCCAACGGCAATTTAGAAAGCTCACTTGCCAGTCAGATTGCCAGCTTTTAAAAATAGCTCACGACAATGACATAGAATTTACGGCCACGGGGACAAAAGGAAAAATATTTCGAAAGGACTTGATTACCGCGATAAAGGCGTACATTAAGCCGCAAGGGATTGAAGAAGTGGACATTCGGGGAATTAGGCGATTCAAAGACAATTATAGAAATTGTGAACTGATACCTAATTTCTATGCAGACGCTCTGATGCACTTTTTAAAGTTTTAGAGAAAGTATCTCGAAGACAAGGCACTTGCCGAGTTTAAGGAAATCGGCTCATACAAATTACAAACCGCCATTAAGATTTAGTTCAAAATGGAAAACCTGGAGCTGAAACTTAACTCGGCATTTTCACGTTTACGAGCCAAAATAACGCGGTCTTTTCTAAAAATGAAATCAAAGAAGTTTTGAGCCAGCAAATCGCACAGCATCTAGAAGACGTGGAAGCTCACGAGCAAAGAGGCTCTGGTTGGGTGTTTGATACCGAGAAAGAAGGCACTTACGTGCTTTACAAGACTAAGTGCGAAAAAGAGCCCATGAATTCTCTTTATTTCACCAAAGGCGAAACGAGTCATTATTGTTGGATTAAAAACTGTTTTCGTTTGATGGGTGACATTGATAAACACGGCAATAAGAAATATTGGTGTTTCAAATGTCTGTCACATTTTTAAATTGAAGAAAGACTCAGCAGGTATCGAGAAGATTGCCAAGGAATTAACACAGCGGCGTGCAAGGTCGAAATTCTCACCAAAGGCAAAAATATTCTCAAATTTGAAAATTATAAAAACAAGCAGGACGCCCCTTTTATAATTTACACGGATTTCGAGTCTGTTTTAGAAAACGTACCACCAAAAGAATTAAACACGGTTTAAACACAAATCCATAAGCCGTGTGCTATTCTTACGCGGTTGTCAAATGCGGCGGGATTTGCACTGGGCGCGAGACTTACGGAGGTCAAGACGCGGCATTGAAATTTGTGCAGTCGCTTTCCAGAGAAGTCGACAAGATTAACGAAACATTTGAAAATCTTAAGCCAATTATTTGGCCCAACGAATTGCAAAAGATGATGAAAATTGCCACAGATGCTGGAATTGTGAAAAGCTTATCGGCAAGACAGAAGAATCTCAATGCCAATGCCCGATTCCAAACGAGCCAAAAACAAAGGACGAAAAAGCTGCCTTTAGTTCAGTCAAAGAATCCAATGGTTTCAGGGATTACATTTGTATGACCTGCGCAAAGCCAATCAATAAATCTCGCACAGTCAGAGATCACTGCCACGTGACGGGAAAGTACCGAGGCCCAGAGCACACCAGTTGCAATTAAAAGTTAAGAGTCGTCCCAAATCAAACGCCCATTCCAGTGATTTTACACAACTCGGAAAATACGACGCACATCTAATTATGCAAGGCGCACAAGCGTTTAACGGCGGTAAAATTAAAGTCATCGCTAAAAATACCGAAAATTATATCTCCTTTAGCTTTGATCAACTTAGGTTCCTAGACTCGTCTCATTTCATGGCTGCGTCACTCGATCGACTGGTTAAGAATTGTTCACCCAACGATTTCAACCAACTTCGGGGAAAGATTCCCCCAAAACACGGATTTATTATTGGAAAAAGGCATTTACCCTTACGAATATATCGACTCCTTTGACCGATTCCAGGAGACGAGCCTAGCGCGAAGAGACGTCTTTTATAGATCTCTGAAGCAGTCCACCGTGACCGAGAGAGAACATGCCCGAGCACAAACAGTATGGCACACGTTTAACTGTAAACACCTAGGCGACAACCACGACATATACGCGGAAACAGACGTTTTGTTGCTAGCGGGTGTATTTGAGAACTTCCGCACAGTCTGTAAACAGACCTACGGCCTTGACCCGGCTAACTATTACACGTCACCGGGTTTATCGTGGGATGCATTGCCAAAGGACTCCGGCATCGAGTTGGAACTATTAACAAATATCGACAGGCACTTATTCTTTGAAAGGGCTAAACGAGGCGGCATTCTAGCGTAGGTGTAAAGCGCCATGCAAAGGCAAACAATCTGGGCCTACCAGACTACGACCCAAATAAGCCAGAGTCACACATCATGTATTTAGACGCAAATAATTAATACAGGTGGGCCATGAGTCAGCCTTTGCCTTTTAAACTTTTCAGGTGGATTCAGGACGTGACTAAATTTACCCCAAAGTACATCTAAAAATTTTATTCAAGAGTGTCAAAAGGTTATATACTTGAGGTGACGTTAGATTATCCAAGGCATTTGCGCGATAAGCATAACGACTTCCCACTAGCGCCTGAAAATATATCGATCCAGAATGAATGGCTGTCAGAATATCAAGAAGAATTAATGGCAAACGGCGAGCGAATTACTTTAATAGATAAACTTGTATCGATTTTAAACACTAAAAATAAATACGTTGTATCGAACTTTACAAAAATATTGAGAACTCGGTTTAGAATTAAAACCGGTGCATCGTGTCATGTCATTTAAACAGGCGCCTTGGATGAAAAGTTATATCGATAAAAATACCGAGTTACGCAAATTAGCCATGTCTGATTTTGAGAAGGATTTCTCTATTAAATTGATGAATAACTCGGTTTTTGGTAAAACTATGGAAAACGTGAGCTATCGAATGGACGGGCATTTATTGAGAGACTCGCAAGACGCTGAAAAATACCAGAAGCTTCCTTTTAAACCGATCTATAAGGCGACTACGCCGTTTAAGGAGTGTGAGCTTTCATTTCGTTGGTTGCACCACGAAGTGACCTATCTCATACTTTATCGTTTCGAGGAAAACGCGTCCAAATTTCTGATTTGTTTGTCGTAATAATTTCTTATAAATATGTCAAAAACGCTGGGCCAGTGTATACTGTATGTTAAAGAAGGATTGTCAATGAGAATTTTATTTTTTTTTACTTAAAATTTAGTTTATTTTAGCTGGAATTAACAAAATAAAAACTGCATGTCTTTTCGTGAAAGTGCACATCTCATATTTCCATAAAACAACGCATGACCCATTCCGATGTGTCACTTCGTGAGACTGCAAGTGTGAATTCTCGACAAATTTTTGTCACGTTAGTGTTTTTGCGCATGCGTAGTTTGTTTTATTACATTCGTTCAATATTAGTGCACGCTCTTCAGATCTTTGTACCAAGTTTTAAAGTTTATTTCCAAATTTGTCTTGGTTGGATAAATTCCTAACTGGATTAATGGGCTGTGTATGATGAGAGTGCTTTGCTCTAGTTTGAATTTGAATCGTTTTTGGTTGTGTTTTATTTTTCTGAATTACATTTTCATGTAATTCATTAACTTTAGTCCTTCATTAACTTTAGCCTGCTGTTACGTGCGACTAATTCCAAAGAACCGAAATGAAGTAGGGCACGACAGAGACGAACATGACAGCATAGAAAAGGAAACCAGCAACTATATTTACAGAAATTTATTCAGTTTACATGCTAAAAATAATAAAGTAGTTTAAATCTAGGTTTCTATTTGTTTATACAATTGAATAATTACTTATAGGTTGTTGAGGACTTGATTGGGTGCATGCTGTCAAGATGACTATTGGTATTCTGTTGCGGAGGGGCAACTCAGGCACAGCTGGCTGAAGCACTGGCTGCTGCACCGGGTTGGTCTGATCCAGGTCATCTGGGGTGAGCCTCGGAACCGGTCTGGTCCCAGGCCATCTAGGTAGAGCCTCAGAACCAGTCTGGTCCTAGGCCATCTAGGAAGAGCCGCAAAACCGGTTGGTTTGGGCCATCAACTTGAAGGAGAGAGAACAGCGGAGACTCGCTGTCTCAACATGCAATGCATGTGGCAAGCCGTCAACTTGAAGGAGAAGAGTATAGCGGTGACTCGCTGTATCTGCAGGCAGTTTATAGCAGTAGGGCACATTGGACATTGGCTGGAGTGAAGGTTGGCGACACCCATCAGTTGAAAAAAAAAAAAGAACAGAGCCCCTGGCTGAACGGGTGGCTGTGGTGTGATGAGTGCACCCAAGCATGGTACAACCCACTTCTTAAATACATGTGCACCCAGCAAATAATAAAAGAGCCATTACATAACCAGTCAGCCCACTGGGCAACATCTTAACAAAAGAATACTGGGTACAAAGCACAATACATGGGGTCTGCTGCAGAAGAGGTTAGACTTAAAATACCACAAATGTCTAAAGAAAGAATTAAATCAAAAACAGCAGGCGAATCATAAAGGAAGAAATGTCCCATCTGTAACACTGCTATTAATTCCAGTTTCTGTCCGAAAAGATCTGATAGTGTGGGGGGATGTAACTACTAACAAACATCGTTGTACAGCTGAGAAAAATTATTTTTCAAATTACTGCCTTCCTCCACTAACGACCCAAGTTATAAATTTTATCAAAACACACACAAAGTTACATTAACTTGAGAAACGAATTTTGTAGACCTGCCCATTTTTTCTAGTGTTTATTTTAATTCTAGACAGTTAAAAATTATACCTGAATCAACTTTGATGTTGATAATTAAAATAAAAAAGTACAAAACAAAAGACGGTTATTCACCAAAAATTCATTACACATTAGTTGTTTAATCACAAAGCAGTTTTAACCGGTTCATTTCAGCCCATTCAATTTAGGTATTATAAACAGCATAAAAGACTGTTTTTAATAGTGAAAACAGCCAACTTCGTCTTCTTAATCACTAAATTATGGCAATTCATTATTCTTCAGGTATAAATTTCTTGGATTTATCCACGCAACTTCCAAGACATTAAGAACGAATCAAAACATAGCCTTTTTACATGAACTTGTACCAAAACCATACATGACGTCTACAAGAACACACTGCTGTTAATGCGGCAAATTCCTGTAGAAGGCAATGTGGTCCTGGTAGCTGATTACTGGAGTGGGCCCTGAACACAGAGACATTAGTTCATTGTATTTACCTTCAGAGAGTTTAGGTGGTGCTTTTGCATATGCCTCAGGTGGAATGAACAAAGGCCCGCAAAGTGGTCGTCTTAAGCCCTCTTCAATGTCAATCGTATAAAAGGTGTCTTCCAAGTGCGAGCACTTGATCATGATCTTTTTTGGCAGATTTTTACACACTCGCACTTGCATTTCCTTTTTCCAATCTGCGAACTCTCAGAATATGCATTCTCTCCCCTAACTCCTTCCAATCATGTATATCACTACTTTGCACCTCTGTGACATGGTAGTGTCCGGGGAACTTTCTAGCAGCTTGGATTAGAGTAGCTTGATGGCAAGGAACAAAAACACCCCCAGTGCCTCTTAAGCATCGCTCAGTTGTACTATGGACAGCGTCCCCCTCACTTTGGCCATGGTTGGTCTCAAAAAAGTACAAAGTGACCTGTCTTACAGACGAAGAATTTGCCAAGAAGTAAAGTAAAGTAACATGGCTGGCAAAATGGAGTTTTTATTTTGCCCTATGCATCCATCGCTAAACAGGGCAACCTCCTTTTTCCCTTGAAGGTCTAAGATCGACAGATATTGGTACAGATTAGAAGCAATTTCATTAGCTCCTCGCTTATCAATTCCCTCACGATGAAGGTAACAGTATCCTGCTTTACTGCTCAATTCATATACTGTAAAATTATAGCAAGCTAGTCTACGCTTATAGAAGAGTGCCCCCCTTTCAGACTTTGGCAAGTATATTACTTGCTGAAGATCATATACCGATGCTTGGAACTTATCTGGGTTTGCAGTAGCTTGTTTTTTCTTTTCTTTTTTTATCTCACGGACGGCTCATTTTTCTTTCATGTGCCTCTCGTATTGGCTGTTCAGCACACATATTCCGCACAGGTCTTTTTTTTGGCTTATGGAATCTGAGCTTCAAGTCCCGAAGCACCTTTCCATAAAAACTTCTGGAAGCTTTTCTCTTGGGGTGCTCTGCCACATACAAATCATACATTTTATTAACGATTAAATCCGAGGATAGGTACTGAAAAGAGGAACTGGCACGACAGTAGTGTGACTCTGTTTTAGGAAACCGCTGCATGTGTCTCTCAACTTCATCTCTTAGTTGTTTGTCTTTCAGTTTTGTCTGCCTGCCCCCTTGTCCTTCTTTCCCCATCGTGGAACACTGGCCAAGCTTTTTCACAACTGTCCTAACCTGTCGATCGGAAATTCCTACTGTATTAAGGAACACCAGTTTACAAACCTTGCACTTACTGTCACTTTTAGGCAAGTAAAAACGTGTAAATCTCTTCTTACGTGTGCTTTCTTTTGGAGATTCAACTTTTATTTGTCTTGCAATCCACTCTCTATGAGCTTGAAGATTACTCAGAGAGAAAAATGCATTTCTGATAGACTGACAATCTTCATCAGAAAACTAATTACACTGAAGTTTTCGGGCCATACAGAACAAAGATTAACATTTCGGTTTTTGTTTTGTTCTGCGCCCCGCAACATGCTTGTTTGATTTTTCAGTATGATGGGATTCGCCCCTGTTTTTCTTTTGTTTGACAGTTTTATTCCTTGCATGGTTAGTCTCTGTTGCAATTGAGGGTTCTAATTGTATTTTAATTTGCAGTTCCCCGTCCACAATGAAATCTTCTGGTTGTAATTGAACCTGTTGTGGTGGTGCATTTTTGACACCGTGGTCATTAGTGCAAATTATTGTTTCTTCTGACAGGGAAGTAGAAGAAAAACCGTCACATCTTTCATCTATTCTGGGAAGCAGATCTTCCACAGTCTCACTGTTGGCATCTAACACATTGGTACAAGCTTTCATTCCAGCATGACCCTCAAACATATCAAAGAGAAAACTTATGGGTACATCATCTGAGTTTGCCACTGGTGTCCTCGTCGTCATTTTCTGAAATCATGTAAAATACATAAATTCGGCATCATTTGATACATGAACTAAAACTCCCCAGTGATCAAGCCCAATTAATTATAAGTATCCATTAATTTATCACATTCACAAGTGAAACCAACAAAAGATTGGAAGGACACTAATCAGTATCTTCATGCCACTGTAGATATCATATATGTCATATAGACAAATGAAAAGTAATACAAGTGAAAAAGTTACTTTAATAGGATTTAGACTCACCTGTACTCTCCTCAAAATTCAGAACCCGGCCCCTCCACCATGCCCGTCCCCATTTCATTTTGACTGCTTTGTGCACATTAAGGAGAGGTTTGTATTTAAGATGTTCAGAGTACACAATATTCTGGCTTCCATCTGACCACTCTACAAGTACATCCATGGCAGAACAAAAAAGTGTTGACTATTAGTCCTGTAACATAAAAGAAACATATGTAGCCTGTGTATTAATCAAGGTCCCCTCAACCAAGGTTAAATTGAAATAACTGTTTAATGCCAATTTCATTCAGAATTGTGTAGTTCATACTACCTACGCCATGGACTCTCAATGAACAGTGTTTACCCAAAAGTAATGTCTACGATTAGAACTACATGGACGTTTGGCCAAACCTACAATACAGGTTAAAAGAAATAGCTTTGAATGTTATAGGAAAAAGGGACAAATAGACCTAATCTAAAGAGCTGATTTGGCCAACGTCCTAATCTAGGCTACAGCTTCACATGACTCTCATATAATTTTTGACTAATACATGCAGGCCTGCACACATTTCCGTTAGATGGCCACGACAAAGGATGTGTAGGATGTTTGTGCAAATATAAAAAGACCTCTAAATAACAGTGACTGAACTAATCTAGGCTTGCAGCAGGCATGGAAGGCCTGACCTATGTGTACGTTAGGCTAGTCCTATTCACTGCTTACATTCTTCCTGCATAATGCGGGTAGGCCTGGCTTATCAGGTGATTGCCTGTCGCCATACTCAAAGCCATGCTAAAGAACAAAATCTACTCAAACAAGCTGAAGTCTAGGGCCAATGAGTTAATCGTTTAATAGAAAAGTCTACTTACGGGAAACTCGTTCGCATGCAGTGACGGTTTGCTGGAGGGACTAAACAGTCTGATAGTTTAAGCGACGCATAGCGACGCCGCCATTTTGAATGTCGTTTACTTTGGGCCTACGTACGTGTACATAAAAGTAACAAAGAAGATCGTTTACCCAGACACCTTATATACACAAGTGAGGCCAGACACCAGACCATAGTCAGAACCAGAACAAAAACGAATGAAAAAAAATATGAAAATGACAAAAAAATTTCAACAAACCAAAAATGAGAAAAAGCCACACTATCATATGTGTGAGGAAAGAATGATAACTAAAAAACACAAAGTTGAAATATCTTAGAAAAACGCCATACTAAAACTTTTTTCTATACCGTTGTAATAGGTCACTTCGTCGTGGCCTTTGTTTTGTGTTTCAAATACATTCTGGGGGACTCGTGCATGTTGTGACAGTTTAGCATAGCGTTCGGCATCATTTCCTGTTTTCACGAAGTGACTCATCGCAAAATGTCACATTGTCGAATTTTGATTGGAGCTTGTGGAATATGTGCTGAAATTGTTAATTCAAATAATTAATTAAAAACACACAAATTTTGTCTAAAACTTTAACAAAATGAAAATATAAAAACCATTCGTGTAAACATCACAATTTCGACAAAAATGAGATAGGTCACTTCGTGGTGCGATCAACGATTTGTGGAAATGTATAGAATTAAAACAAAAATTTAATAAGCCCATTTACTGCGGCGTGATCTTGCTCGACCTATCCAAAACGTTAATGTATGATTTCTGTTACAATACGTTAAAAGCTGATTTTGGTTCAAATGTGTGTCTTTTATTCACTGATACTGATTCTTTATTAGTCCAATTCAAACCGACAATTTGAACAAGTGTGAGAACTAAATCAGTGCAAAGCCAAACACACACATTTATCTTAATAAAATAATTTATTACCTATTTACAGTCCCAAGGTTCACCCTCTCATAGTTTTGTACAATTCCTTAAATGAGGATATTCAT
>NW_019091459.1:473180-666303 GCF_001949145.1 Acanthaster planci
AAAGCCACCAAGGCTACTTACAAGTTCAGGAGAAAATATTCATCCGACACTAAGGGTAAACAATGCCACACAGGCTAAATGGTGCCACACAGCCTATAGTGCCGCACAGGCTAAATAGTGCCACACAGGCCAAATAATGCCACACAGGCTAAATAGTGCCACACAGGCTATAGTGTCATAAACAGTGCCACACAGGATCATCGAGTGGAAGAAGCGAACGGTGCATTTCACTTATCACCCGAAAGAGGGCGCTATAACAGTTTTACGCCGCTACAAATAGTGCCGCACAGGCTAAACTATAAAACCAAGCCTTTAATACAATGAGACATAACAGTTTATTTTGGTCTGCATGGGCCTCGGACGTCTACGGCAGTCGTAGCGCTCCGCCAAACAGCTAGCGACGCCCTCACTAGACACAGTACAGAACAGTGGAGAGCATCTTGGCCGGATCCAAGGTAGTAAAACTGCCATAAGGTAGGGCTCTAGTTTGTGGCTTCACGGTTGCATGCAGTCAGTCACCAGTTCCAGGGTCATTTGACGGTCCGCTCAGAATGGGGAAAAGATGTATAAGCTGACAAAGTATGGCAACCCCAAAAGAGCACAAGGCCCTTAGCTTAAATTACTCTTGTTGGATTGGAGAGCCTGACCACTGGTGTTAATATGCTTTACAGCAAGACAAGTGACTGACCATGGGTAGCACATCTTCACTCTATATACACCGCACTCCCCCACACTCCAGTGCACCCAACGAAAAGACCACACCCAACTGAAACATCCCAACTGCTTGTACTTACCATTTAAATGCAAAGTCCACAATCTTGAGCCCCAAGCACCTTTTGTTAAATGCAAATCAATGACATCACACACTGAAATGAATATTTAAATCAAGCAACTTCTCTTGTTGCAGCCAAAATTGGGAAACTCAATAAAACTCTACATGAAAGAAAAATAAAAGTTGTCCTTTTAAACACTGTAATTGGCTGAGATGTGAAAACAAGTACTTACGCAAAAAGTGTAAATTATTTGACTTTAGTAATTACCCTCCTGATCAAATTACGACCTCAAAAACAAAACAGTCATCGGTAAAATGAAGGACAAATTTGGGGGCTAAACAATTTCAGAAGTCATTTGCATACGTCCAAAAATGTACTCGATTTTAACGGATCGGCAAAATTTGAAAAAAGGCGAAAGGCGTGACGAAAGTAGTCACCCAAAAATGGCTAAGCCATGATTCGTATAAAAGTCGCCTTTAAATTCCGATCCCAAGTCTACCATTATAAATTTTGGTCAAGTAAAAGGCGATCTCTTGTAAATTTTGCTCGGCAGTTTTACCTGTCAAAGGTTTTGCCTCTTTATACCGCAAACCGACGTCTACTACGGTCAAAGCGTATTTAAACGTTTTTCTTTTAACTCGATCCCAGGGTAAATATAATATATCCATTTTGTGTGCGTAATTGGGTTCGACTGATTTTGACTGTAAAGTCATTGGTCTCGGTACGTATGTAGGTGCAGGTAAATAAATTTGCTAAACGGCTTGCTTTTTTAGCTAGTTTCGCACAGTTAACTTGTCTGCACCCGTCTTTTCGTGTAAATGATCGTGTAAAACAACTTTGAAAATTCTTGGTCAATTTTAAAATATTAGTTGTTTAAGTTAATCAAATCGATACGCTAAAAACCGACTACAGCAGTCCCGGATATAATCCATATAAATTTGCGAATTTGTTGATCCTGGGACGGTACGTAAAAATCTGATAATTTAGGTTCTGATGGTGAAGGCGTAACTTGCTTACCTGTTAATTCGGCGTAGGCCCCTAACGCTTCGTCCACGTTTACAAATGTTTGCTGGCTAGCGCGTTCTTGTCGCATTCGTTCGTTTAAAAAGTCTAACATATGTACGCGATTTGGCTCCCAAGATTCTTTCGCTTGCTCCAGTAGCTTAGGGCTAAATCGTGATGCCCCCGTACGTCAACTTTATTTTTTGATAGACTGCTAAACAAAAATTTTGAACATGTGAACGCTAACGCATTTACTCTCGTTCCTCCCATCATCATTAAAGCACTCACCATTTTTTAAAATATATAATTTAAAAATATGAATAGCAAAATTAAAAATCAACTAGTAGAAATTCAGGCCGACCAAACGGATATCCAAGGCATGCTAGGCGACATACGCGCGGATATCGATCATATTGGTGACATGGTTTTATAAATTCAAAATGAAACGCTTAGAAAGCGAAATAACTTAATCTATTTTTTTTGCATCCGGTGTATCGTTTATCGCGCTATCCTTCCTGTTTAAACATTTTTACGTAAATTCAAAATCGTACATATTAAGAAAATGTCAGAACAATACACTAAAAAGCTAAGCCCAAGTCGCAGACTCAAAGTACCTCGCCCGATCAAAGGTGAAAGAAGGGAAATAACCATTACGCATAACCAGAGCACAACAGCTGCAAGTCACCTGTTGAACGTAAAATTTCCCGCTTTAGGCACGGGAGACGTTAGGCGTTAAAAATTCTTTGTCCCATGCTGTCTAAAAATAAAACTAATTTGGAGCGTTTGTGGATCTATGCCGATGATAACGTTTATTTATGCGACTTGGACCGTGAAAATTTAGAATTAAACGAGGTAATTAAACTTTACCAAAAGTATTTGACGGGGTAAATACGTTGTTAATCATAGACGACTGCGCCTCAGATCAGTTTATTAAGTATTGCAAGAAATCTAAAGGAAGCAGTACGTGTGCCCTGAATAAAATGGCCTTCAGCGGTAGATACTTTAACCATTCATGCTGGCTTTTAACTCAGAAATACAACTTGATATTAAAAGACAACAGAGAAAACACGGCGTGGACAGCTTTAATTCATTGCAAAGATCGAAATAGCTTTGATCAGTGTTTAGACTAGAATGACGTCGTGCCCGATTTTGAATGGGAACGATTAAAAACAATAACGTGATGTGAAGTTCAGTAAAATAATTTTAAACACTGAACCGCCTGTAAATTATTTTATTCAATAAAAATGATAAAATGTATTACTGTAATATTACATTTTAAAATGAAGAATAAATTGTGTAACCGATGTCATAAATTAAAAGACCTGGATTCGTTTAAAGCTAAAGACAGTGGCAAAATATTTATTGCCTGTAACGCGACGGCAAAAATTTCTAATGACCGGTACAAATACATTCATGATAAACAAAAATCCCAATGCTTCAAATGCGGTGGATATTCAATTTGTGAACATGGAAAACGGAGAAACAAATGCGTCGAATACGGTGGATCTTCTATTTGTGAACATGGCAAAGAAAAAAAACTATGCGTCAAATGTGGTAGATTTTCTATTTGTAAACATGGCAAACGACGAAACAGATGCGTCAAATGAGGAGGATCATCTATTTGCAAGCATAGAAAACGAAGCAAAGACTGTAAATTGTGCAATGACCCAATTAAAGTTACAATAAATGGATGGATTCGCGATTGCCGGCATGCAGACAAGAGACATAACCGATTTGACAATGTATTCTTATTTACGACACTTATGGGAATGTGCCGAAAGGAAAGGCCTGATCCCCTTCCTTTGTCGGGGGGAGTCACCAGATTATTTAGGGCCAACTTAAGAGAAGCCATTTCGTACTCACTAATTTCTGCCGTTTGACATAAATAGCTGTAAATGGTTGTTGAAAATGCTCATTAGTTGCCCATTATTCCAGAAACCCAGTGTAAGCCCAAGTCGGGCCGCACCTTGTGGAAATTGCTGTCCGATCCCAGCGTTTGATGGCTGGCCCAAAGCATGCTGGAGTAAATCCTTGCTAAATTGTTCATGAAAGTTAGGTATTTTTGCATTCTGCCAGTTGTAATTGCTGTTTGAATTTGCATATCGAAGGCTTTTTACCGAGCAGGTACATTCCAAAATTAATTTACCGCTCCATGTGCTTTGGGCGGAAACAAATGCTGATATGATAATTGCTTTTCATACAATTTTGCTGATAGCTCTATGTATTTGCTGATATGAGTTGCTGTTCCGCGTCACCAGGCTCGGGCGGGAACAATTGCTGACATTTGCTGATTGCCATAGTACCGGTACTTTTGCTGATATGTTCTGCTGTTCTGCGTCACCAAGCTCGGGCGGGAACAATCTCTGTAATTTTTGCTGAATAGCTACACTTTGCTTGAAACGCAATGTAAGATATACTTGCAGTTCTGCGTCACCAGCTTCGGGCGGGAACTATTTCCATATATGGCTGTGTAGCTATACTTTGATGGTGCGCAATGTAATTTTTGCAGTTCCACGTCACCAGCTTCGGGCGGGAACAACCTGAACTGTGTCAAGTTCAATAAACGGCTGCTCAAGCCAATCGACACAAAAGTTAGAATGCGAGTGTCCGCCTGTCCATGAGTTCAGTTTTCTGGTCCTATGCATGCGGGGATAATCGATTAAATAATTCAATAGGTCACATTAAATCAAATTGCGTTCTTTGCTGCTACTCGCCGATTCAACAGTCGATGCAAAATCACCCGAACGGAATCCTAACGTAAACGATCACTTATGCTCAATCGTAGCATTGGGGGGAACATACAAAAATACCTCGGCAAAGAATTTACAATAAAAGAAATTGAAACCCTAACTCCACAAGAAAAGGAGAAATTATTCGAAATATACGAAGCACGTTTTGAAAAAGAAATCGTAAACACACTGGGCAGCGCGGTCCTGAGTTTATTAGGAATTGCCACGCCTGACGATTTCCTCGGTTTCAACATCGATTTAAATTCCAAAGAAGATTTGACGAAAATCTCAATAACGATCCGATTATAAATCAAACAATGAGCCATCTCTTAAGCGAACGTTACTATAAATACGGGGTCTATTTATTGCCGCTAGTAGCAACGTTAATTACGACTAAACATTTATCCATAAACGAAAATAAGTCTATTATAAAAGAAGATGTCAACCGAAGAACAAACGTCAGCACCAGCACCGAGACCAGCCAAGACCCCGGTTCAAACAGTGACTAAATTAAAAATCCTAAACGCGTGGAGCAGGATAAAAAATTAGCCGAGCACAACAAGAAAATGAAGCAGCAACTCGCAAAGATGAAATTAGGCAAAGCGAGTGAAACGAGCTCGGAAAATAAAATTTATAAAACGGTTTCAGGAAACAAAAATTTAATTTTAGGCAACTTGGCAATTGGCGCGCTCGCCGTCTTTTAAATTTTGAAAAATAAGTCGAAAGCGCCTGAGAAAGTTCAACCATAACCAAAAGTCCAAAGCACCACACACGCGCCAGAAACTTTAGACATGGAATAAATTTGAAACGCGGTATATATTAAATTATTCTTCTGCTCTTTCATTGACTTGCCGTTTGACTTGCCGTTCGATATACTTTCTTTCAATTCTGTAGTCGTATTTGACCTAATCTTTTCTTTCATCTCGTTAAACTTTTTCAGCTCGGATAAAATCAATACGACTTCTCCTTGGGATATGTCGCCGTCCTCGATCGTGTGCGAGACGTATTTCTCGATCGTGCTTAATTTGGCATCGGGAAGCACGCAGATGTCGTCGTGTTTTTTGGTTTTATGGACCATCGGCGACCGGCGTATTTTAACAGTTTTAACAGCCTTCCGTTTAATCTTTTTGTAAATGGCCTCGCGCGCGCCGCGTTCTCTTCGAATCTGCGATTTAATTTGTTCGATCTTTGACCCCGTTTGATACCCAGTTCAATCTGGGGAAATATTTGAATCGTCGTTTGTCGTCATCTTTTTAAAATATAAATTTTATATTTCTGTGGTCAACATATTCAGCTCAATAATTAATCCGTCGTTTTCATTTTGTAAGAGTCCACCAGTTTCCGATCTCACGTAAAAGTTAGCTCGTCGATACTTCTTTGCGGGGCTGTTCAATTCGCTTCGGAAATATATTAAAGTCACTTGCAATAAATCGAGTGACTGCCCGTTGTAATTGATGTCTAATTGACGACAATAGATGAACGCGAGTTTACCCAATTCCAATGTAAATCCTTTTTCAAACAACACGTTTTTAACTGAGATTTCCTTATTGCCCTTGGAATTATCGATGACATTTGACATCGATGACAAATAAAAAGTGTGAACTCAATTTTTATATTAATCGATTTTTAGAAACCTTTCAACGGCGTTTCCCCAGTGCTTCTCCGATACTTGAAAAAAGGTCTTTGACGGCTTCTGTAGGTTCTTTCTTCATGTCTTGATAACACACGGCGATGAAGGCCTTCAGCGGTTTGCCTCAAGAAATCTTACCCGCTAAAATTCGGTTTAATTTGTATTCTCTCGTGCCCGCTTGATCATGCGTCAATTGAATGTTTAATTCTTGTAAAGTTTTATCTGACTTTGAGTTTGTTTTTTTATAAACAAAACGCTGATTGTATTTACCGCCCACGTTTTCCACTTCATCTGAATAAATCTAAGCTATTATTCATCAGCAATCGCAGCATGCAAATCTATATTCTTTTATTATTTTGTTGTCGTGTTGGCATGTGTTTTCTGATGACCTTGACCTAGTAACTTTTATAACAGTTACTTCGTAAATCTCTTGATCTCTCATTAATTAATTCATAAGTTAATTTTTCAAATTCAATTGACTTAATTTCACGGGAGATTCAGATTCAGATTGTTCAAATCCGCTAAACGCTTGCAATGCCAACCTATTTGAAATTAGTCCGTCATTCCTAATTTTCAACATTGCCGCTGATACTTTATACCGAACACTGGCACCGTGAGTTCCGTAATAGACATCTTTTCGGCAAATGATTGAGCGTTACATCTCTCATTAATAAATTTCTCGATATTTCACGAGTCAATACGCCACCTTCGGAAGCATAGGGATCTATTTCATTAAGGTAATCAATTTTGCGACTAGCTTTATAAGCGTTTATGGTATTAGACGGTACATTAGACCCGGTGTCAGCTCGCGATTCGATAGACAGGTAAACGGCTAAATTTATGTTATCGAGTATGCCCGCGGTAATTGGTTGTATTTGATAACAGATTTGACACCCTACTAACTTTTCCGGCGTTTCATCCCGAGTGCAGTATTTGTAAAGCGGATTTATGCCGTAACAGGGCTCAATCGTCATAATCAACAGGCGTTTATCCCCGCATGCACAGGACCAGAGAACTTAACTCAGGGACAGGCGGACACTCGCATTCTAACTTTTGTGTCGATTGGCTTGAGCAGCCGTTTATTGAACTTGACACAGTTCAGGTTGTTCCCGCCCGAAGCTGGTGACGTGGAACTGCAAAAATTACATTGCGCACAATCAAAGTATAGCTACTCAGCAATATATGGAAATAGTTCCCGCCCGAAGCTGGTGACGCAGAACTGCAAGTATATCTTACATTGCGTTTCAAGCAAAGTATAGCTATTCAGCAAAAATTACAGAGATTGTTCCCGGGTTTGCAACACAGACAGATTTTCTTTTTCCAACCAAACGCCACGGTTGCTCAAGCAAAAGTGACCGGAAGTAACTTTCTCCAGTGCTACTACCATTTTAAGGTCACGCCAGTAACTAATTCGAGGCATTAAATTACCGTGTCAGCAACTGCAATTGAACACTACTGACCCACTTCGTGACAAGAGCCTCCAATGTCCTGCGGTGATAAATTATTTGAAGCTGCAATTTACTTTGCCTCAAATAGATTATTTTGACCGTTGTGATAAAAAATAGGCGAGCTGCATTGACTCACGAGAGTGCCTTCTTTAATCACGGGTTTTAAATTGATTAAATTACGCAGATCAAAGGTCCCATAAGTGACGTTGGTATCACAGTTGGCTTCATTGAGACGTTTGTGGTCATCTGAAACGATATATACTTGCGTCAAAATGGTTATGATTTTCCCGGCTTTGTCATAAATGTTTCTCATTTTTAGTCGGCTGCGTCTATTAGTCCTAACTCGGGTGGGATTTCTACTTTAATTAAATTTTCAACGTCAACGTCGTATTCTATAATTAGCCCAATTTCGTATAAATCAGAGTCGAGTTTTGTCGCTGAATCGGGCATTAGTTCATTTTCTTGCGCGTGTCGCAGCTTTTTATTCTTGCCGTTTACGAGCACCACGTGATCCATTCCTTCCTACTCGCTACAATTTACGCAGCAGGTGCACGAGGTGCAACCAAAACACTCTATACAATTACTGCACTCGTAACAGTCTTTACAACTGTCCAAGGCACTTGAATTTTGACATACATATGAATTTAAACAATATGCGCAATTTATACACCTGCCACAGTCGTCGCAAGTGGAGCAGTTATTACATCTGGTGCATTCGTTGCATTTGTGACAATCGTGGCACTCCTTGCAGTCGGTGCATTTGCATAAATGGTTGGAATTTAAACGGCGTAGACAATCGTACGAAGCTATCAAATCAATTGAATTTCTAGTGTCTTTGTAAAAATAATTCACGCTTGTTCTATAGTTTATCATGTTTTTTATAATGTTTATTTCTATTTTATTTCAATTTTTTAAAACGGGGCATTAATCATCAGAAATAAATGTTTCATTCGGCTTGTAAACTTGTTTACCGGTCTTAGTCTTTCTCACTAAACAAAGGCAGTGTCTTTGATTTTGCACGTCTAGTTTTGCCTGCTTGATTAAATCACGTTGTGATTCGTAGCCGTTGACGATTAACCACGCCGCGTGAAAGGCGACTAATTTAGGGTATTCAAATTTAGTGACTAAATTTAGTGGTGGTTGTTCCATTAACCGGAAAGTGCTTAATCCAACAATAATGGTTTGTTTCACCTTGGGTAAAGTAGAGTAAATTGATGGGCTCTTCTGCACACTTAGTTTTTATAAAGGAGATGAACACCTTCTTTCTCAATATAACCAAATACGTTATTTGTCAAGTTGGTTTGTGATTCGATTCGTGGAATTTTGGAAATTGGTGTTGGAAAATTTGTGAAATTTAAGCCGTCTTCCTTAATATAAATAGAAGTTCTAATTTCACGTATCCAATATTTTGGATTGATTTCCAACTGGTGGTTTACGTAGTCTGAATATAACTTTAAAGCCACTCGCAACGCCAAACGAATGCACTCAAAGTCATCTTTAATTTTAACGTTAACAGTTGCTTTCTTGGCCTCCAAGTATCTTGGTAGTGGAATAAAAGATTGTGATTTTAGTGAAGTGTTCGTTTCTCTATTTTATCTGTGGTCTTCAAATTTAAGAACTCTTGGGAATTACCGTGATCTGGATGGAGTTATGAGGTCTGATTTGTGAAGACACTGAACTGGGGTCACTGATTTGAAATCGGCTCACTTCTACTACTAGAGAAGCAATGATAAAAGTAAAGCAAGAATCACAAAGACGAATGTGAGTATTATCCAGGCTTGTGCCCCTTGTCATGCTTGGTATAATAAGGACCTAAGAATCATGGAACACTCCTACATTTAATGTCAAACAGCTCCCAGGTAGTATACCAATTTAAAAATCATAATATGATTTCTCTGTTCAACTTGGGCCAAGGTGTGGGTCGCAATTTGGGTGACCCATGGACCTCCAGAGCACCTGTTAAACATCAGTTGGAACTGCGATCCCATTACGGAACCCCAATGGGCCACCCAGATATATATGCACTTGCACCTGCGCCGCATCAGAGAAGCGATTGAGATCATCAAGAACACAGTACCACAAGACATCAGTTCCCACATGAGCGACATCTGACGGGCCACCTGCACATCCCAGTTCAATGGGTCCCCTATACCTTAGCTTCCTTCCTCCACACTCCCCTCTATCAGACTGACACGCCTCACTGGTTTTCCAGCACCCATGGACCTCTGGATCCAGGGTTACCATCCTCTCCACACCTTGCTGCCCTCTACACACCATGTAAGCTGCTTCATCACTGGAACAAGATTTCTTTTTTCTTATGTTGTGTCGGAATACAAAGTTTGTAGACATGTAACATACCCGTTTGTTCCAATTATCAATCTAAAACCAAATCTTACTACATTCACCCTAGAAAACGGCGCGGTAACTAGGACTTATGAAAATATTGAAATATTTGCTGCATTGGGATATCAATTTGACGCTACGGCAAGATCGTATAACTCGTTGCAGCGAGAAAGTAACTCGAAAAATCTTTTTTCTTGCAAGTGGCCCTTATACGCTTCCGTAGTCAACACGTAATTAGAGCGCTATTATCTTCTCAGTCATATACAGTCCACGCTATTGAAGTTCACATCACACTGAAGATACCACAAATGCTTCAAACTGTCAACTCCCACCCACATACCTGGTTGCGATACACATTTCTTACGGGACTGGCATCATCAGAATCAGCACTATTACAGTTGCTACACCGGGTATGTTGGGCTAGTGTGGCTTCATGCTGGAACAGATAAGATTACAGTATTCGCAGAATGTTCCCTCAGTCACCCCTTGTCGACACAAGGATATCACCATGGGTACACTGGTGATATTCTTGCGTCGACAGATGTTTGCTGATGCTTGGATGCCATCCTTCGAGCAAAGACTTCCAACCACTTTACAGGTTTAAAATCAGCTGATCAGCCTCTGCCAGCATTGAGGGCGCCAGAGCTGTTTGTAGCAGTGAAAAACTTGGCAAATGTTGGTTACATTTTGGATAGTTGCAAAAAGGTACTGTCCCTTGAAGTCGACAAGCCTTCATTCATCCTGATAAACATACAGGTGCCTTTTAAATCTAAAAACAAGTCGAAGGTCTTATTCTACACTGTAAAAAGGTTGGTCAATTTTGGGTTGATAGATCGCTCAAGGATGGTAAAAATATCAACTTAGCTACCTTAGGGCAAAGTCTTCCCAATTCCCAAGTGACGGAAAATTGACCAACAATATAGTAGCTTTAAGGTTGGCAAACTAACAAATGCTCAACACTGTTTTGACTATTTTTGCAGTGCATCTCTGTTCACTTTAACTCAATTGTTCTAAATACCTAGTGTCCTCACCAGTTTATGAATAGTTTATGTTTGATTCAGTAGTTTAATTGATTTGATTCATGGTTTCATCAAGTTCAATTCCTGTGTAGAAACTTAAATCCAATTTGATGGTTACGTTTTGGATAGTTGCAAAATGTGTCCTTTCCCTTCTAGTCGACTAGCCTTTATACCTTGGTAAACATAAGCACAAGGTCTATTTCAATCTGTTTAATTCAATTCAATTATCCTTCAAACTAAGTGTCCTCACCAGTTTCTGAATCGTTTATATGCACTGTGCTTTGGTTTGTTTTATGGCTTGATCAAGTTCAATTCCCCTGTAGAAAATGATATCCTATTTTAATAAGTTTAATAATACTAACAAAGAAATGCAGAACCGAATAGTCAGTATTTCATGATAGTTGACATTTTCTGACATGAATAATACTGACTGCTGGCTGTTTGTGTTCATCAAAATTGCGCCAGCAGAAATGATGATTGGCATGGCGGGATCAGATCTCAGTCACGGTGCACACGCGTACACTGCGCACGGGCAGTATTCTTGGTGATTTTTAGTTCGGTTCTGCAGTAGGCTTACGAACAATTCATGTATTTTGGCTCACCAAGCTACGGGAAAAAATGCATGTACCGGCAGTTGGTGCTGGTGCGATGCATTGAAAGTGGCTTCGAAAGCCTCACCACACAAAAAGCATGCACCCATTTCTTTGCTAGAAGTTTAATGGAACGCAGTCAGACACTGCGGTCATTTACATGTATATTGGTATTCAGGTCAATTTTCAGCGTATTCGTTAAGCAGAGACCTAAAGGTGACGAGCACACAGAAATGTTTGTATGAATAAAAAGGAAACATAAGTTTAAATGCATTTTGCAATTGCTGCCCAACTCTTAATTTTAGAAACCAATGTTTGACCCTAGTGACGATTAAGGCCTTACTAAAACGGCTTAATTTGGAAGTATGGTGTAAATTGAACAACACCAATTCCTTGTTGAAAACATTTTTAACACTTGGTAGGTTTTGAGTTTTATAGTGTAACCCATGATGCTGTGTACCCTCATAGTGCACTTACTTGACATTTTTGAATGACATTTCGGGCACTACTTGAAAACTCGTAAAACGCTTTAACGAGGAACGGGAAAAAACGCACTGTGACTAAATTAGAGAAAATGGTGATTAGGAGTGGAGTCCGTGCTCCTGGATCTCTCTTAAGGTTTCAGGTAGAGTGATCCCCATGGCTGGTTGTGACAGAGTGTACTAAAATCGATCTTCGAGTAGACCTGTAATGGCTCGAACATTTGCACATATTTAGTACGTGAGTGCAGACGTTCATATGCAATGCAACCTAAGCACTATGATATGGCCCAAATTGATGCAGTGCAGCACATTGGCAAATTTCGTTTGAGTATAACAAACAAGTAAAAAAGACTTTATCGCGGACTTTCCTTCATGATGATTTTCCTTCAATTGCAAAACGGTATCTGGAATCAATCCAAGAAAATGCTTTTTTTTTTATTATCCTCTCCTTTTTTCATATTGCTTAATTTTCTGCACCCTATGTATGTGCATTCATATCACCAGGAAGGATTGCTACAAGTATTTATTTTCTTTTTGAAGGACTAGCAGAAGAAATAGGCGGTCCTCTCAATGTCTGAGAACGGAGTCAACCATTCAGAATAAATGCAGACAGCCCTCACTGAATTCATAGAAGTAAATGCAATAGTAATTGGTTTTTCATAACGCTTTTAAAAAACCCTAATCTTACCAAGGAGCTTTATTACCCAGATTATTACCCCAGATCAGTTTTGGCCTGTGAAGCAATCCAAGTGCAATTCAATCCAAATCAACCACAACCCGTCCACCTGATCAACCACCATATCCAATTCAAATCAACTACACAACCTGTCCACCAGATCAACCGCCACATCCAATCTAAATCAACTACAATAATCATCTCAGTCCTCTCGGGTACCAATTCATACCAAAAACGTCGGTGGA
This sequence comes from Acanthaster planci, assembly GCF_001949145.1. The sequence continues at coordinate 486,118 of NW_019091459.1, forward strand.
AGAAGGCATATTGAAGTAGGTGACTCGCCAAAGATCACAAGTAACTAGCCCGTGAAGTGAAACCCCTGACCCCCTGCTCCTGAGTTACAAACCCTTGCAGCCCTGCATAATTCATTATAATGTTTGGCATGTAATGGGTATACACTTGGTACATTGTAAGCGAGTCCACTAACTTAACTATCACCATGTTCACACTTTCATAGGCGGGGTTTTATATAAGGGTAAAAAAGATTGTTCCGTGCAATTCCAAACAATCGGAAGTCGACGCATGGTGAATTAAACGAAAGATTCCAACGGAATATGACAGGACTGAGACTGTTTTAGTCTAACGCGTGTCGTCTTTAGATGTTACATGAAAATGCTTTGGTTCCTCCTGGACGCTATACATTGCGAAACAGATTTTCTCATTATTGATTCCTGCGTATTTTGGGGCTCTTCCGTATAATATAAAAGGGCGTTATTTCCAGTAATATTTTTGTTTTCTTTTGGCCTCAGAATTAATAACGTCTGGTTTAACTTGTCTGTTGGAGTTTGGAGAGTTAAAAGTAAATATCGTTTGGTGAAGGAACTCAAAGATCAAGTGCCAGTTCAAACTTTGTTTTATTTAATTTTTTACACAGATAATCAAGGACATTCAGGTGAATTCAGTTGAACTGTGACGTTTGGGCTGATGACCAGAAAGGTGATACCTGCATTCATCCATAGATTTGGAAGATCCATTTTTAACTTAAGGTCGGTTGTCTGCTTTTTTGTTATATTTTTTATTGGTACAAAAGTGCATAGAAGTGCATGTGTTTTATTTCTTCATTTCACTTCTCTTTTCAGGAAATTGCCCTGTGAGAGTCCAGAGTTGAGAGATCAGGCTGGAGCTAAAAAACAAATCGATGTTGTGATACACCGGACGAGTAGTGAGCTAAAGTATTTGTCTCGTGGAAAATATCAGATCAAATATGAATTCTAAACACAGAGTGGAGGAGGGAGACAAATGGAATGTCCACTTGGAATTTCAAGGGGGACAAGCAAGATGTGTTAGGATAGACGCACTAAGAGGGGGCGGTGCAGAGGTTATAATTACACAAAGGCGGAATTTTAGTACTGCTGGTGGCCTAACATTAGGAACAGTAGTTAAAGAGGGTCACCGTGAAATTTTCGAGCCCTTACAGGGGAACAAAACGCAAGTAGAGATACAGGCTTTATATGAAGGGGGTGTGAATGTTGTGGTAAAGGTTGCAGATGGGGAGCTGGAGCAGGTACAGGATCAGTCGGAAACGTTTGTCCTAACTCCGTACCGTAAACCAGATAAATCTGAGAACGCAGCCACCCCTGAAGCGATGCGCCTGGCTACCAGCTGGTTGAATGTCGTGCCGGCTGCTGTAGACTGGTTTGAAGCTTGTAAGCACAGTCCTGATGACACTTTGCCATGCAATGAGACGCTGCGGTTAGGTAGAAGCGCGCTGTCGGTAGTTAAACCCGCTGTGGAGTACTGTCAAGCAAAGAGCGCGACTCCACGTCGCCAAACCGATGATGATATATCGGTGTCCGATGTGACAGACTTGCTGGGTAGCATGCTTGCAGCTGGTACTTCTATTTACAATGCATGCTACAAAAAATAAGAACTGCTCATTTCCGTTTATTCGGGAATACTTTTTATTGAAATTAAGGTAGCCATGCCGCTGTACCACTTGTATGGTTAACGCTTCATGTTTTTATTATGGTGGTCTAACCAGGGATCAGTTTACTTTTTCATCAACGGTATTTCAAACTTTAGTGAAGAAACAGTTGTATGTGTCTTTGATGAAGTTGCTCTTCGCTCTCTGAACTTAGAAACATTATCATATTTTACGACAGAGTGTGTTCGACGTTGTTTAATCAGAGCATGGTCCTTAGTCAAATACAGAATTAACCACTACTAACGTTTGGTAAGTTGTTCCTAAACGTACAGGGATTTCTTTTGATTTTATACACCCGAAAATCCCATACAGATGTATCAATCTCTGTCAACAAATTGATATTGAAGCGGTTGTAAGACCATATTTAAATTGTTATGTAAATGTATTAATTTCATGTGAATCAAGACTTGCTTTCATTTCAATTTGTCTCCTTTTCATTTACATCGTGCATTTTATGGCTTTTTAAACTTTTCCTGAGGTTTACAATTTACAACAGCACAGGATAAATGAATTCAACACTGTTTGAAAGGATACCGAGAGGTCCAACACATCAGTATCTTAGGTGTTGTAATTAATTGGTGTAAAGAATTTCCGTTCGTCCGAAACCGATAATTGTCATTAATGATGAATAATCCATACAAAAATCATTTCATTTGATATTGTTGGGGACCATGCCTTAGCAAGGGCGACTTCACTGTTTTAATTCAAACTTCACGAATATGATAATAGCTATTTGGGCTGTTTGCATGTTTTTGTGCTAAGTTATTGTTGCTTGCTGATTTTTGTGCTTCCTGCGCGAAAGGACTGGTTGTAGTAGGTAGACATTCACCAGGAAAATATGTTCGATGACTATTTTAGACAAATGACTGAGTGTATCAAAATTATTAAAATGTACGATTATAACCCATTGTATTATGTAGTATTTTGGTGAAGTCTTAAATGAAGCTTGCATTACTTGTACTATAATTTATTTAATGTAATTTTCTTTGCACAAATACACAAGCATAACAGCATAAGAAACGGTCTGAAAATTTCAATAGGCTTGATGTGGAGTTCCAATTTTACAGGGAACCGGAGAGCATGCATTGTTATATTTTGATGTCAGTGGCAAACATCTACGTCTGTGTAGTCATAGTCCCATGGTGAATTTGTAGTACAGCCTACAAGGAAATCCCCAATGAGTAGTTCTTGTTTTTGTTTGTGACATTGATGTATGCGGACATTGCCGTTCACGATTTGGTATCCTATATATGAAACGATACACCTGTATATGTAAACAAGTCTGTGAATGTACAGTAGGGCCAATGTATGTATTTGCTCATTGGTAGCTCTCATTAATTGTTATTTTGTGTTTGTGTCCCTCTGGGTTCAAGCTCCTAAGAATGCCCGTGACAGTTGCTCGTTCTGTTTCAAAATGTTATTGTTTAATTACTATTGCTGATTTATTTAATTCAAACTGCCAATAGCAACCCAAGGGTTAAATTGAAAAGCAGTTTCACAAAAGCATTAGAAAAGAGCTACATAGATAAAAAAGACAATACATACAATGAGCTTAAAATTCAATTTACATAATGATATAAGAGATATTTGAAGCAAAAAAGAAATAAAACACTACAAAGGTGATTGTATAGTGGAATTTTCATAATAAAACGTTAAAATGATAGGTTATTTGACAATACACAGGAGACAGATGACGGGAGTTAAAAGGATGAATTAATATGTTTTGTGAAATAAGGGAGCGGGCTGTTGCTGAAACGCTTAATTTTGCTGCTGAACTCTTGAAGAATCCTATCTGATCTGAGGTGCACCCTGTGATTACTGTGGGATTTATTAAACCACGCATTAAATCTATCAGACTTAAAAATATGTAGAGCAAAATAAGTATACAAATCAATTCTTCTGTTAACAAGTGTTTCAAGTCCGAGGACATGGCCTGGTCATATCAAGTATACAGTCGGTCAAGTATGATGCAACATACCCCTTTTCTGGATTGATTCTATTTTTCCAGATTGAGAGCATGTGATTCCAGAGCCCCTCCAGGGAGCTGAGTATTCTAAAATAGCTCTGATGTATCCTTTGTATACCAAAAAGGTTAAGTACGGGTTAGGCTGCACTTTTAAAAAAAATTCTCAACATGAAGAGCTTTCTATTGGCCTTGCTAGCAATGTCGGTTAGGTGACTCCCCCGTTTTAGGTCATGCTGCCATGTAACACCCAGTAGCTTCACACTCTGAACTTGATCAAGGGGACCAGGCCTCCTAGGGGCGTATCAGTGCAATATTTTAGCTTTAATTAATTACACATGCATGTCTGGCACTGAAACCAAGGGTCCCCTAAAATGACCTTAGGTACTGAGCATGAAAAACATTTTTCATGCTGGGAGATAATTCCAATGAGTACGCAGTGCACACTGCCTACTACAGAAAGAAAAGGTTACACTTTAAACCCATTGTGGGCTCTCTCTATTTACACAGTCAAAATTGTAACCAAAAAGATGGCGAGTTGTTGACAGCAAAATTTTGTAAGCATATCTAACAAAACTTTATCAGTGTGGGGGTAGTGGAGACAATGTCACTGGTAGCAAACAATTACAAAATATTCTGGACTATTCAAAAAGAGAGAAAATATTCAGATAACCCCCCCCCCCTCGTCACAAGAGTGTTCTCATTTGATTACAGTGTTAATTAAGATCATGGACACAAAATCCTTTCACTTTGTGAAACAGAAACAAAACAATCAAATACACTTTACATTAAGGGAATGCTTGAGCCGGTCATAAACCTGAAATTAAGACCAGCTCAAGTTTTTACCAAGCTTTTTCCAAGATGTATGTCAAGCTTGTTGGCTCGTGTGTCACCCGTACATACAAATCGCGCTTTCCCGTTCTGTTACTAAAAAGGTCGAAGTCACTTATTATGCAATATTTAGTGGCCAGCCCCTGTGCACCCTGTGTTTCCATGTGTTTTTGTTGAAGGAAGTTGAAACAACTGCTTGCGTTATTTTATTAGATTGCTTTGGATTATTTCGCCGTGTGATTCTTACCGTACAAGAGTCGATAGCTTCAAGAAAAAAGTACTCCATCCCCAAATATAATGTAACAGTAACTAGCTATGCAACAAAAATTCGTCCCGGTTTTCACAGAGAAGAAAATCTCGATTTCGAGAAAATCTCATTTGAAGTTTGTCTCCTTTTCAAACGCTTATTTTCCCAGTATTTAGCACTCTTTTGACATACATGAAAAATGGGATCTTAAAAAACACAAAACTGCCAAATAATATTTATAGAATTTAACTAATTTGTTTTATTTATTTCGTAAAAAAAAAAAAAAGTTAGCCTCTTCGTGAAAACGCTTAATGTAATGCAACTTTTGTCTATTCGTTGTTCTGCCATAGCGCGTGCCAGGTGAAAAAAATGTAACCTTCGTATACGTTCCTGGCGTCAAATTCGCCTCTTTGTGAAAACGACAAAAAAGCTTTCCAATGGATTTGCCCTTTATTGCTAGCGTTATATCTGTGGAAGGAAAACTGCGATTTAGTTGAAATTTCCCTTAGGTAGATCATCGTGATTTGGCCAATTTCAGTACATTTAGTAAAAAAAACATTAGACCAAGTTAAAGGCATCGCATAGCCTATTTAATTTTGCCCCAAAACAGAAATAAAAAAAGAAATCATGATTATAGGCTTAAATGTCTCTTCTTGACAACGGTGACGAAATTTCCTAAACCGGTATGGGGGCCAAAACAGTGTTGCATTGCCACAGACAGCGTCACGGTGGTAAGTTCCGTCCTGAACTATTTTACGCACAATCATGAATGGCAAAACCTAATTTGATATGACGGCTTTTGTTCCAGTGACGACGTGTACAGAAGAGAAAAAACACTGCCTCCAGCCAGCTCACAAGCAAATTATTGAGCAATTTTTTCGGAAATTCCCGTCAGCACGCAACATGCTCGGGTACGAAGGTCGACGAGGTCTTGCAAAGAGCCTAAATCAACAAAACAAGCACCGTTGTATTTAAAAAAAAAAAAAATTAAACATGCCTTCAAAGCAAGGGTTCATTGAATTTGGAGGCTTCCATAGGTGGTGGTGGTGGGGGGGGGGGAATTAGTCTGTGCATGTCCCACCTGTATCCCAGCTCACACTAAGGCAAAGGATAAACTGAACTCGGCATTGTGGTCCACACCATCATCATCTACATATACTGGAGCAAAAATGGCAAGAATTGTTTTTGTTTGTTTGTTGTTTTTTTCCTCCTCTCCTAGGTACAGAAAGCCACCTCTGAATACCAAATGTGGTTTGGCTTTCTGATAAGTTTGTTCCAAAACATAAAATGTATAATGTATTGTGAATGCACGTATGATCCCGAACTCACAGATCTGAAGTATTGATTATAAATGAAGTCATGGGCATCCATCACGTCATTGCAGTTTTTGGTATCTTAAGCCACGCTCAGTTGAACAGAGAACCTTTAGCTCTAGGACTTGCAGTCTCCAAGAACACCCAACAAGACAGAGTCCCAAGATATTTAGGAAGACTGAGTTTCGTCGATATAGCAAGGTACGTCGACTAAAATACGAAACCATTTAGGAATACTTTTCAGAAACTCTTCATCGACATTGAAGTCTTAGGTATTCGGTCATAACTGTTTTATTGCAATATGATTTTCGTTCTACAGTACATTGCAGTGACTATAATAAAAATATTTCACTTTTTTGAGAAATTATGAAACTTGGCACACATGTAGGGTGCCCCTATAGGATCATTTTCCGATTAGGACCCAACTCTGAAACGCCCCCCTGGTAGCCGCCATACTGGATTTCAAAATGGACGTAATATTTGTCCTAGCTGTGCCTATAACTTCTAAACTAAGGCGGATAGAAATGCCTTTCAGTCTCTTACCCCCCCATTTTCAGGGTCACGGAATTCAGTAAAATAATTATTTTGAACGTCGGTGTCGGCCATATTGAATTCCAAGATGGCCGCCGCCTTAAACAGATTCACTTCCATTGGCTACCCTTGTCAAAGATTCCAGTGAAAGAATAGCTGTCAGATATCTGCCTAGATGGCCGCACCCTTTTTGTTTATAAAGCATAATGCAGTCCTCTGTTGTACTCTGCAGTTAACTCAGTTTGCATAACATTGTCCATCACAAGCACACAGTGAAGTGCACTGGAGGTTTGCCCTATGGCACTTGGAGTTCCCCTTGCAGGTCACCTTACACTTGCAGCTCCTAACAAGCTTTAGCGGCCTCAGGAAGCATGGTCCATAAAACTGTCCATTGTCCATCACCTTTCTCCCAACCCCAGTTACCTGGTGAGAGAACAGCTGGATTGGTGACTAAGCATTGACCCTAGATGTGACCTGCTTAGAATGCAGCTCTCTTTGTGTATTCTAATAGAGCTGCTGCCGTCATATGATGCAAGATATGTGGGAAAGGGGGACCCCCTCTTTTGTGTCTTCTTTTGTGTTGATGGGATCTTTGGAATTCCTTTCCGATTTCTGAGTGGGGTGCAGTAGGCACAATAGCCTTAGGGTATACATCTTGTCCATCACCTTAGGGGGTCCCCCTTTCCCACATATCGCGCCTGGTATCGATGCAGGTCGCTATAAGTCTCGACTTGCCCGACCTGAACTCGTGACTTCATAAGACCCCCCCTGCCCCCTTTCCTATCCTATACTATTCCATACTATATACCCAATATCCTGTACTGCACCCCATGGTACGGGGTATTTTTTGTCCAAAACCCCGACCAGATAAAAAATACCCAACCCAGCCAAAAATACTCAAGCAGACTACAAATATTTGAGCAAACCAAAAATACCCATGCAGACTTCAAATATCCGAGCAAACTGCAAATATCTGAGCTGACCAAAAAATATATGACCTGATCAAAAATATCCAACCACCCCAAAAACTCGAGCTGACCAACATTACCTCGGGTATTGTTGACCGAAAAATATCAGAGCAGACCAAATAATATCTGAGTAGACCAAACAATATATGAGCAGACCAAAATATATCTGAGCAGATCAAATATATCTGAACCAACCAAAATTATCTAAACCAACCACAAATACCCAAACTGACAACAAAAGCTCCACCGCACCAAAAATATCCGAGCAGACTACAAATATCTGAACCAACCAAAAATACCCAAACTGACTCCAAAACCTCCTCCCAACCAAAAATATCCGAGCAGATTACGAATATATGAACCAATTAAAAACTTGAGTCCACTAAATAGGAAAGCAGCCAACCCCATATATATCGTATACCGCTTTTTAAAGTTATAATTACTTATATAGTAGAAGAAGATGAAATCCAATCCGATAGAAACAATCTGCCTACGAAAACTAGGCCTTCGCTCCCAAAAATGCATCGGCTTCCTTTTTGTAGAATACGCGCGTTGTTTCTAGAAAAAAAAATTAAATTTAATTTCTTCTTCGTACCCAGAGACTACCAATACAAGAATCGGCAAATCAACGAAGCAGTACTCCGCAATTGAAGCTCGAATAGCCGTTTGCAGTTGCTTTTCGGTTTGGACGGAAAAGCGACGCCTGCAATGTGTCTGGTAGATACGTTTGCATTGCAACCTATATAGATCGTCGAATTGGGTACGTCGAATACTACACATTATTTGTCTATCGAATTTGCTACCGTTCTCCAGTGCTCTGGTATACTACACGAAAGGAAAATTGATTTCGGGCCTTTTTCTGGTTCTTTTTTTGGTTCTTTTTCCGACCCTTTTTCTGGTTCTTTTTCCGGTCCTTTCTCCAGTTATTTTTCTGGTTCTTTTTCGGGGGTTTATAGTTTTTTCGGTTCTTTTTTTGGTTCTTTTCGGGGGTTTCCCCTTTTCCCAACATTTCACAGACTTGCTCAATCTTGCGTTTGGCACTGCTCGCCAATTTTTTCAAATCTGGATTACGCACCGACACTTCGATCCTTGTACAACCGTGGGCTATCGCTCTAGGATCCGAAAATGTTTTTTCGCAAGTGCCTATTTCGACAGGAAACGATGTCTACTAGATACGTGCCAAATTGCTTTCGAACGTCACCAGGTTCGATGTTGGAAACCACATTGTTATATATTTTGGTCTGTTGTTCTTCCCAGTCTTTTTTCTGTATCCAAGACAGATGATTTCGGCCTGTGGTTTTCTGCCATGGTAGATATAGACGATCGCCTCCTATTCAGTATTCTTTCTTGGCAATACAGCGCTCCAGTACCTTGGGGTAAAACGTGCATGCAAAATCTTGGGTGTAGTCGATGCTGTAGAAGCCTACCCCGTGGGGAGAGAGCACATTTTCTACTATCTGTAGTCGATCAGCAATTTTTTTCGACAGGTATTTCGGAAACGTCTATTTTTGCCTGGTAGTACGCGTAGGGGTCTTCTTTCTGTTTTTGTAGTTTCTGCCATTTTGATACCAGCGCTCGGTATTTGCCGTTGTTGCGGATCGTTTTTCCAATTTTGCAGTCGCTGTCTGCGTGCACTATATGTACAATTTTTGTGGAGCAAAGCGTTTCGTACACTTGTTGGAAGGCAAGTGAGATTGCTTTGACTATACATGGATGGGAATTTTCCTCACTTTTCAACAGGTGCAGCTGCCCCTTGACATCCAGAACCGCCTTTCGGGATACAAGGCCTAAAACATACATATTGTCGACAAACTCATTTTGTATAGGCTCTAGATCTTTCGGTCGGTCTCGGCAATGTGATACGCAGTCCAAGGTAGAGACGTCGCAGAGCAAGTTGCTCTGGTATGCCGTTGGACATGAGCAAAGCGGGGCCAATGCGTTTTGGGGAGTGAAGGCCTAGTTTTTGTAGGCAAATTGTTTCTATCGGATTGGATTTCATCTTCTTCTACTATATACTAATTATAATTTTAAAAGAGGTATACGATATATATGTGGTCGGCTGCTTTCCTATGTAGTGGACTCGACTTTTTGGTTAGTTCATATATTTGTAGTCGGATATTTTTGGTGCGGTGGAGTTTTTGTAGTCAGCTTGGGTATTTTTAGTTGGTTCAGATATTATTTGGTTGGTTTAGATATTTTTTGTTGGTTCAGATATCGTTTGTTCTGCTCAGATATTTTTTGGTCTGCTCAGATATTTTTTGGTCAGCTTGGGTATTTTTGGTCAGCTTGAGTTTTTGGGGTGGTTGGATATTTTTGGTCAGCTCAGATATTTTTTGGTCAGCTCAGATATTTGCAGTTTGCTCGGATATTTGTAGTCTGCTTGGGTATTTTTGGTTTGCTCAAATATTTGTAGTCTGCTTGAGTATTTTTGGCTGGGTTGGGTATTTTTTAGCTGCTCGGGTTTTTGGAAAAAAAATACCCCGTACCACGGCGTGCAGTACAGGATATTGGGTATATAGTATAGAATAGTATAGGATAGGAAAGGGGGCAGGGGGGTCTTATGAAGGGGGTCGTGTTTAAATCTCATTTTTTCTCGGAGTGGAAGTGCAGAGGACAAATAGAGGTTACGAGTTTAGACCGGGCAAGTTAAGGGAAACTCCGTTTGTTTTTTTTGTTTGAGAGTCACGGGTTAAAGGTCTAAGGTTGTTTGTGCGAGAGTCTGTGCAGGCCGGCACACGTCGCGAGTTGTCGACAAAAAAGTGCGCCGGGGTGGAAAGGTAAGTGAAGTGGGAAACCCCGGCGCGGTGGTGGAAAGAGGGTGAAAGGGGGTGAACAGGGAGGTGGCTCAGAACTACTACTGAACGCAACCCCACTGGGCAGTATTCGAGCCCGGGTTGTAGAGGTGGAAGGTCAGGAAAAGTCACTACCTCATCCTAACGCCTTTAGATAAAATGCTCAGAATAAAGAGTAAGACGAAATGACGAGGTTGTAATTATGAGGGAAAGCCAGTGAAATGGGAATGATGATCAAAGTTGTATAAGATAGAATGTTACGTCTTATTTTAAGAACTGAGATCACGGGGTATCGTTTTGAAAAAAAAATGTACCGATTTTGATCAGGGATTGGAGGTCGACCTCCACCTCTACTCTGAGACAAAAAACATAAAAGACGGCGAGCATAATTTAAAAAAAAAAAGATTAAAACAAAAACAACATAGCATCCGGCAGATTCTTCTACTGATTTTTCTTGTGTCCTCAGGGTAAGCTTTACTTCTATGAGACTATAGTACAGCTGGAGAGCATTGCTTAAAATGTATGAACTGCTCCTGCCTGAAAAGCTCGCACTCTGAAAGTCGGTCTTAAAATAGGACGAATAACTTTTAAGCACTTAAAAATTAAATTAAACGAAACAAAACTAAGGATGTTTCAATTTGATCTCCATGAGTCGCGCAGGTGATAAATCATTCAGCTTTGCACACCTATGGTTGACATCTACATGAGTCAACCGCATGATGAACCCCGTGTTTCTAAATGGAAGTTCTATCTTGTACGCTAGATGGAGGTTTTCGATAAGAGAGAGATCAGACGCTGTGCTAAGGTTGGAATGAAGGCCGCGGCACTCGTCATTGGAAACTTTGACATCAAGACACATGAGTCGTCAAGGCGCAGAAGATCAGCTGCAGTAAACGCCTGGCTGCAGGCCGTGATGTACTGCCCTCTGGACAGAGATTTCGTTCTCGCAATAAACCAAGATCTCGGAGTCGATCCAAGTATAGCCCTGAAAAATGTCGCAGAGTCTTCGGTAACTGCAGGACTCAAATCGTACGCAGAGGCCTTTCAGGTTGGATCAACCTATGAAGACGCTGACAGAGCTATGAAAAATGCAGGGGTCGTGATTGGAGAGATCGGTTTGACCAAGTTGCTTTTATCGTCTCCCAAAGGGCAACAACCGGGTGGTAAACCAAAACTGAGAAGAGAGGGCAGGAAGACGTATGTGGCTAGGAAGACAAAGCCAACGAGTGCTCATAGTGGGGAACTCTTTGGGGAAACACTGAAAGCCATATTAACGCAGAAAGGGGAAATTCGTGAAGGTGATGAAGACTCAGTAAGCCTTGCATCGGTGTCTGGATCTGAATCAGAACCGAAGTTAGCAGTGACGACTGAAGCAAAGGCAAGTCCCAAATCAGAAGTGGGTGCTCAATCAGTACCGTGCTATGCTGTAGTTCTGAGCGCCGAAACAACCACAGAATCAGCACCTGCAATGTCTGTAAAAAAATCACCACATCAAAAACTAAGAATGACTGCTGAAGTAAAGGTGACACCTCCATCCTTTGAAAGCAGACAGGCAGAAGCACCAATGACTGCTGAAGTAAAGGTGACACCTCCATCCTTTGAAAGCAGACAGGCAGAAGCACCCAAATTGGCAGAAGAACGGCTGCCAATGCCGGATTTTAATGACACTATTGGTACTCCACCTTCAGGTCTTGACGTGAGGACGAAAACGCAGCAGGACGTTGATCCCCAGTCTTCTGGTCAGGGTCAAACTAGTTTCACAGGAAAGCTTATTGGAAGCGTGTTACGTTCCGCTGTAGATGTGGCGCCGGTCCCGTCCATAATACATGGCGCCGCCAGCACATACAGTGAGGCTGCAGGCCAATGGCTAGGTGATAAGATTGAGAAAAAGGTCTTTGAAGGCATTGCACGTTTTAAATCGTCGGAGTAAATTCCTGTCAGGTACAGGTGCTGCTAAAACTCATTACACTTACTGAAGTTGGTTTTGAAACGAGAGAGATAGTAAATAACAACGGCTATGAAGTGTACGATTATAACCCAAAGCAAAAGGCGTAGCTATGGCTTACGTAGATGACGCTTATATTTAGAAATAATGTTTTTCTTTCAAAATAAAAGGAATACGAACTTTAGTGTAATCTGCCCCTGTGTAGTGTTTGACATTAATTGCCACGTGAACATAATAGGCATGTTTTTGCTGTACATGGTTCTGCATCAAAGCCTGTCGTATTTATTTGCTTGGTTTATGCAGGAAAGGAACACTATTTGTAACTTAGAATCAATGATCAAAAGCCTTAATTCTGGCGATTTCTAACAAATAGTTTTGATCAGTAGAAATTATAACAACACTATCCAGCACTGCAACTTCTCTAAGGCATAAAGGCACAATGTAGCTTCTTGGCATTCGTAATGTCATCAGATTTTTTTGCCCTTGTTTCCCGATGCTAATCCCTGTGTAGCAGCAAAATTAAGGAACTTGAAATTCAAGTGTGTTATACAGAAAATAATCATGTTGTTGTTGAATACCCCCGTTTTGGTCCATTGCAAAGAACCAAATATAAATATACAGAAACGTGTTGTATCAGTATATGTCATGTTAAATTGTTGCAACACATATGTAGCCTGATGCGTAGGCGTCGATGGAGTATTGTACTCCCGAAGCGAAATAAGCCCCTGAGGGTTCACAACCTCCATCCCATCATAACAGGTTACAAACGTTTTGTTAAAGGTTTGTTTCAATGGTGGACAGTTAGTGTGTTTTTGAGTGAAACGGGTGTTTCGATGGCGTTCAATAGTGTGCAGTATCCACTAGTGAATTTCTGCGGGGTTTTCCCAACCTGAGAAATTATAGGCAGATGTTTTGGAATTACGTGGAAACTACATAGTAAACAAGGCGACATGTTAATGACTTATTGTCAACACTTTCATACTGTTTGTAAGTTAGAATATAAACGCATTTTATACTGCATAGCATAATAGCATAATCGTATTATAAAGCTATAAATAGGCTACCCAAGCTCCAATGCAATGCTAGTGCTAAAACATTTTGATTGGACATGAGCAGAGTTGTACAATATACATGTGCAGGTGGGAATTAATGTTGCAAGTAGTGCTTCGTGTATAGTGAAACTTGCACTATTCTATTTCATTTAATCACCGTTTTTCACCGTTTAATTAATAATAAATGATACCGTTTAATAATAATAGCGTTTAGGTCAAGCAACCCGAACTTTTCAATGAAGTGAAACAGAAGCGACAGATAAATGCAAGGAGAGAAACTGGTTTATCTGTTATGTGAGATACATGCTACACTGCAAGTTTCTCTCTGTTTTTCATTGTTATGTCACGTTGACGACCGTTAACTGTTCTGTGGAGTCTGGGCTGTAGGAGTAATGTATAATATGAGTAAACACTTAATACAACCTGAGCACTAACTCAGCACTAACTCAGCACTAACTCACTAACGATCAAAAATTGGCTTCCTTGCGAACAGGGCCTATTTTTCCCCGGACGGAAGTCAGGATCTGTTTACCAGAGACTCGTCATAGGAGTTAATTAATCTTGTACCCTTTTGACAAACGTAATTATAATAGTCATTGTGTGTATATAGTTTTGTAATGATATAGCCACTATGGATTTATCAGACGTAGTACAATGAATGGACTTTAAAATTGTCCTATATACCTAAACAATTAATAGTTAAATATATCAGTGTTTTGGATCTGCGGTTTCCCTATGTTATTATAGTAGTATTTGCGCCAAGACATTATACGAGACTATGCAGGATAGCGGGACAGAGAGCACCCCCTGCACGCACACAAACACCTGTTTTGCATTCTGTTATTTTCCTGTGGTTAAGGAAAAGAGGAAAATATGAGGAGAATGTTCTTTTGTTTCCAGCTATGATAACTCCTTCGATCTGAAATTTTGATGATGAGTTTTTGGAATGTTCCTCTTCATTTTGCTAAGAATAAGTGTGCGTGTCCACACTACGTAATACGCCATTGCACCCTACATTATGTGGACTTCTTTTGTGCAGAGGTCCACTCTATGTATGCCACCCAAGTAGTGTGGGGGGCCTATGTAGTACACTTTTTATAGTACATTTTTGAGAGTACACTTTTGAGAGTACACGAGGGTACAATGTTACCTTGCTTACGAAATTATTGCGCATGATGAAACAGGATGAGTAATATAGTGTGTGATGGCATACTGACTGGCCTTTCAGGAGATCCTATGGTAATCAAGGAGAAGAAAGCGATTATCCCTACACAAAAGACAGCTCATGCGACCCCTGCGTGGAGGGAGTGGCCTCTTTTGTAGAGGCCACTGGAGTTAATTAAGGTAATTGTTTTTCCAAATGCAAAACTACTTACCATATCCTAATCCTGTTTATGCTGAAAATCCTGGTTTAGCCACTTTAAAGCCAGGACCTCCCCTAGCCAAAAAAATGTTTTAAAAATCCAGCCAGCGTCCAGCCAACTACCATAAGACTGTGTGTTCAGTGGCCCCATGTGTACAATACAATGAATCATTTACAAAAACAGTGCCTGGGCCAGGCAGTGGAATGTTTCATATCAGTGACAGCTGTCTGGGACGTGTCAGAGGCCTGTTTCGGCTGTCTTTGAAGTGTTATTTTGGTGGGAAGGGGTGTTCTGGTGGTGGTGTGGCTTGGCTGGCGCGTGGCGAGCCCCCCCCCCCCAATCGGGATAGCTTCGGAAATGGGCTCCCCACCGGACTGTGATGTACTTTTGGTGGTTTTAATTAAGAGCTGTAGAGGCTAAGGGACAACCACTGAGGCATTTATATACCTTTGAGACGGATGCAGGGCTCTGCAAACCTGAGGAATAATACGGTCTCTTCTGGCGAGGCCGTTCCCACCACCACGTCAAAACAATTCCTACCGCGTCCCAGGGTTTTAATTAATTAATGATTACATTGTGTACGTTAAAAGTGAGCGTCGTTCTGACTTAACCTTTGGACACTAAAGGTGAGAGGGCGCCCACCTGCTAACGGTCTTGCGCTTGGCTTACAAACTTCGCTTACTTCGCTTAAAATGGAGAATTCAAGTTCTTGTTTTCATTATTTGATAAATTAGATTTCGTTTTGAGGAAAGATGTTGCTAAAGATAATGTGTTGTTAAAGGCTAGACAGCCCATCTCTGGAAGATAATTTTTGAACACATGATGCCAAATGTCCTTGGCTGCTCAAGCGCAGGAACAGCCAACAGAAAACAAATGCTAGCTTAGCAACATGGGTTTCTAGCAAAGCAATGTAGTGAACAGTTTGCGAGTTTTATCTAGCCTGACTTGTGCTTGGTTAGGAAGAAAATCTGTTGAGCAATATCATTCCAATTAGCATGCAGCAGCTTGAAATGAGCTTTGGTGTTCTGGACAAATTTAGAGGAGATAGGAAGCTAAGGAGTTTTGCCTAGCTATATATTTTTGAAAGTTTTGTTTGTACAGCAGTAGACAGTACTGAGAAGTATTCAGAAACCGATGCAGTGCTCTGACAAGGTTGGTCCTGGTTGAGATCCTGGAAGAAAGTGGAAAGGTGTATTGTTTGTCAAATAATGTAACAATAAAAAGTATCAAATCTTTAAAACGTCTGTTTTAGTTTTTATTACATTGGTTTGTGTACTTTTACATGAATTGGTAGCTGGTATGGGATGCATCAATGTTGCAAATGCAGAACAAAAGTTTGTCGGGTCATATGTAAAGAATCTTTACTCCCAATGGTAAATCTAACTTAATGGATGTCATTGCACTTGCAATTATGTTAGGCCTATACAGACTTGTTCGCCCCCTCCCAGTTGTACGTCAAACGGATTTCCTATTGCCAAGCCCTCCATCGCACACTTCTCACAATTTTTCACTTGCAGGTTGCATGATGACTCCAGTGCTTTCAACAACCCGAAGGTAACCCACGGCAGTCGGCCAACCGATTTTCTCAATTTCAGTTACCCAACTCTAGCTATGGCACTCACGATTAGCACACGTCGTTGAAGCAAAATAGCAGCTAGTCGTATAAAAGTAGAAAATGGGACTTCTGATACACGTTCCCGACAGAGCCAATCAGCCGCAGCCATAAATTTCAAGCTTCTTTTTCAGTTTTATAAATCCAGTATTTTTTTTTAATTTTACTTCCTGCCAAGGTAGCTACATTTACTGTGCTATCATGGAAAGAAAAATCAACTAAATCTGGTTACATGGCTGAGTAGGTAAAATTCTTCCAATTAAGCTTACCATGCACATTTTCATCTTCAAGTCCCTGACATATCTGCAGATACTCGGGGGAGTCCAGGAGTGTCTGAAAGGCAGGATTCCACCAGTCCGCCAGAGTACTATCCTTCCGCGTCATCATGGCCTGACCACCGATGGTACATCGGTTGAGCTTGTCCGAGGCTAGCTGGAGATACTTGGTTATCCCCAAAAATTCTTTCACAAAGACCGCGTCCACCTGATGATAAGAGGATGACAGTTGGCGTCCTAAATTGTTGCAGCTAATGTATGAATTGTTTGCATAGGTCTTTGGTTTTTACCATTAAACTAGGGGCAGTGATAAAGCACTTTTTTAATTTAAATGAGACCTATATGGTCTGTTAAGCGCTTCGGCGAAAATTTTATTTCTTCGGTTGATCATTGACGGGACAGAGGAGAGTTAGGGAATTTTTTTCATAGTTTAATTGTTGGACTTTTTCTGCAAGTGCATCCTTGCTTTTGTTTCAAATGAACCTTCAAGTAAACCTTCAAGAAAATTACCTCTCCATTGCTAACAGCTGTGAGAAGGTCCTGCTCATTCACGTAATACTTCACTTGATTACGAGACAGATTGCGGCCCTAAAAAGAAACAATTCAAATACATTGTAATATGATGTATGAGTTATGTTAATGAAGAAAGGATTAAACTATCAGCTATCGGTACCTTTTTGCGAAGATGCAGGTTTACTTTGTGCTGAAGATTAATTTACAGAAGCCAACAGGCAAAGGGATAGCTACTAATTAAATTGACAATGAACTAAATCTTTGTAGGAATTGTAAATATTTTCACGACACAACCGCACTAAAGAGACAATTTACAGACATCAATTATGGACAGCTCTCGCCATTTAGCTGGGTTTACTGAGGTGCAGTGTTTTGCCCCTGACCGTTATTTCGGGAAACCTCGTGATGCAAGTAGCATCCTCTGTGTACGACTGAAGGAAGCCAATAGTCTTGCCCGTTAGATCACGCCAGTTGAAAGAACCCAGGTCACCTCTCGATGCAATCATAAAAACAGCCAAATCCTGCTTGCTCATATCCACAGTGAACTTGAAGGTACGGGACCTGGCATACGTTTGAGGCCACGCTGGATAAAGAAGAAAATCATTTCCGAAATGAAAAAAATGCTGGATAAAGAAGAAAATCATAATGTCCGATCACGCCACGTGAATAGTAATCATTACTTCCTATGGAAATATGTGACCTGTCACCACAAAATGAGCTGAAGGTCGGAAGTTTCAAAAACTCGGATATTGGTATTGTTGAATTCAATAGAAAGAGAGCTTTCAAATTGCATGTACATGACACTCTTAGGGTAAAGGTGTAAAGTAACAATGTGACAGCTTTGCGTCTTTGTTTCCGACATTGTTTCAATATTTCAGACCAGGCACAAACAATACTACTGTCAAAATTGCTGAGGACATAACATTTTTAAATAATGTGATTCTACAAAATATTATTAAAAATATTAAACAAGAGACAGGCTACCGGTACTCTTTCCAAATATTACAAAACCCAAAAATTGACGTCCACTTCAATATGACTTTGATTCTTCAAAATAAGAGAGAGTGGGATACGACTTTTCTGTCGTGTTATCGTGACAGGTCACAGACGGAACCAAGTACAATGTGGGTCATGTATATGAAGGAAACCAAACATCACTGGAGTTGTTCATGTGAACCCTATTCGTTTATACGTTAACAGCAGCTGTAACTCCTTATACGGCTAAGGGGTCAGATTTCTGCAGAACTGTTGGGTCTGCGTAGGTCAAACATCCTCTGCCATCACAAAATATGTTTATACGCCTCTATCTGTATAGACACCGCTTATTGTAATAATATACCTTGCCCGGGAACACAAACGCAAAGATCCAAGTAGGGCCTGGGGCGATTATCAGCATCAAATTGTAAACTTATAATGTCACTATGGCCCGAAATATATCAGACCCAGCAAAGATATTAATATTGTAATAATGATAAATACAAAGGAGGCTGTCAACGTAATCCTGGATACCTGTGCATGCGTCATACCAACCGCCTTGAAGTCCGATTCCAGGCCTAGGTGATTCACCAGCGACGGTCTCCCAGCAGCGCCCATACACGTCCCACACCAAACTGCACTGTTTGTTTGCTATCCGGCAAACTGTACAAAACAAGGCGAGAATAGTTTTGAGTGTAGGGATATTTAATGAAACAACATATCGGTACCTCAAATGATGTGTTTGCTTTGAACGTGACTTTTGACTTCTGTGACTAATGCAGTGACTTAAGCATGTCGCACACGGTGCTGCTAAAAAGCAAAGCATGTTCACATTGAACGAGGGCTCACGTCGCTTTCAAGTTTTGAATTAGAGTCAGAAAGTTGACCCCTGGTGGTGCGCTTCCGGAATCCTTGGATAGAAGAAATAACGTGCAGCAATTTCAGAATATATATTTTTTCGTTGGTTTACTTCTTTAAAAAACACCTCGGTACAAAGCCTTTGGAAAATATTTGCCAGCACATTAACTTAACATAAAAGTTACATGACCTGAGAAGAGATATCATGGCAAAATTGGACCTCTCATTTATAAATCTGAAATACACGAAGACCAGTGCAATTCAGTGGTCTCGTACGCAGAATTGCAAAATTATATTAAATGGCTGTCTGGCAGTAAAAGCTAAAATAAAAACAGATCAAGCTATATGAGTATTTTACACTTAATAAGTAATTAAACCAAATAGAATAATATAGTCGGCGTTTACGAAAGATTCTACAACTTAATCCAACCGTTGCTGACAAGGACAGCGTCAGTAAATCTTTGCAACGTTGTACAATCTCGTTTACGGGAAAGCTTATAAAGTGAAAACAAACGTGAATGAATGATAAGTCCAGGGAATAATATTGCTGAAAGTGAAAATCCGTGAATAAATTTCGTTTTTAACCCATCTCCAGGTGACTTTTCCAAAATATGACTTGAGGAACATAAAGGAAAATTCCGACATCAGTATTTTTAGGGTTGTTTCAATTAGCAGTAATTCTTCAAAAAATATCTAGGATATCTAGGTGATAGGAAGATCCCATGCAAAATCCACACAGGCGGACCGCACGATGGTTCCGGAAGCTTGCCAAGTTACTTTTTACTTTCAGGCTCTATATAAGCAGGAGACAGTTTGTGTTACCCGAGCTGTGAACCTGTCTTAGCGTTGGATTCAGCTTTGTTTGTGCCTGTGTTACAACTAAACCAGAACTGAAGGTTGGGACGGGTCCACTGCCCGTTCAGAATGGAGTGAAATAAATACACAATTTTCGTGTCGTCTTCAAAATAACTGAACTGTGTATCCCCAGAATTATTATTGTATGCACAAAACCAAAACAGGTATTTTCTTGTACAATGTGAGTAATAGCAGTAAGGGAAATTTAGTGAAAATAGTTTTTCTCAAAGTCTTCTAGTCTGTTACCAGTTACTTTAATTTATCAGATGACGTAAAAGTTTCTGGGTCTGAATTTTAGCGGTCTGCCCTAAACACATTCCTAGTTTATTGCTTAGACGTACTGGTAATTAATTAATACGTTTCTGGTTAGGAGTCTCGAAAACACAATCCCAGCTTTAAAAATTAGCTACCCTGACGTGCATGCAGGACCAAATATAGAAATAATCTGTCTTTGCTGGTTCATTGATTCGTTCGATACATAAAAGACATGATTTTTGTCATGTACCTCGACAATCAACACCGTACCCCCCTAAAAGCAAATCCTGAACTGACCTGCGTTAATGATGTCAACATTGTAGCCACGGACCTCTCCACTTGCAAGATCGCTGAATGCCGGGGAGCAGAAAAAAAATGTTAGCAAGGAACGTCATAGCATCCATCTTTAATACGATATTTACATCTTTCCGTTTCTTTTTGTGTGAAAACGTGCATGTGTTCATTTCTTGTTAAATAAATGAGCCAACTGCGGTTTTCACTGTAAATTACACTCGAAAGTCCGTTTTTGATTTTTATTTTAGCCTGTTTTGAAATCCTGCGAAACAACTATCTTAAGTCTCACCTGCATTTTACTATTAAAACTCGGCATAAAAGACAAAACATTGTCTTCTTCATTCTCAACTAGCTTTTGATGAGGGCGCTATTGAGCATACAAGGTATTGACTGTGGGGAAAACAACCTACTGATTGAAGTTCCATCCCATTTAAACGCCAACACTGAAGACCGGGGGATGTTAGCAGAGATTGAGACTGTACTGAATGAAGTCTGAAATGACTTACAGATACTCAAGCCTGACGTTATAGTCACTAATGGCAAACAGCCAGACACGTTCATCATTCAGTGCGGAGTCTCCACTGACTGGTGATGGGAGTGAAAAAAAAAAAAACAAATCTGATAAAATAGGAAAGTAGTGAAGCAAGCACATAAAAGGCAGCAACTGCAGTAGAAAATTCTGCTTGCAGAATTTTCCCTCCGAAAAAGTATTCTGGCATAGTCTGAGGCAAATTTTGCTGGAACGTTGATGGTGTATGTGATTGTCTGAAGTCTGAATGTAGACAGGCGAACAAATTTTAAGCTCACTTTGCACCCTGTTTTATAAAAGAAAATTGTGCAAAGTCTGCAGGAGGTAGAGATGTTGTTCTTTGTAAATCACATGCACATTTGAAGTCTTAGTTGAAGCATGCCTACATGTAGTATAAGTCATTCTTTTATTGACCAAAGTGCAGTAATTTTAATTATCTACTTTAAGATGCCAACAGAATAAAATTTTAAGGAACCCACCCGTAGCTTGGAAGTAATGTAGCAAGTTGACGTAGTGTATTCGGATGCAGTGTTTGCTAAAAAGAGTCATTGACTTTGGTGAAGAGAATACACAGTTATACACTAAGTTCTGCCCTTTCTGACAGGTGCATAGCCTACCTGGTGTGGGTGAAGTGAGTGGTCCAGTCCCGCTCGAAACATTGACAAAGATATCACCCCTCCGAGACAGACCCAATCCACCGATCAGCAACGCGATAAAAGCCACTATCACGGCCACAACTGTCATTACCAGTAAGACTCTATCGCTAGAAGGAAAGCGAATCGGTTTGGGAGGGTGTACGATGTGTGTCTGCGGAGCGTGGATCACCTGACGAGACACGGGCTCTCCGTCGAGTTTCGACGGCATATTGTAGTTTCCATTCCCAGTCTCTCCTGAGGGGTCGTCAAGGGATACTACATGCAGTTTGTCATCGTCAGGAAAGAGTATTCCTGGTTCCTCGTGCCGTTTGTTTTCCATAGCCTCAATCCCACTGTGTTTCCCAATGTCATGCACCACCGAGATTTCGATGAAATGTTTTGCACAAATCTCTACCTTCAAAATGTATATTGATAAAATACACAAAATAGAGGGTCTCTATAACAAGCCAAACCATGAACCTGAAAAAATGATACAGCACTACGGGCAACTTCATTCAAGCGATCTTTTCCTATCTGTTGGTTATCCACGCATAACTGCCCCATTTTGGACGTGGTGTTTGGCAGCCACAAATCTATTTTTACAAAGGGATGCCACGCTTCGTTGGTTCTCGTCAAAAAACGACCTTGTCCCGCCAGAACACTTTGTTAATATCGGGTTACCAGGGTGTCAAGATCCCATGCCTGACACAGGGATCATAGTTTACCAATACCAATATAAGGTCAAGGTATCAGGCTCAATGAGAACCACACTATAAAACCCAACTTTAAGTCAAATATTCCCATTGTCATCTATGTTGTTAAAAAAATAAGTAACTGCAGGATAAATCCTTCCCATCCGTTGGATGTATCAATATATTTTGAAATAGAAATAAATTAACAAACCATTAGTCCGTCTTTACACCAGAAACCTTTATTCCCTCCAGAGACCATTGTGCCTCATTTCCTTATTTTTAATCATCAAGCAATTCATAACTGATTACTACGTTAGAGAGCACAAAATAATTTTACAAATAAAGTAAATTAAAGTACACGTAAGTATGATTAGGACTGACCAAATTATAAGCAGAATTTCAACGGGTTAGTTTCACAATACCTGAAATATTAAGCACAATTCCTATTGTACAACGGGAAGAAATCACTTTTTGAAAATAGTATTTGTCCATGACAGTAAAGATCCTCAGTTGCTTATAAATAGGCCAACACATATAAGCGTTACCTTCTTTACATTGCATATTGCATGGTACAATCGCTCAAAGTTGGAACTGAGGCACAAAATGGGGGTCCCACTCGTTCAGCACTCCTGCATTGACACTGGGAAAAACTGCTTTATTCAGTTTTATGTTTTCAGAACGTGGCAGTACTGCAAAATACACTACTCAAAAGAATTAAAGGAACAAGAGAACATAATGTTTTCGTCATGGTCTATACGGGCTACCGTTAGAACAAGAGGCATTAAAGTTATGTGAAAATCACTAACTTTAATGCCTCTTGTTCTAATGGTAGCCAAGATAGACCATGACAAAAACATTCTGTTCTCTTGTTCTTTTAATTCTTTTGAGTAGCATTTTACATCAGAAGGTCAACATCTTGGCTAAAATATGTTGTCATCCAATGATAAATACATCAAGGTCTCTACGGGTCGGGTGTGCACTTCCAGAGCTCCGCACCAAACCAACTTGAAGCGCTTTCCCCACTAGAATGAAGCCCATGTCGCTTGGGGAGAGTTTAGAGACTTGTTGAATGTAATGGGGAGGGACTAAAGACAAAGAAGCCAAATCGAGAAAAACTGCAACAATATGAGTGCGACCTTGTAGCGGTGCACATAATGCATACTCGTGGGGCGATAAGTGATATACATGCAGAAAGTATTTTCCTCAAATATTCTAATATTCCTACATATTACTTATTCAATTGCTGTCTGCATAGCCTCATTTGTAACTGAACCTTGACAGCGAGAAAATCCTTTTTGTCACCGGACAAACAAATTTCAGGCTTGATGCTTGTATATAGTGACCTTGCTTGCTATTTGTTGGGCCGACAGGACCAAAGAACGAGGTATACAACCAATCCTTGTCAAAATGTCATGATGACTTAAAGCCCTTACGGGGTGTGAGCATTGAGCGGCGATTGCTACAGGGGAGACTTTCATTTACATGTTCCCGTGCAAAAATCGAAAGATATCCACAGATGTAAGAGATAAGACCTCTCCTCTCTCCAACACCATCAGCCTTAATCAAAGTTTAACTATTTGCCAAATTAGCTATTTTGCGAAGTTCATCATTGTGTGAAAAAAGTGATAAATCCCATCCGACCTACTGTAAATTTTACTGTAGAACTATTCTTAACCGATCATTTCGACATTGCTGTGCTGAGCCTTCGCTTAATAATAAACCCTAATATTATCAGATAACCAGATTAAAGAGGCTGTTGAAAGGCCTTGCATCACACAGGTGAGATTCTTATGCTGATGAAATGGCAGTATGCAGTTTCACAGCCGACAATACTGCTGACCCCAGCCCAGCGTACAGGCGTGTTTTTCTTTGGTGCTCAGTGGACCATGGGTCGGCTCGCAATGGCTCCACAGGAAAGTGTTGGGTAAACAAAGTTTGACGTCATCAGTGCGTATGTTTGAAGGTATAGAAGTTCGTACAAAGCTTATGTAACGAATATATTTACAAACACTGCCATTTTTCAAGTTAACGATTTCAAGATCTTTTTGTAAGGGTTGGGGGAGCAAACCAATCGGAAAGTATTTTCATTTAATACCATTCTGAGGAGTGAGACTACATTTTGGGGCTTTTTGATGTTTTCCACACCGAGGAAGGGAAATGAAATAGAACCACAATAAGTCGCCTTTCCTTATTTTCAACAAAATCGTGTTAGCCTTTTGAGGGAGAAGCATCGCCCATGTTTCCCCACGTGGTCC
The DNA here is from genome assembly GCF_001949145.1 of Acanthaster planci. Next base: position 510,542 of record NW_019091459.1, read on the forward strand.
GTCCTTGGTCTGCATCCCCGTCCCAGAGTCATTCTATTTAGCGTCGACGAGCTTCAGCAAGTAGTAAAATCATACTTAACAATAGTTGGGCTCCTACATATCATATTCAATGTATCACATTATATAAAATGGTATTTGAGTGTGGAAATTTCCTGCAACAAAGTCGGGCCTGCTCGTGCATCCCGACTGGCCGCCATCTTGTTTTCGCAGGCGGCAGAGAAAAATAAGATGGCAGCACCATACATCGCGTAAAAAACAACATCATTCTCCTGCGAGAATCGGGAAATAAATTCTGTTTCTCTTACATAGTGGCAGATGTTAGGGTCTGTACAGTATGATAAAACCACTTTTAAATCTGTATAGGGTATATTCAGGTGGTTGTCGCTTGCTGACGCTAAAAAGGACGACAAGAAAGGGGTTACCAGCCAAAAGGCACGACAAAGGACATTGGTGAAACATATTCTCCTGTTATTCTCGCTCAACACACACATTTACTAGTCAGTGTATGCTGAACACCCCAATGAATTGGCTGAGAGGGTAAATTTATGAACCGGTGCCACTGAGAGTCAACTGAAATATTTTCAGAGAGAAGTTAGCCAGTTTCCTTACATACATGCACTCCGACCTCAAACGGAGCCATCACGATCTCCCTCCTTCATTGCCCGTCCACAAACATACGCCGCAGTTCTGCCCTGGGCACCAGACGAACCCATTAATTCCCTGATGTCACCTATGTAACTATCTCCTGTTTCACCTTCCATAATCAGCGCTGACTTTGATAGGTTGTCTGTCCTTTGCCAAACAATACGTCAATTTGCAGCTCGCTACTTGTTAACGTAGTTGACGTCGTTGCAGCCCTCACAGAAAAGATTCATAAGATCTGAGTTCTCTCCAGCTAGTTCTGAGATTTTGGTTGCAAAACATTTTAAAGGCCTCGATTCCCTTGGTGTAGTCTTTCCTCAGAATCCAGCATTGATTTGTGGACTGTGAATTGCAACAGCGATTCTGTGCTTATTATAACTGTGTCGAGACTGTAGCGCTGAATGTGACCCAGATTGATCCTTGAACACATCTAGTTCCAGAAAATACCATGGTAATATGTTTCATACATCATATCTTTGGAAAATAAAGACTTAGCTTACACTACAAAAACTGTAGAAAAACTAAAAACTATAACAACTGTATAAACTGTAACCCTAAAAGTAAACATAGACATTTACTGTTCCAAGTATCTTTTCATGCGTAAAATAGTATAAATAACTTTTCAATTATTAACTGAATATCTAAATAACGTCAGGGATTATTATTGTTTTGTAGTCCATAACCGGTAAAAACTCCTCAAGCCTCAACTCCTGAAAAATGCACTTTGTTTACAAGTTGCAAAGGGCGAATCCGCCTCCTGCTCTTTTGGGTTAAACCTATACATTGTACTTCCGCAAAAATATAACAAAAAATACCAGTTATGATTCCACAAAAATATAACAAAAAATACCCGTTATGATCCGTGCAAGTTTGAAACGGAGCCAGACTAAGAGCCTTCCAATGTGACCGTGAGCCTGTAATACGACAATTTTGCTCATGTGATGTAAGCCTTGCCGAAGTCAGCAATTAGGGTTGGGTTACTGGATGATCATACAAAGTGTCTCTTCAAGCATTCTTCAAGCATTCTTCAAGCCCTAGCTTTTCCCCCATAATCTTCAAAATCTGTGAAGGTAGCTGTTTAGTTGAAACTTAGAGTATCATCATACTGAGAGGATAGCGGAGCTCAAAAACCAACGCAGTGTTCCGATAAGGTAGGTCCAGGTTGTGAGCCTGAAGAAAAACATTAAACCATGCACCACGATAACAACAGTTCAGAACAAGGGGATACGTGGTTAGAGCATTAATCAACACAATTCCAAACAAAATTATTATCTCGTCCAAATCAGTGTTTCAGTTGGTAACTGTGAGGCTCAGCACAATTGTTTTTATCAATCACAACGTTCTCAAGAGACGCCAGGTATCCCCTACATCATAAGAAAACTGCATGTACTACTTGAAAGCTGCTTCCTGGTACAGTTTTGTGGATTGAAATTCCAGTAAAACGATAAGGGGAACGCTATATCTTAATACTATATACTATAATACTATTATACTATAATAAAACCTGCTTTCACTGCTGAGTAATTTAGCTAATCAAATTAGCTTACCATGAACATTTTCATCTTCAAGTCCCTTACATATCTGCAGATACTCGGGGGAGTCCAGGAGTGTCTGAAAGGCAGGATTCCACCAGTCTGCCAGAGTACTATCCTTCCGCGTCATCATAGCCTGACCACCGATGGTACATCGGTTGAGCTTGTCCGAGGCTAGCTGGAGATATTCAGTGATCTCCAAGTATTCGTTTACAAAGACCGCATCCACCTGTTAGAAAGAAGGAAAGATGGCTCTGTAAAGTTATCAGAAAGCCGTTTTGGTATGCATCTTGACAGTTCAATTTAGTTCCAAATAGACCAAGTAGCAGCTGTTGTTTTGCTTATTTCACACTGGGGTACGTTGGAAACCTATCGACTAAAACAAAAACGTGACAAGCAGGTTTGCATCCTGGGGTGTCATAAAAAGGGTTGGAAATGCAATGGCATAGTATCCTCAGATGGGATCTCGAGACTAAGAGATCCATAGCATGTTTCTCCGGATCAAATGTTGAAGAGTACATCAAATCCCTCAATCTGGTGCATTTTAAGGCCAAAACAGACATGTCAGAGACTTCTGGTTTTGTAGCAGTTTTTAAGTGAGGATTATATCATTACAACAGAGGCTCACGGAGATAGGAAACTGGGATTTGTTTGAACACACCGATCCCCTTCCCTTGCTTATGCCCCCGGTGACAGTACACGATAAATGACTCCTGAATGGCTCACCATGAGCCCCTCCAGTAAAACATAGTTGGAAATATCCTTTCGCATAAAAGTAAGTCCAAAACAGACTTTCAAATACATTACCTCTCCATTATTGACGGCTGTGAGGAGATCTTGTTGACTTACGTAGTACTTCACTTGATTGCGGGCCAAGTTGTTTCCCTAAATGAATGAGAATAGGTCAGTTAGCAACATTTAGATTTATCAGTACGATTACGTTTCGGTTGCCACTCGAGGGGCTCAAAAATATCAAACTTACTCCCTGTGTAAAGATTTATAATAACTGAGGTATGCCATTTGGTTATAGCAACGAATGTCACAAAAATTCAGTGATGAAATATGTAACTACGTTGCTTCCCAATACTTCTTTGTGTTATCTGGCTCTGGAGCAACTGCAAAGGAAAGTCAACTGCTTTTTTTTTAATTTTCGATTTTTAAATTAAGACGCTATGCACGGATCATGTAGCTCACGGTTATCTCTGGAAACCTCCTGATGCACGTGGCATCTTCTGAGTACGACTGGAGGAAGCCAATGGTCTTGCCTGTCAGATCACGCCAGTTGAAAGATGCTAGGTCCCTGTCCGTGGCAATCATAAAGACCGATAGGTGTTGCTTGCTCATATCCGCGGTAAAATTGAAGGTGCGGGACCTGGCGTAGGTTTTCGACCACGCTGGAGAAAGAAATCGCAATTTGCAAATGCTAAAACATACGAAACAGCAAAACCAATCAGAGTAAAATCCATGATCGACAACAATCCAGGAACACCTTCCCCTTCCCCCTCTTTCGTGGTTTTGTGGGCCTACCTGTGCATGCGTCATACCAACCGCCTTGAAGTCCAATACCAGGTCTAGGCGATTCACCTGCAACAGTCTCCCAGCAGTGTCTGTATACGTCCCACACCAAACTACACCGTTTGTTTGCTATTCGGCAAACTAAAATTAATGACACATGCCATAACAAATACGTTAATTATGGTAGTGCATGGGTCATTCAAAACATGACATATGCCAGTTAAAACTTGAATTGCATGCCATTTACAATAACTAAATCACTAAGAAGGCACAGATTAAATGACATTAAACATACATGTAATATGAGACACTGAAATTTCACAGAATTATTTGAATAGAATTTTAAGGATTTGGTCTAAGATAAGGAAGATGATGCATGTAACTGTTAAAGTAATTACATGTACATCATCCAAATCAGCATGCATCATTCTTCTGGAAATTCTGCGATGTCTCTCTTTGCTGGAAATTTGTTATTTTTCCTCCTAATAAGCCTAATGACAAAGTATTCCCCCCGCTTAAAACTACTTTGTTCACTTTGCAACCACACCGGTGAAACTCGTAGACGTCACTGCGTGCTAGTTGATCTGGTGCTTTGTTTCTGTTTTGACAAATGTGGAAATTACACGCCGCTGCAGGAGTATGTGCGGCACCCAACGGCTAATCGTTTTTTCCCCCTTTACGTGGTACAGAGACTATCTAAAGATAAAACATCAACGACGACCTGTATCAACGTAATGTACTTCCCCAGATAAATAATATGTATAATGGAAGATGAACCCCCAACAGACTGATGACATAATAAGAAACGCAAGCAATTCCTTTTAATGACAGCATACGAACAATCCACACATTAACCCTTACCCTCCTCAATCCTTCACCTGTAGGAGGACTGAGGAGTGTTAGGGTTATAAACAAAACAAAAACTGTACTGACCTGCCTTAATGACATCAACATTGTAGCCTCGAATCTGTCCACTTACCAGGTCACTGTGACAAGAAGAGAAATTATCACAAAATTGATAAACATTGAAGAACACCTCTAAGGAAAACGCAATGGCTACACACAATGGCTAGATGCATAGTTTGACATGCACAGGCTTTACATATATCTACATGCACTACGGACACAGGGCGAGGGGTCCCATTCTTTACTCTGTTTTCAAAGAACGACGCAATCTGCATTGAGAATTTGCATCTTGGCATGATCAGCAAAAAGCCCCTTCAACCTTATTGAAGTTGAGCTCTGAAGACAAAATGACATTGCATTCGATATGGATGCTTCCATATTTATTTAACAGATAAAATCAGAGAAATGTGTTTTCCTTCGATGTGCTCTTTAAACATTTAAAATTTCACAGCCACTTATCCACATTAAGTATTTGTTTTCCTTTTCGACAGAGTGAACACATGCTAGACGTACCCTTCCACTTTGTCAAATAAAAGGGAAGGGCTGCTGGCAGCCTGTTATTGGCCGTGTGCCAATTCCATGATCAAAGTTTAGAGGAAATGAAAAAAGAGCTTCAGAAACGTGAAACTAGGAAAACAAACGATGCAAAACGAATAGGCCTACACCCTTCGGGCTTGTATCTATACTGACAACTTTCATATTGGTAGTTTTGCAAAATCCTCTCAGAGTTTGGGAAAAGAATGGCGATCGCGAAAATCACTCGTCTATAATCACGTCCAACATTTTGATTTGCTCCAGCATAGGGCGAAGTTCTTTTACATGTAGGTCTAAATTCAACCAAAACTCATTGTAAGGGGTATAAGCAGCCTTATCTATAACTTTCACATCTTGCCCGTGGAAAAACGATAACATGGCAGGGTTCTCAAAGCGTTGGAAAGTCATGTCGGGGTTCATACGTTAGCGTGAGAGTGCCAGTACATGGATGAGGTGACCGAATGAGGGCGCCACAGGAGGACAAATAACAACATGAACGTTCAATACTGTGAGATCAATGAAAAACAGCCCAGTTGTGCATCCAGCAGAGGACGGAGGTACTGGTCCCTGACAGGGACACATGCTGCCGATTTTGTTTTCAATTGAAAGTTTTGATAATTCCAAAAGGTACCGCCACCCCTCCACTGGAAAGGGAAGGACGGTGGTGACAAATATTTACTATTGAAAAAAAAAGATCGTAGATTTTTAATCAATTTCCCCTCACCTTGGCCCCAAACCTAGATATGTCACTAAAATAAACAAACTCTAGACCAGTCACAGAAACAGCAACTTCACCCCAAAAATCGAAAAGCCCTAACAGTCCCAAGTCCTCCAATTTCAATAGTTTACACACATCATGGTTAAGGGGTAAAAAGCAAAATAAGAGACTGGACCTACTCACAGGTATTCCAGACTGACATCGTAGTCTCCAATAGCAATCAACCACACTCTGTCATCCTCACTAGTTTCACCCTCTTCTGCAAAGTGAAAAAGAAAAACCATTTCTTTGAGTGGGAATGCTGGGCTTGAATCGAGGAAACCTAAATCCACGCACATTGGCCTAGGGGTGTGTCTTCTGGAAGACCTTGGCTATGAGAGGCTTTATTCCCCAAGACTGGCTTTCACAACGTGTCAGTTGACCAGCATTATAGCACGTATTCCATCGTAAACATGTGTCCTGGAATATGAACACAAGGAAATAGTTTTAAGCTTGTCCATAGTGATTCGACCACTTAGCAAGGGTAAATTCCATTCAATTATTTTCAACGGTGCTGTAAGTGAAACACAGCGTGGTCGAACCGAAGGCATACAAACGCACGAATCCCTAACCCCCTCAAGGGACCAATACTAAACACATGCAGCAGTATCGTACATGTGATAAAAAATGGCGCATTGGGACATACCGTAACCGCATAGCGTTTGCACTTTAATAATGAATGAATTTTTGTAAATCACAACTGATACACTAGCACGTTAAGGCCAACCAGTTCTATCATGGCTCAAGAAGTGAACTGAAATAAACGCAGAAAGTATCATCCTGCTCAACTGTCTATACTATTTCTGATATACAAATGTAATTGACTATAATGAACACGCGCTCTTATACCCTCGGCCTCGAATACCTGCTGCCACTGGCAGTCATGAGGATTTGGGTGAAGTCATTTTAAGGTCAACGTGAAAAGTTACCCAGCTTAATACTCATTATGACACAATTTGGTTCCGAACACACATGTAAACGAAGGCATGCAGCGGCCTGCACACACAGTACCAATCATTATAACAGGAAGATCAGCCAGTATCATCAAATTACTCCATCGCAAGTAAATTCTGATTGGCCGAGCGTGGTCCTATATGCATAATCTCAGCGGAATAGGGCCATTCACAAGAGCATCCTCAAGATCAAAGAAAGCACACTCAAGTATAAAGTGTTACATCAGTTTTCCACTTGAATCTCTCGTAGGCAAGTTTGAAAGTAATATCCCACCATGTTCAAATGAAAAGTGTTTTGTTTTGCTTACATAGTGACCGATAATTTTGTCAAGTATTTTTGAATTTGTGTCAGTGTGTTTAATATATGTACATGTACATAGACCTGCTTATCTACTGCGCCACATTGAATGCTCACTATACCTGCTGCAGCAGAAGACGTTCCGCTAGAGACATTGACAAAAATATCACCCCTCCGAGATAGACCCAATCCACCGATCAGCAACGCGATGAAAGCCAATATCACAGCCACAACGGTCATCACCCCCAAGACTCTGTCGCCAGAGGAAGGACGGGCTGGTTTGAGAGGCGGTACTATGTGTGTCCGCGGAGTGTGAATCACCTGACGTGACACGGGTTCTCCGTCGAGTTTTGACGGTCCACTGTAGTTGTCATTCCCAGTATCTCCCGACTGCTCGTCCAGAGGCACCGTGTACAGTTTGCTGTCGTCCAGAATATGTACGTGTATTCCCGGTTGATCCTTCGGCTTTTTATCCATCGTTAACCCCAGCTCTATTTCCCTGTGTTGCTGCCCAGCTGTAGATGGAGAGTTTTAGAAAGTTTCACACACAGAAAACCGATAATTGGAGGAGATATGATGAACTATCCTCAAGTAATCCTTGAAAGTTTATATCAATTTGCACATACGTGTACAAGATCCTGTGTGACCATATGACAAGCATAGAGTACAGCTGATTATTTTCGTGACGCGCGGCTGACAAAGAAACCAGGCGTCTCAACAAAAAACACGTTACGGTTGAGCAGTTTTCTTTTAGTGAGTTACCTTGCCGGTAAAAAAAAAACCGAGTCAAGCTGATGTACATGTACACAGGTTTGTGTTGGATCTTGCAGCATGTGTCGCAAAAACGGCTAAGTAACGCGAGGGCCAAATTATCTCAGAATTTGATTACACTGTTCGAAATCGGAGATTTGACGGGATGACTTGGGTTGTTTAATCACATTCGATGCAGTCTATATCACAGTAGGGTAAAATGCGTTACCATACATACGTGTTGTAAATAGACAGATGTGAAAAAATAAAACGATCAGATGCTATAAAAACCAAACCTATAATAACGGGGTCGGAGGGCCAGAGTCAAATAAAAAACGAAAAAAGCAAATCCAGCATGCATTTTCCCGCAGCGCATCTTTGCTTCTAGTTGGTAGTGCGCCCCCTATATTTCAGCCTTAAGCATTGTGCTTTTGTCCCGATGCACTACTAATCTCTCTCCCTTACATGACAAATCTGGCTTTCCACTTTCATTTCAAAGATCTTGTCATGTGACGAAAAATGGAGGAACTCCTCCTTGCAAGAAATATACGAAACATCCTCGTTGTTGTCAAGATTTAGATAGTATTTGCGATGGTCAGGCATCTTCGGCTGTACATGTCTATGTACCTGCACGGATCAGCGGATATGTATAAAGACGCACATTCATAATGGATGTCACATCTTCCCTCAAACTGCACCAATGAGGCCCGGGTTCGAGTCCCGGCTTGGCCCAGGCTTTAAGTGCATTTGGTTTCCAGTCCATACTCGCTCTTGTAGGTTTTCTCCGGGCAGTCCGGTTTCCTCCTGCCTCTAAAACTGGACCTTCTTCCTAACGCCGTAATGTGATGCTGATTAAAAAAAGGTTATGAATGGACGTATTGTTAATAAAACAAATAGCCCGAGTAGCTAGAAGCGCCATTAAAAAAAACAAAAGCAAAAACAACCACAACACGAATGACAAAAAAAAAAGAAGAAAAAGAAAGAAAGAAAAAAAAAACAAAAACACGGCGCTACAGCTCTGTCTTAGTTACCGACAACGTATGTAACTCTCAATATGTCTTTTGGGCAATCCTGTGGGGGGGGGGTTATTCTTTAGCTTTTTTTAGTAAAGCCGATTTGCGTTGATTGTGGACATGTGTTAGTCAGAAGTTTCGCCATTTTCTTGTTCGCTAAGATATAACAGTAGTTTTACGACGTAAACATTTAAAAGAAAACAAACTTTCTGAATTAATCTTTTCTGAATTGAAATATAACAAATTATTGACCAACGCAACCACCCTCAAAGAAAAAGAGACACCTTCCAAAACAATACAGCAAAACAAACAATCAAGTTGCCAATGTCTGTCAATGTCTGCCACATACTGAAAACTTAACCTTTATTCACACGTTCTTTGCATAAACAGTAGAAATCAAAAATCCTGAATGGAGTCCCAAAATTATTGCTGAATATTATCTGTACTTAAGTAAAAAATTCACGTTCTTATAATTCTTCAAGTGGCGTTATTCAAGCTGACAGAATTTTGAATATTGTGTTCAGTCTCTTATATACAACACGCCTTGGGGAAAACCAAAGAGTAAAACACAATTTATCGTCTGACCTGAAGCCTCATCAAATTTGATTTGTGCTTAGAAGCTCAATGACGAACGATGTTGAGACTTTTCCCCTTCAAATCAAATTTGAGAATTATTTCAATCCATTTTCTGCGGTACGTGGAAACCCGGGGGTAAGCAAATCACATTTGGCAAATATTTTATACATAATTTATCACTTTTCAGCCGGCCTCAACAATGCAAATCAAATCCTTGTGGTGACTATCGGAGTCACGTGTTGTTTGTCCAGAAAGAAACTGAGTTCTGAGGAGCACGAGTTTGACCATCCAACCTTCTTTTTACATAATGAAGTCTTCCTTTTCTACCAGTTCCAGTGAAGTATCAGTGTTGGATAACTGCTCACAACAGGTTTTCATCTTTCTTCTTAAATAAATTATTTATCAAAGAGCAAACGCTGCCGGTCTGTACATCTAAAGAGACAGTGTGACTTTTTGAACAGCTGAGAGACTGTCAGAGCGTTATCTCAATCCTAAAGGAATTAACAAGAGCCGGTGCCAAACATCAAACGCCTACAAAGTGGTCCCGCATGCTTCTACTCCCTCAGATAATCTTCCAAAGACACTGCGACTGCCCCTACAAATCTTCCACACCGATTCCGCCACTGTAGGAATTAATGCACCAGATGTTGTGATTATAAAGGATCCCTTCGGGTGCTGGAGGCCCCAGAAAGGAGGCCGTTGACTTCTAATTGCAGGTGATAAAGAGATTACCATAATTCATCCTTGTAGCACGGGTTTTATATTGCACCTGCAGGATCAGTTGTTCCAGGATGGAACTTTAATTCGTAATCTAATGGAAAATTTATAAGCGTGGATCGATACGATTGGTATTTTTTCATTGGTCTCGAATAACTAGAAACTCTTGCTTAAGATTTGTGCACGTTCCAATCAAAAATAGATAAGTGGAAGAGGGTGTGATGAGAATCTTAGCTATTTGTTTTAGATCGAGGCAAAATAGAGCAAGATTAATCCGTTAAAAGCCTGTATACCCATTACTTAAACAAGTTCTTTCAGCTACGATGGAAGCGTGCACTACTTATGTATTAGGCAGCCATTTTGCTACCAAATCAGGACGGGAACTCTAGTAGAAATTCTCAGAGCATCGTGATTGCCTTTTTTGTATGTCGCCTGTTCTCATGAAGTTGGATCTAGACTGCCGCACAGGAGATTCAAGCCCATTGGTGAAGATAAACTAAGGAACAAACCCAGACAAAAATTAAAGCCACAGTCATAGATAACATATGAGGGACACCTCAAAAGCTCTTGTAGGATCTTGTTTTATCAAAACCTTTTCAGACTTGTGGTATAATTTCTTGAAATTCCAGGAATAACTTCTTTTATAAAATCCTTTTGTAAGCGGTGAATTCAAAGAGGAGCAAGAAAAGAGGAATTAAAATTTGGATCGATCTCAAACAATATTTTTAGCCGTGGTTCTGTTTCTACAAGTGGTCTTAGCAGGGCATATAACTAAAGTCTTTAAATTTGGAGATACCAATACTAGCATTGTATCTAGACGAGACCGTGTATTTATCATAATCAAAGTCCGAACAAAATTCCTGCCCTGGAGACTTGCATGTCTAAAACCACATACAGGATCAAAATGAACGGCAGATGGTTCATCATCCAATCGAGTAGAGTCCTCCGTGACTGACATCGCGATTACCTTGTCGCTTCAAAACTAATATCAGTGAAGGCGAAACGACCTGTCGGCTCGTCTAGCTTGGTAGACCCACGAGTCTGCACTCACCCAGGCTGAATTGGCGTCATTACTTCACTTTGTGAAATTAGAGCTAACCTCCTTCCAGTGTGCGTTACTGTTTTCACAAAGGGCTTTTTGTCTAATAAAGTGGCATGATATTATGACTTCACAACTCACTAGTTGGCCTGAATTCGGACCCCCTAACAAAGAGTCGTACATTAATCCTTGAAAATTCTGACAAGACGCTTAAAAGTTTCCTGTAGGCGGGGGGGGTGGTTGACTACATGCATCTTGGAATCCGCTCTGTGCCGTAAAACATGACAAACAAATCCTCAACATGTGAAATATTAACCATACTCACTTCACAGTGAGGAAAGGTATGGCGATCTGCACTTGGTTCTCAAGCGAAAATCTCCAATCCGCACAAGCATTAAGCACTACCTTCTAGATCTGCACTCTCTGAGTGAGTATAGAGGGAGTGGCACTCGACGTGCCTGTCATAGTCAGTCCCGGATTATCCATTCCAAAGTGGATCCATTAATTATCCTTACACCTGATGCTATATATCTCTGCATTGTCACCTCCCTGATACTATTATTAGTTATTCAGTGTTGAAGGCAGACATCCCATTTATCACATATTCCTGATCCATACATATACGCAACTTGTTTTTAGGGCTGGGTGTCTTCAGGTCAGTTTTATGCAGATAGAGTAGGCTATTTTCGGGCGAGTTTGAGGGTTAAAACAAATTAAAGAATAGAAATAATACAGTTAGGCTCAAGGACAAGATGTATGTTATGAGTAGGCCTACAGTATATCTGGAATACTTAAACATTTCCATCCTCGGCAGGGAATGTCAGTCCTTTTAACCTAAGTATCGTGCTTGATTGAGTATGACATGCCTTTACTGTGCGCCTGAAATGAAATCCAGCAGCTTTCTAAGTTCTACTACTCTGCTAAAACAGTCATATTAATTTTATTTCGCATTCGGTGCTTGAATGTCAATTTGCCTAAAACATCATGGTGTCAAATGCGAGCCTCATGCAAAGTTATCAGAACACCACCTTTGAAAACTTTTTTTTTACGTGTAGGCCTATAGGAGAGCTGCCAAACGTGAAAGATAAATACTTGCCAAATATAACAAGCTATCGACCATGGGTAGTCAACATCAATCTGATGCATTAAATCGCAGCACCGCGCTCTAAGACGCTGCATTTGAATTTGTACCACGTGTGGCATAATTGCAGACATGAAATAGTCGTTGAATATTGGACCCATCAGTTTGTTAATACCCGTTTGCATCAAGTTACCTGCGTGAATTGTCAGGTAAGGAACGCCAGTAACTTGCTACAAAGACAGATGAGCCATCAGCGCAAGTCCACCCGCAACGTAATGCAATTCAAATGCAGTTTCACCAGATTAAAACGACTGCAAGAGGCTGCAGAGTGTCACGGCGAAGCCTTCGTGGGGGAAAACATTAAAAACCTCCCTATGTCAAAGACATCAGTGTGTCGGTGAGAGGCTCGACCGGAGACATCACGCAGCTTGTTTCGATTTCCGTTGCAGGGAGAAACCAGGGCCTATCATCCCGAAAGCGTCATTAAGGTAGGCTGGTTGCGAACAATGGGATCAGTCACTTTTACCTCTTGGCCGATTTGTCCCCATACGAAAACGTCAGAGTGTCTTTACGACCTTTCATACGGTTTTAACCCATCCAGATAGTACATTTCCTAACACTAATTTATTTGTTGAAATATTTGTTTCATAAAAGTTGGTTCCATCAGCAAGCCACAAGAGGTAGGCCCATAACTATGCGACATATACAGTTACCCCCCAACGAATTCTTTCAGATATAAAACAGCCGTTGAGCTACTTCTAGGAGTAAATCGGACTGGTTGTCAGCTTATTATTACTGCGGCTGTCCTAAATTGGAAGACTGGAGAGCTTTTGATGTCACTAAAGCGCATGGATCACCCAGAAAAGCCGGGAATAAGGGGTTAATAATGCATTACTCCATAATCCAGCACCTGCGTAAATGATATCAGTACATTTGTCGTGTCTTTCAGAACTTGTCATCAGTACCATTGGAGAAATGAAAAACAAAATGTGGCAGAGCTTGGCAAAGTCTCAGAAATGGTTGTAACATTGCCATGTGATTAATCCTCATCTCAAGTCGACTGCTGCAAGAAAGTACGCTGGACTTGGACAGCGGCCGTTGAATGTAGGTCTCCTTTTCGCACGCATAATGGTCCTTATAAACCTCCCTGATGATGAAGTCAGAGGTTCACTCCCACACCGGAGCCGATTGAACACTTTGTAGGCCGTGGTGAGAACTGTGGGATGAGCTAAATTGACAGAAATACTCTTTTGCTTTTCCTATTTTGGTTACGTATGAGCAGTTTAATTTAGGCCCAAACTGCATAACAGACGTAATGTAGGCTAGACCTGACACACATCTTGGGCAAGACACTTGTAACTCAACACCACTTGTCCTCCTGCCTTTTCAAAAAAAAAACCAAAAAAAAAACACGCTCACTTTCATACGTTATTGGTTTTGAGCCATGCTTGTTAGCTTTGTACAATATCACTTAGTATGATAATGTTACTTACATGTTTTAAATGCTGGTATTTTGCGGTCACGGTAAAAAAGCCCTAATGGCGGTTGGTAGCCATGTACTGTGGAACTAGCACATTGGCGGTTTTTCCCAACCGTGGTTTTAAGCAATATATGCTGGCATTTCTACATGCCTACGTCCCCTTGTACGCCTGGGAGAGAAGTGGACTCAAGCGATATGAATCAGCCGAAGGGAACGTTGTGGACGGCTGACGAAAAGACTCCTCTCTGTCCCACACGAACACTGATAGATTTTCCGACTTATCAGTGCAGAGCAGGTTTGCTGCAGACCGCAAATTTAATCCTAAAAGAGCCGGTGTTTTCTTCGACAATGTCATCCCATCAACCACAGGCGCTGATCCCAGGGGACGGGGGAGAGATATACCCCCTCGACTTTTTTTTTTTTTAACTCGGGGACTACCAATGTGATCATCCCCATTTTTGAAGTTACTGATGTTATGTGCACGCGTAGGGTCCCCGAATTGAAGTAGGACCTTGGACCCTGTGCCGTATCACGATGACCTTTCTTTAAGCATCCCCCACATGTGTCCAGAAATCTCCACCCATTCCATCAACAGAACCTATCTGTTCGACGACTGATTTTGTAAAAACATAACATTACCAATCAAATGCATGTATCAGGTTTCAACTCAATCCTGATTATGGTTTTGCTGTTACGGTTCAAGGCTTCACGTATGTCAGCCCTCGTGGGTCAGGTGCGTCGGTGGAAAAGGCAAACACTTTGCTGATATGTCTTGGAACACGGGCGCTGAGAGCAAGCGGTATGGCCTGTGATGGCAAAATTGATGTCAAGACGACCGCAAGGTATACCTCTGAAGACTCGTCGCGTGACGAATAGGAACTGCGACGATATCATAGAAATGCCGAGGGTGGGGGTGGACTCCGCCCCCAGTCACTTAGGATGAGTGTATTGGCATTTTAAAAATGTCAATAGGGACAACCATTTTCATCAAGTTCTGAAATAAAAAAGGTAAATGAAAAGAAACAGCCAACGCTTCAGATGTTTTGCATCAAGTTTGAGGTTGACTATTTATGGAATAACTGGTCTTCAGGCTGTGTGTTAGCTGGTCTTAATGCGATCTCTGTAAGTTGGTCTATGAGTCACGTTATCACTTTCAAGAGGCCCAAGCTTCTAGCTACTCTTAAAATGGTAGCCTCTACGCCTGGGGATGGCGTTTGTCTTTGTATAATTTCATATGATGTTGATGACTTTGTTGCTGGATCGGAAGATGCATAGTTTTAGGAAAAGAGCATTGTTTTTACTCAGGGGATTCAGAGATGAAAGAGAAAAACAAATGTGATGACCAAAAATTGTACTACAAATACAAGTTTCTTGGAAATACTGCACTTGAAAACTTGAAAACAATCTTTATACCTTAACAAGATTAAGATGCACTTATTTCACTTAAACTGATGCACTGATGAGCTAAGATGAGCTAAGCCTATGCTAGTACGTGCACATGCGTAGTACGTGCACAAGGCCGCAATTCATATTATTATACTGAGGGTAAAGGTGAATAAGAATCTGACACTGTGACTTAAATTTTCAAATATTTGCGCTTAGCAAATTCTGCAAAGTTGAATACGTTTCATATTAACAGCAAATTCCGCTGTAAATGTTTCGTGACGCCAAATTTGTTTTGTTGTCGAGTTCACCTGCAGTATGAAGTGGCGCATTTAGTGCGCAACGCAACGGCACTTGACCAATTCGTGAATCTTTACCCTAAGCACGCGAGGTAAAGACTGGCTTACTGCAATGGGCTTGATAACGTTAATAATTTCGGCAAAACCGGGTCAGAGAGATACATGACTATCATCTGACTGCTATTGAGCAGTTCTTGCAATCTGCCAAACCCTTGAGTCACTTCACATAATTCCAACAATGGATTTTTTTCAGAACCATAGGTATTCTTCGTCATCAAGTACAAATCAACTTGACAGCGCCCTTAAATCAGTTGTCGTAAACTAAATGACAATCGTGCCTAACCACATTTATTATGAAGTGCCTTATTTCTTTCAACAGTCGTGCAGGTCCATTAGAAATACCCGTAAAATTGTCAAAAACACGCCAAAAACCTTTCTGTAATTAGAACTACATTCCTCACCATAAACAAAGACTTCAAATCAATCTAGCGGACTCCCATCCGTAGGTTTATTCGCAGGTCTCCAATTTTGAATTAAACCTGCAGGGTTGATTGATTCCTAAGTCCCACCGCCTGCATTTTAATGTACATGTAGAACTGTAGTAACTCTATAGACCCGTGAAACATCTGCGTTCAGCTTCAAAGAGAACAAAAGATTTGGTAACTATACAAATGATCGCCTGTGACGTCGTCTGGAGAACCTGTTTTTATTGCTGGACAAAAAGAACCATCCAATCAATTCAGTTTGAAGTTTGCCGGGGGGGAAGTTGTCAACGCTTTTTATCATGTTTGTCGCATCCAGGACAAAAGCAAACAATTCTAAATTGGGAACCGTGGCGAATTGCATGGACAGACCCGGAAGTTGTTTACAGTTCGGTGAAACTATTTTAATCCTGATGGAAATTACAAATGCGCACGATTCAATCCTTTGAAGTAAAGAGGCACATGGAAAAAGTAATGAGCAACTCGGAAAAGACAGAGAGAAAAAAATAAATAAGAGACAGAAAAAAAAATTAAGCCAGGGACGACTTATCTTTATCACCCAAACAGGGCTAAAGTACACTGTTGCTCAATGTCCAAATCCTTTGCCTGGTTATCATATTTATTCACACCTTTTTCTGAAGAACTGATTGTTTAAGTCAGACCTTTAAACACACGTGGACGTTGAAGTACATTGAATTTATATTTTTCTTATCCAGTTGAAGTTGATAACATTATCGTCGGTAGATCAATTCGTAGTTCATTAGACACCGAACAGTTTTGCAAACTATTTCTCAAAAGGAAATTCTCGGAGACATTATTATTGTATTTTCAAAGTCTTGACCAGAACTGCATGATATGCGAAAAAAATGGATACACCTTTTTACCATCTTGACAAGTCATTTTTCTTTTTTTTTTTGGTTTGAAAACATATCTCCAACCAATATGAAACTGCCTATTAAATCACAAAACACGATGTTCTGCGCATTGACATAAAAAAATCACATCATGGAAACTCTTGAATTTTTTTTTTCGTATACCTTTTTTCCGCCCCGGGGGACCCTTGTGACGCCAGCCTAGTTCTTCGCTTCCTTTACACCGTTATTCGGACGCGAGACGAGGTGGGACAGACTCACCGGCAATAAAAAAGAAAAGAAGCTTGGGAATTCGAGTTTTGTCTGTAGTTAGGTACATCCTTCCATTTCGTAATCGTGCCGTTTCCACGGTGATCGGCTTTATTGCAAAATTGTAAAGAGTGGGAGACGAAACAATGAGTAAGATGTTGCTGTTCATCTTGAGTGTTGCAAATCGACGGGGGAAGGAATGATTAAAACCAGACGGCAGGTTGCATTGGATTTGCGCCAAAAGCAACAATGTCGGCATCTGATTCCACTTAATGCGTTCCTAACCCTAACGGTGTATTGTCGCAAGCTCTTCGTAGCCATTTTCTGCCATCCGCGGCTTTTACCACTAATTTAAGTAATACTCATGGGTGACCCGTTGTGGTGAATAAAGCACTATCATGTGAACGTAAAGAGCTGCTTTTCATCGCTGCTGTATTACACGGATACGGTTGGTTTTGGCGACTTAACTGGTTTTTAATTTAAAGGAAAGGACGTCTGAAACTAAGCCCTAGAAGACCCTCCGCACTTTGTTAAGTTTCAGCTGTAGTGTGTGTAATTTTATAAGGTGCATTAAGTGCATTAAATGTACTATGCAGTGATGCCTGTTTTCAAAACAGTAGTCTGTGACATCTGGTTACTCAGCTCAGATTCGTCTCATCTAACCTTGCTAAACACACAATGGGTTGAACGACCGTGTGATCTGAGTAAACCAGGAATCTTGCGTGCAATAGGTGAAAGCTTTCTAAGCGCTGCCTACAAATTGTAAAATAAATCCAATTTAAGAACCATCTGTGCGCGTTTTATGGGATACCTGATAAGAACCAACATATTTTATTATTTGTAGTCAATTAGATTCTGCGTTGGTCGTATATCCGTGTTTCTATTTCCATTCTTTTCTTCGGTCCCTCGTATTTTGTTATGGGATTTGCTAAGGCTGTCCTTTCTCTTTTCAGATGCAGGGCTTTGTAGTTATCATTTGAAACATGAGATTCGGAAAAGCTTTGAGAATGTGAATTCTGGTGTGGAGGCGGTTTAACGAGGCAATAACCCCCCCGCGAAGGGGCTGGATAACTTTTTGGTTTGGAGGTAAAATGAATAGACGACGTTTTTTAGACCTTTTCATTTCTCTTCCTTCCAAAAGTGTGTAATATACACGTTGGGCTAATCAGGTGCACTGTATGGAATATACACGAAACAGCTGCAGGGAAGAGTCGTAAACATGAAATTAAAACGGACGGGCAAGTATCTTTTGAGTGAGGCATCCATCAAGCCTGCCACATATAGCGCTGGCTGAAGGTTTTCAATCAGTTTAAAGGTTTTAGCGAGATAAACTCGCCCATTACAGTTTGCCGGTTGCCTGCAATCAATCACAGGTTTTGGGAAAATTTCCTTTGAAACATTTTTTTGTAATGTTTATTCTAATCATTTCACAGTGACCGATAGAAAGCAGGCGTTCTGCACCAGATGTGGTGTGTTTTTATGAAAGGGGCTCTAGGCATTAAAACTTCGTGGCGACGAACTGCAAGCCTTTTAAAGAAAAGACTACCAACATTTTTGTGTGTGATTTGGTATGGTATAGCTTAAGGTGAATTAAGTTTCGGTTATGTTAAAGAATTGATGGAGAGCTTGATTTGGAAGTGGTAACGATTTGCATTTACTCATTTAAATGAAGCGCTATTGTTGGAAAGATTTAATTGGGGTAGGTTAGATCCATGTGCAGGATGGATTTGTGATTTGATTGGCGCCATCCTACAGACAATTTTTTTAAGACGAAAAGCGAAAAGTAAATTATTTTTATGTTGGATTAAAATTTCTACGTGAGTTTAACGTTCTCCCCATTGTCTGTAACTGCATCATGCATGAATTGTCCACCGGATTCCAGAGTTGACACGTCTGTGTCTAAACTCAGGAGTTTAGTCTTCAATATGAGCTATGAGTTCTAAAGCTCAGAACAAGTAAGAAATTGGAATAGTATAAGTATCAATGCTTTGGGAGAACTGATGTGCTTTTTTGCTAAAACATTTGACCAAAGCCATTACCTCAAACGTACACACAGTCTCTGCCTACGATTAGCTCACACTTCGGTTGGTTGCATTCACCAGGACAATTCTGTCTTTGAAATTTGATATTAACACTTGCCACTTAATTAACCCAGTTTGTCATAGTCCTTGTGATCACATTTATCACCCCCTTTGGGTAATTTTCATGTTGATGTTCTGATAACGAATAATGCTCCCTTCTCCTTTTGCACCTAAACAAGATCACCGACAGAGTCAGTGACGCTTTTGACAGGTCTCCCAGTCCGTGATTTATGACATACAATTAAAAACGAGATTCTCGGATTAGAGACGGACCGTCACCCAACCTGAGCCCAGGTATCATGCACATTTCATCGGTTCATGCGTCCTGCTTGGCCGGCTAGATTGCAGAGGACTTAGAGAGGCTTTCCAACTAAATGGGCTGGACTTTTAAGATGGTAGAATGTCACTAAAAACACCTGAAAAAAAAATGAGAGCAGGGATTCGGATGATCACTCGATTTCTATAAATCAGTCATCTATTACTATGACGTAAATCGAACTCTATACTCAGACATTTTTCAAGATGTATTTTGCGCTGGGGAGATGTTAATTTATATAACTGGTTGTGCCCTTATTCAACGTATATCCTGATAAATACTCTATGCCCAGTGCTTCTCCCAGAGCTTGCAAAAAAGTCACAAGCTTACTCGGGTGGGACTCGAAGTATATACGTTGGGTAAGGGCAAAACCCATTATATAAATTAATATCTCCCCAACGCAAAATACATCTTGAAAAAATAGTTCGCGGTACCCGCTGCTTCACCTGACTCAGACCGGCCAGCCAACCCCGGCAAGCGCGATGGTCGAGTGGTTAAGACGTCTGCACTGTTAAGCAGGAGGTCGTGGGTTCGAGTCCCACCCGAGTAAGCTTGTGACTTTTTGGAAGCTCTTGGACAAGCACTTAGCGCACAGTATTTATCAATATGTACGTTGAGTAAGGGCAAAACCCGTTATATAAATACTCAGACATGTAAGGTTTGTCACGATGAGCGGCATAGGTTTTCCCTTCAGTATTACCACGTGGAATCCCCTTTAAGGTTATAAGTCTGCAAGCATATGTTTGCATGTCTGTAGGGTTAAACGTTTTTCTTTGGCACTTACAGTCCTTGTTACTGAAAAATCCAGAAACCTGAAAGTACGCGACTGTTTCTGGGGTTGCATATGATTGGCGGCTGTCAAAGGTTTAGAACGGTCGGGGTGGTAGGGGAAAACGACCAACTCCCCTTCCGTAAAGTATCACATATGACATGCGTCTCCAGCAGCCTCTTGTAACCAAACTCCTAGCTTCTCACGCCAACCCCTGTTTATAACCGATGGCAGAGGTGTGAAACGCAGAGTCTCTGGTGTCTGGATATCCAGATTGCTCCGGGTAGGTGGGGCTTGTCAGCCCATGGGAGGCAGCCCCTCTGAGAGAAAGGAAAACTCTGATTTCAAACCCATGTTCGTTGACAGAGAACCACCACTGCCTTGTAGTCGTCTTGGGAAAGTCAGAGGCTAAGGGAGTTAACCCCTACAGAAAATCAGGAATGGAGCCTTAGGCGGTTGGATGGCATTTTGTCATTTTTTGGCAGCTCCTGCAGCTTAGCTGGTGCCAAACGTCCTGCTTGCGTTCATTTGGACCCCATCAGCGAGGCCGAGAGGGGGATTATGACAACTGGCCACCGATATGATAAAATGATAATATAATACAGCCATTGTTTGGGGATTCAACGAGGATGCTGACAATTTACGGGTTATAATCCTTTCCTGATTGGCGTAAGGAAGGGGCGCTACAGGCCAGCTTCGACGGTGAGAGGAATCTTCGTATTCCATTGGTTGGCTGCCGCTCGCCTTGAACCAGGCAGCCCTCGGCTAGTAAGGTGCCAACACGCCAATGTGTACCTGCTCCAGTGAGTGCTTGAGGCTTAGTGTGGATCATGACAAGTGGAAGTCAACACTGCATTTAAGCAAAACCAAAGAAGAAAACGAAGACGCCAGCTCTTGGATATCAAGCTGGAATGCAAGAACAATGTACACGGGGTTGGCAGAAAACGTTGACGATACTGACGACTCCCACAAGACTGTCATCATCGACCACGAGCACAACCGACCAAATGTTGACATCTCTGTTCTCCAAGAGACACGGCTTTCTGGTCGTGGATCTCTAAAAGAGCAACACTACACCTTGTTCTGGCATGGCAAGAACGCTGATGACACACTAGGACACGGAGTGGGATTTGCAGCGAAAAACAACCTACTTCCTGTGATCGATCAACCTACGGAAGGCTCTGAATGCGTCCTCGCCATCCGCATGTCCACCAGCACTGGTTCTGTCAATCTGCTGAATGTCTATACCCCCAGACTTTACTCATTCCACGAGATGAAAGACAAGTTCTACAAGGAGCTGGACATGGCCATCAGCACTATCCCAAGAACGAAAAATTGTATTTCATTAGGGATTTTAATGCTGATCACGACTCCTGACCAGATTGTCTCGGCCACTTTGGCGTAGGGAGCATAAATGGAAACTGGCAGAGGATGCTACCGCTGTGCTGCTATCACCGGCTATGCTTAACCAACACCTTTTTTCAACATCAGGACCTTGCACAAGTCTCCTGGAGATACTCCATATCTAAACGATGGCTTCAGCTCGACTACATCATTTCGAGACGGAAGGCAATGAACAGCGTGCCACGCATCCTCCACAGTGCCGACTGTAATAGTGACCATTCTCTCATCATCAGCAAGATCAAGCTACAGCCAAGGCCGATCCACTACGCCAAGCAGAAGGCTCGGCCCCGCATCAATGCCAGCCGCTTCACCAACCCAGAAACAACTCAGCTCTTCCTCACCTCCCTAAAGAAGGCCCTATCCCCCTCCGACCAGCACAATGCTGTAGACAAATGTAATTTTCTGCGTAATGCAATCTGTGACATAGCTATTGCGGCATATGGCAGAAATATAAGAAAGAACGCAGACTGGTTTGAATCCAGTGCTGCAGAGATGCAACCCATCACTGAAGCCAAGCGCACTGCCTATCTCAAGCACAGGATTGACCCAACTGCTAGGAATCTTCATGCCGTGAGAGGTTTCAGAGGCAGAGCTCAGCACACCGAACGATGCTGTGCCAACAATTACTGGCTAGAACTCTCTGTCGACATACAGGCTGCTGCCGACACTGAAGACATCAAGGGCATGTACGAAGGAATCAAGCAACAGGTCCCACCATCAAGAAAACAGCTCCCTTAAAGCTAAGTTCGGGGAAGTCATCAAGGACCGTAGCACACAGATGGACAGATGTGTCGAGCCTTACATTGAGCTGTACGCCACAGAAAAAGTAGTGTCTGAAGAGGCCTTGAATAACAGCACAAGCCTGCCTGTGATGAAAAATCTTGATGATGAGCTCACACTGGAGGAGCTCAGTAAAGCTATCGACAGTCTCGCCATCGCCTGCAGAGAGGCCCCAGGTGCTGACAGGATAACATCAGACGTCCTCAAACTAGGGAAGCCCTTCTTACTGCCCCATCTACGTAACCTTCTTTGCCTGTGCTGGGAAGGAGCTGCACCTCAAGACATGCGTGACACCAAGATCATCACGCCGTACAAGAACAAAGGAGACGGCAAGCCTGCATCTCACTGCCCAGCACAGTCGTTAAGGTCTTTGCCCGTGCTGTCCCTACCAGGCCCCAGATGCTGGCAGAACGTGTCTACCCAGAGTCACGGTGTGGCTTTAGGGCTGGGAGATCAACGGCGTAGACACCTTCATATACTCGGATCCATGGTTACCAGCAACCTGTCACTGGAGTCAGAGCTCAACAATCGGCTTGCGAGAGCCTCCGCTGTTATGACCATGCTATCCAAGAGACTGTCGTCCAACAAGAAACTGGTACTGCACACAGAAGTCAAAGTATACCAGGCCTGTGCCATCAGGTCTGCTCAATGGCTGTTGGGCCTAGGGCATCTACACCAGACACTAGAAAAAGCTGAACAGCTCCACCTGCACTGCCTACGCAACATTATGGGCATCACATGGAAGGAGAAAATCCCCGACACAGAGGTGCTGGAACGTGCCAATTCCATCAGCATATTCACTATGCTGAGCTGGCGTCGCCTCAGATGGCTTGGACACCTCAACAAGATGGACCCCTATAGGCTCCCCGGGGCTCTACCCTACGGCCAGCTATAGACAGGCTCCAGACTTTGCGGTCGCTTACGCTTGCGTTACAAAGACATCTGCAAGCTTGACATGAAGAAAGCAGGGATAAAGAAGGACCTCTTGGAAGTAATCCCAGACCGTGGCAGCAGTGACCTGTCTTACCGAGGAACAACAAACTTCCCTACGGAGGGGAAGAGGCAGAGGAGAAAACAAAGGGCGGCAACCAATGCCTCCACGCCAGGTCCCACCACTTACATCTGTGCAAGCTGCGGGAAAGACTGTCACGCTGGAGTGGGACTG
This sequence comes from Acanthaster planci, assembly GCF_001949145.1. The sequence continues at coordinate 534,135 of NW_019091459.1, forward strand.
TTCAGCCATAACTGTCACACTGCAGTAATGTGACATATCCAGGCGTAGTTCCATCGTCATCATTGACGGACGATGCCAACAACTATGATCAGCAGGCATTTGAATAAGTGTTACAGCTCGAGGCCAATGCGATTATTAGATAATGGCTGTCAAGTTTGAAAGTACGAGTATTAACCTACACTATGCCATGAAACCATTTGAATTAGATGAACGAGTCTCCACGTGCAAGAGGCATTTCAGTTTGACGTAAGATGAAGCGCTTCCGTTTGACTTGATGAACTCCAATGCCAGTAACGTTTTAACAAATATTTGATGTCTCCAGTATAAAATATCCGTCATGTGGAGTAACTGAGTTTAGTCAATTGTTATTTATACATTTACCATAAAAATAACGACAAAGTGTAACAATTAACATTTTCAAACTAATGTGAAATGTCTCAAGGGGGTACGATTATATTAGTTCTGCATGCATAATTTCATCCAAGCCTTGTCAAACTTTTAGTAGGTCAAAGGTAATAAGACATATACATGTTGAGTTTTCACAAACAACATTCTTCACATGGCAATGTAATGTTTTATCTTACGTTGCACAAAGAGCTTCCTCTGCTCAAGATACTTTCGGTTCACTTGTTTGGCTCCTTTTGGAGCCGTCTAAGCCTGATGTTTTCGAAAACCCTTGATCACAACGTCCCCTACCTATTAAGCACCAGATTGTTTGTGAGCATCTAAGTACCCTTCCTCGACCCACGTTCCCTGACCAGTTCAGCTCTCTGAACCCTTAAATGTAAGTTCTGTATCATTCAGCAGACATTACTAATGTTGAAACGGGCTCTGTTTTATCGTATCTTTCGCATGAGATATATGTTGACAGCGAAAACCCTCCCAGCTGAGACTTTGTATTTGCCTAGTCTATATGCTTTCCAAGATTGAGTTCACTCCTGCCAATATTTATGGTCGGAGGGCATTTGCCTATTATAGTGCCCCGGGGCTGCCGATAATTGTATCCAAGTTCTGCGGATCTCTATAGAGCACAGAACTGACTCCATCACAAGCAGAATTATGTGAGTAAAATATAGAATTAGTGTTTAGAAGAACCAGCTTGTGCATGTACACGCGCGTACTCCATTGGCTTGGTCTATACACTTCTCGGCTAAATACTTGTCACGTTTTGATATTCTTTGGGGGTTACCTCGTGGTGTCTCAGGACATCGTGAAAGGCACGGGCGCTTCTTATGCATTGTTGATTGACATATTTTGAAAAGTATGTTGACTGAACTCTGAAAAGCCTTTCATGTCATATCCTGTCTAATGCTTGGTCGTAGCACCCCGGGATACTTCAGCAAGGTACATGTACATTTAGCACTATATGCAATGAGTCTTTCAATAGCAAGAGAGCAATCAGTCTCACAATTCTATCCATTAAGCGAACACTTTCAGAGTTTCAGAGACCTCTGGGTATCATATCAGATCGGGGAAGAACTGGATTCAAGAATTCTAAATCATAATATACCAATCAGTCATACAGTTGTACTATACGGACGTATAGTATTGTGCATGTTGCTAATTAAAGGATTTACGTTAATTAATGGATTTCAATTTGACCATATTTTTGAAATATCATTCGAAAAAATCTTGAGATGGAAAACAAATGAGTCGAAAAGATCTCTGTATCGTGAAATCCGTGTTGAAAAAGATCCATTTATCCACCCCTCATCAAAGTATTCAACTTGTGTGTTGTTCTTGATGTAATGCTTAGTAATCCATTAGCGACGAACAAGAAACATATAAAGAAAATATATAGTTTAATAACCATTTTGCCAGTAAGCATGGGGCAGGAACTGGCCCCTCCTTTCCTTAGTTGATGTTACATCTAACCAGTTGAATAAACGGGATCTACTGGTGAATGTATAACTTTAGAAAAGGATTAGTCAGCTTTGAAACTGCCAGGAGTATTTCAACAACATGTACTGCTGAGTGCCACCGCATCACTTATACTTCACATCTGCATTAGGAAGTAAGGTAATACACCGTACCATAGAAGTCTGTAACCGGAAGACATTTTTGTAACTTGGTGCTGCCTAAGTCTTCGATTTTGTGATATGACACATTGCACACCAGCAACTATGAAAACATGGAAGGCGGGGACATTAATCCGATCGCCATTTACCGTCACCCAGAAAGGCAAAATGTCAATCCTGTCACAGCACGGACTTTGAGCGGCCTGAACCTTTCGCACCACCTACAGCCACGTCAGACTATCAGCTAAAATCCTATTTGTCTAAAGGCGGTGATGAACCTGATGAGTGGTCACGCAATTCGCTCACTATTTCCCTGCACCGTTTTTCAATGTGTAGAGTAACCTGAGAAACCTGTCCTCCTCGAATATTTATCCGTCTCAGCTTCAAACAGTGATTACACATATAGTTATATGTTCTCTGACAATTCTTTTTGCTGGGTATAATCAGTTCTCGATGTCTTCCTACTTCCAGAAAAAAGGAAAATGAACATTAAGAATTGTAAAACAGCAGTTCAATAAACATGACAAGGAATCAGAAACCAGCTCAATGATTGTGTTCCACGTCATCGACTGGGTAGGGAAATTAATGTTTGGGGTTGTTTATGTCCTCAAGACTTAGTGATTCCTCGAAGAAAGTAGAAAGTTCTAAACAATGTCGAAAATAATAAAGGCTGCAAAATACACCGAATGCAATCAAGCTTTTGTGCAACAAAATGACGTGCCTTTGTGATAAATGACTCCCATCAGATCTGATATTGGAGATTTTAATCGTTTGACTAGTCAACGATATGGACCAACACGAAATTGACTTCGTAATTAACTCTCAGAGCAAGTCGTACTTTGTCATCTTTGATTTGTTCGGCTTCCAAGGATATTCTGGAGCTTTCTAATTCTTTCATCACGATTTTGTTTGGGCCTCTCCATTGCTATGACAGCGGCCAATTTATATGTCTAAGTTCGTGTTCGTTTATTGCAACGTTGTGGTACATGACGAAAAAAAAGGACATTTTATTTGTGTAGAAGCAGATTCCAATTGAATCGTACAACACCATGGAGGCTCAGTTCCATTTTATTGCTGAAATTGCAGATGGAAAAAATCATCGTAAAACGTAGTCGAAGATGTTGCATGATGGCAAATGAAAGGAACGACATAGCGACTACGGCAGCAATTTTAACCTGTGTTACTTTGCTGTTTGTGGTTGATTTACTTCTTACATACAGCATGCAAACGGGAACGCAGAGAAATAACCTCGTCCCTTTCTGAAACAGACAGACAAACACCAAAACAAACAGTTACCCCAAAGCAAAGCAACTAAGCAAACAAACCAATAATTAAACTTCAGCAGGATTATCGACGCCTCACGTTTTGACGAGGGTATTGACGAAAATTCGTCATGCAGTGCTGATTTTTCAGCTAGGGGCTCCAGACGTGCTCGTAGAGATTGACCAGACAAGTGCGCTTTGATGACGTGACCTTGAATAGCGTAATTTGAGGCCATTTGGAAAGACCAGGTTATTCCACCAACTGCCGACCAGCCACTTTCATCCTTGCATTTTTGTGTATGCGCGCCCTCGGCTCGACATCGCCAGAGATCAATTTGCACTTGCACCCTTCCTCCTCTCTGGAGTTGACAATTTCATCTCCCCCAATTACCAGGGTCGTTGGGGTGCGGTGAGCATTAAGGACCCATTCCGTACGTCCTTATAGCTGAATTAACGACCCAAGATGGATAATTTGTCGTTTATGACCTGGACACGACTGCATGTTGATGGCAAAACCCACTTGAATCAAGAGCATTCGACGAAGAAGAGGCAAGGACATTGGGTAGGATTGGCTACGCTCCAGATGACCAGTTAACGAGGTTTAGCTGAGCGTGCGCGAAGAACACGTCAGAGAGTTTTGATTCCATACCTCCAAATTACGTTTAGCAATCCGGAAGAGTGATTGGAATGGTGTATATGGTGGCTGATAAAGGAAGACAACAAAAATCTCCGGTGAACAGATAACCAGTTTTTTATTTATTATTTCAATAAAACACAAGGTATTTCTATAGGTAAATGTAATAGAAACTGTGAGCTAGGAAAGAAGTTTTCTCGATTTCCCATCAATGAAATTCATTAAATTCTTTGAGAAACATGGGACAGTCAGGAAGAATGATTTGCAGCCAAACCATTAATCGGACCCTGAAAATTTTAATAAAAGAATATAAGTTTGTTCTGTTATGAGAGAAGTCACAACGACGGCAGGTGTCGTGAGGCTTCTGCCAAGGACTCTAGAGTTTCTGGAATTTATCTAACAGGAGAAGCTCGGCTAAGCACATTCTCTTAATATTACAGTCAGAGGACATTTATCAAGACCTCAGAGACTGTCATTTTTCACCAGCCTTTTTTAATATATAACATATCCAGTAATGTCGCCTTTTTACAGATTTCTCATGGATATGATCTAAAAATCTTGTGTTAAGTTACTTTTTGCAAATGAAAAAAATTAAATGATTGTTAAAACATTGCCTCGACGTTAATAAAAAACCAGAGATTACAATTAAAACTCTTGCCGTTTGTTTAGTGTTAGGTCTGTCTCTCTAAAATATCTCACTGATAAAAAAAACTTTCTGTCGTAGAATGTAGCAAGTTTTACACACTATTGCAAGAGGTAGAGACCAGTCTTTTAAGTAGGATGTTTGGTGTTAAATGCAGACAAAGTTTTCGGTGTTTGGATGTGCCGCAAAGAGCAGAATGACAATCAGGTCGCAGTAGTATACATTCGAAGAGAAAACTTCAGCGGTCATAAAAAGGTTAAAATAATGCGGACAGCTCCTTGTATACAGTACTGCACTATGTTGATGGTTGCAGGGAAATGCAGATAAACTAAACAAAGTGAGCAGAACGTCTAGGCACATTACTGCTTTTCGATATCCTTGGAGATGACAAACTGCCTCAACCGACAATCTCGTTGAATCGATGTTATTTTCACAATGTCGATTCGATATTCCAGAGGTGCGGGGATCACTAATGAAAGCACAAGCCTCGTCAAAACAAAGCTTGTTTGTCTTGTGGAATGCGCACTGTTAAATATGACGCAAGCCTCATGTCGAACTCCGACGCTGCAGCACTCTGTGACGGGCTCTGACGTCGTGTAAAGTAGAGTAGACTCGCAAGTCATTCTTGGAATTGTTTTCGATCAACATAATGCATTTTTGTTTTCTTTTATCCCACGGTGACGTCATGTTGACACCTGTGGTGTCCGCAGTGATTATTATGGTTTTGGTGGTGTGGAAGGTGATGGTCACACCCGTCATGATTATGGTGATGACAAAACGTTTACAGCATTTTGGTGATATTTCGTGGGAATTGTACTATTTGATGGCAATAAGCAGGTTATAAATGATTAACCTACATGCCGGGCATTTAACAGATTTCTCATGAAGAATAAAGAAGTTCTATTTTGAACCCTTAAAAACACAACAACATTTTCTATTAACACTGACTAACCAAACTATTTCCCAAAGGAGCAGTAACAAAGAATTATCTTATATATACATACCAACGTGGATATTTGAAGGAGGCCTTCGATATAGCAGATATTTCGTCTTTCAAAATAAACTGAAGTGACGTGGATCTGTTTAAGTTTATGGACAGACTATGAGTCAAATTACGAAACATGTTATTTAGGTCAGCTTTAGCGTTCAAATTCAGAAGCTCCAATAACACCACCATTCCTTTACCGACTGTATAAACGCTTTCTTTAGTATATTAGAGCACTCACCAGAAGCCTGCAGAGTAGAGACACTGCATTCAAGATACCACTTCCAATCCAAAAAAAACGTTTATCTGGTTATATAGTTAAGCTCTGAAGACAAATGACACTACGTTTGATATGGGTGTTTTCATATCTATTTCAACAGATAAAATCAGAGAAAACACGTTTTCCGGAGGGGTGCTTTATAAGGCATGGACTTTTTTCCTATGAGTTTCAATGTTGTGGCATGTGTCGTAAATCTGTTCCCTAGTTGACGTTCAATTCCTGCAAAAATGGAAGTTATGCGTTGCTGGCGTCTCCATGGTGTCTTGGAGACTGTTTTTATTTATTTAAATGTATATAGCCCCAACGAATGCACAAAAGATTAACTCCAGCCTATCCAAGTGAAACAAAGCTCTTGCCTTCTGTGGACGTGTTAACGTACGACCCCTGTGAAACAAAACATGATGACGTTGCACTCTGTCTACGGTTTCACTTTCTTGTGGCGACTCGCTGGAGTCTAAAATACCTCATCGCCGCGGGAAGCACACGAAAACAAAACGTGAAGTCATTATGTTATGGGTGTATGCTGTCCCTAATGAATTGGTAGTAATGATTCTGCCACAGACTATTTACGTTTTCGTGGCAAGTTGTAGTTAAGTCCAGCTTCAAGCAATGGGGATTACAGGCTCGATTTGCTTCGATAGAGAACGTATCAGATCTTTCCTCGTTTGAAAATAAATGAGCGGGGCATTTTCTTTTTCTTAACGCTTCCATTTTACCGTCTTTGTCAACATCCTTCAGCCAAAATAGGTTTGCAAAAGCAAGACGAAGGTCAGTGGATTGCATGGCACAAGGCAGAATACCTACAATATGTCAGGTAGTGGTCGGTGATTTTCGTCTGACGGTGAATTAGGCCGATTCATAAGTAATCAAATTGTGGTACACCTGCAAAAACGTACCGTCACTTAATCCTACTGCAGATGTCAACTGTGATAAATCGAATAAGGGAAATGATTTTTTTTAACGAAAGCAAACAAATCAACCAATTTTATAAACAAGAATCTCAGAAGTGGAAATAAGACTGTGGTCTGATTAGTATTGGGGAGGGGGTAACTCACAAAGTTTGGTAGCACTCTTAAACAAATCAGTTTGTGTCATGTGAGTGGCATACAGTTAATAACAAAATTAATCATACCCCTTATAAAAAAAAATAAAACTCAAAACTTCACGGTCGGCACAGTGTTTTTTGGGTTGAAGGCTTCACTTTTTTTGCGCCAAGTAAAGGAAACATCTCTGTGGCCAAACAACTCCATTTTTGCCTTGTCTGACCATAGAACTGGTGACCTCTGGCAAATGCCAGTCGAGTTTTCCATGCCTGTGAGTGAGGAAAGGTGTCTTTGTTGAACGACGCCCATGTAACCCTTCCTTGTGCAGCGTGCGGCGGATTGTCTGCACCGAAACCTTGGTGCCCATCTCACCAAAGTTGTCCTGAAGTGCCGTATTGTTATTATGAGCTTGGAAAGGGCCTCGCGGCGCACTTTCCTAACCAGACAAGGAGACACCTTCGGCTTATGTCCACGCTTGCCAATGTTTTTCACAGTATTGAACTTATTGTACGTCTTGACGATGACCTGTAAGGTGAAAATTGGTACTCTGAAGAGCTTAAAGATGGCATTATAGCCTTTCTATCATCTCTAATGACATTCACAATGCTCATGCAGAGATCCTTTCTGAGTTCCACATTTTTCGCCATGTTCACAACAATTTAAGAAGACTCCACGATCCCACTTTCGAATCAGATTACCGACAATTACATTCCACAAACCAATTTCAATAGATGAGATTCAAAACATATTGCTAGAGGACGATGCATTTTGGATTATTCAAACAAAATGCAGAATCTTAGGAACGTCTTGAGCATGTGCGTTTCGGAAGAAATAATTCTGATTTTTTAAGCATTTAAATAATGTTGCATTCTCTTTGTTACGCAAATGAGACAAAAACCAAAGCCATTAGTCCATTATACCTGACAGCTAAAAGTATTGGATTATGGCCCCAATATTATGTGCCCAGCGTTCATTCTTTACAAGAACAAAAAGCTACAATTTTTAAGGAGTATGAAAATTTGTGTTGTCATCATTACTAAGTGTTTCTATTATTGGAAACACGGATTCCTCGACAGTGTCCTATGCACTTCAGATCGTAAGCCACGCTGCAAACATTTGGAGTGTTTTGCTAGGACTTTTTGTTTTACCCTCATTCCCGCGATTCCACTGACTCGAAAAATACTGGCTTTTCTTCTGAAGAGGCCATGGACGTTATCTTGTAAGTAAGAATTGTCTATTATTTTCTAGATCCTTGACGTCAACGGAACCCAGGGGGAGTTTGAATCGAGAAACGATCAGCCACCCATCAATCATTGGAAAGCGTCTACATTTTGGTAACTCCGGTCGTGAATTACCGTTATTGACGCGTCACGAACCTTCTTGAACTAAAATTAACGGAAATAGATCGTCGTCTAAGCAGCTTCATGTTCCAGGAAAAACATACCGCATGAGATGAGACGAATGGTATCTTTACCAAGATATAAGTTTGTTCCCTTACAGCTACTTTTCTTGAGGAAAAAAAACCAATGAGAACAATTTGTTTTAGTCCCACATTACAACAAAAGTTTTTTTGGGGATTACTTTTATCAATACAGCTCTTTGTGTAGCGTTGCGCTTATGTTACTACTTCATAGGAGGCCAATAACAAGTCAACCGATCTCCATGTCGGGTGACAAATTGTCAAAGTAAACCTAAAGGTTGATGAAGGTTAATATTTCGGTTAAATACTAAAAGGAGGCAAAACTTTGCAGTAACATTCGCTTCAGTTGAAAATGTGTACGACCTTTGCAAACTTGCAGCTCCAGTAATTTGATCAAAGTTCATTTTCCTTGACTTTGGGATAAAGACTTAATCGTGTTTTTATTGCATGAGGATTTGCATATGACCAGGACTAATAGAATCATGACTCTTTTTTACAATGGACTTGGGTCTTGTTTTATGCTGCAATAGACCAAATTGTACTGTATAATAGATAAGGGGAAAATAGTCACTGAAGACTAGTTCACGGGGAGAAAACAGCGACAGTTGTTTTCTTCAACAACAATTACTTCATCAACCAATCTTGCTTATCCTGAGTTTAATCATCCCAATGAATGCATACTTAGTGTTAATCTTTACATTTTACGCATGCGCGTCAACACTCGTGGGATTTAATAATCTCGGGCTATCGGCTTTATCAAATTCAGTTGATTACGGAACCATATGAATATATTGCTCGTGTAATCTGCGTTGATGAGTTCTTCTTGAAGTTAATGGGAACCAGCGAGTGCCCAATCGTGCCCAATGGACTATGCACTGCTGACCGTCAATCGTTTCCACTTATGTTAGGTACGATGAGGTCATCGTTCCTCAGAGAATCTGATGGACATAATTCTGTAATTTGCACGTCGTCACTTTCATAGCCAGAGCTCAAACACCATCAAAAATATATTTATCGAGTATGGTTTTATGTTGGAAATGTGAGCTTTTTTCAGATTTTTGCGTTTATGTTTCCCTTTTATCGGAGGTTTTATGTAATACTTTTCTTCACAGTTTTTCAAGTTTCCCTGGTGTCTGCTGTACGCTTCTTTTGACGGCTTATTTTTATGATAAAACAAATGGTAAAAATTTAAAATGTCAATACCTTCAATTATTGACCCTGAATTTGAGCCTGAGATCTGTGCCACCCATACATCCATGACAACGTGATTCGACCTCTCAGTCAAAGGGATAATTTTTTAAAATAGTTAGTTGTCGGCATGTCTTTTTCAGTTTAATCTCAAAATTATCACGGTTCTGCGAGACCTTAATAAACTACCGCGTGAAGACTAACGTAGTGTTTTCAGGAAACAAAATCTGTGTGGTAAAACTAAACCAATAATAACCTACAGTCCTACTAGAGTGGAAAAGCTCACGCGCAGACATGCTCATTACAAAATGTACAGCTTGTGTATGCACCAAAAAGACACTTGGTGGGGTGTCGTTTTCAATTGGCGATGAAAACGTAAGCACAATTAGATGCCTCTTCGCCTCTCCTCAACGCGTTAAACAACCGTGTCGCCTCCTGACGGCGCGGGAGGTGCGGAAGTCGAGATAGATGGGGCTAAAGCCTTGCTCCGACATCTTGACTGTGGCTTCACAAGGGAACAGGGTCTGTGGAGCCCGGAAAGGCCGAGGAGACGCAGGTAGTGGAGGTTGACTGGATACACACAGACAGGGCTCACTGTGCTGTCGATCGTGCATGTCTGGGCAGCCATCAGAGATTTACTCTGGAGGGGGGGGGGCTCAGGAATATCATGGCTGTTAGAGCAAGGTCTAAACTTGGATCACTGCTTTTTTGTAGCAATCTATTTCTTTACCGCGACAGTATGGACAGACTATCCGCGAAGGTTCGACTAAACGTATCACTGCACGGGAAGGAATTTAATTTTTTAAAGTAGTAGTAGTAATAAATTGTGCATCTTGACAATAACTCAGCTTGAAAAGCCCTCTCTTAACACAGCCCATTGTTATATAATCCCCGTCCCAATTGCCGTCCACATTTTGAAACACCCAAGAGAAGGTTTGAATCAGTCACTCTGACTAAAGAAACTGGCTGTGAATACTTAACACCTTGAAAAAAAGACTGGAAAATTTCCGAAACACTCAGCTATTGTATGTAAACAAAACGATTCCTGAGAGGAGAGCCGAGCTTAACCCAAGCAAAGGACAAGTTTATTTGCACATAAATCAATTTTCCAACCCAGATCCGATTTTAGGTCATGCTCCTTGGTTCATGTCAATAAAACAAGTTTATCGACCTCTGTGTTGTCCCTGTGCTGTATATTAAGTAATATGGTGTTCTGTCCATTGGTCGTAGTGCTAGGGTCTTCTGCCGGTGGTGAGCCTTCCAGCGGTCGTTCCCATTGTCGGCTTTATTTGCTGCTGATTCTCCATGCTCTGAAAGCTCGCTGTGCGGGAAATGAAACACGACAGGGCAGCTATTGCCTTACACCCCGCATCTTCACGGCAAAGCTAGGAGCTGAGATTTGAGGGAAGGGGGTACAACCGGGTTTGACCTTTATTAAAAAAATCTTCAACATTACACTCACGTGTCTGAAGAGTGTCCATGTCGCACCAGTGGAATTGAAAGCCCGCCAGAATCTTTCTTGTTAATTTGTCGAACCCCCACTGATATTTTATATGACATCTTGCAATGGCGCTCATCTTGTTTATTTTTTTGCTACTACGATTGCTTTTAGCCATTTCAATAAGGCCCAAAACTTATTTTCAATATGCTAATCATTTCTTTGTAAAGGTCAAAAACATCTTTACCTTGCAATACTTACTTGGAACGTTTCAATCTGTTTGGTCATCACGCCACTGAAAGTCATAGTCATTCATGTGAAACATCTTTGAAGAACACTGACTCGCAAAGGGAGTAACTCAATACTTACCAAGTTCTGTGCAGTTGAGTACCATTTTGAAGCTTACAAACGTGTTGGCCCATGTAATATGATTGTTCATTTGCGCTTACTTTGTAATTAAACCAACCATAAAGGTATCACGTACGTTGTACGCTTGTAGACTTTTTTCCAGCTATCAAAACAAGTTAGAGGTTTGAAGCCAGACTAGATCGCGGATGAAAGGATAACAGAGGATGATCCCTAACAAAGATGGCGCAGGTGCATCGTGCGACTTGGGATCAAAAGATCAAATGCCTTAAACGGGCAAATAGGTTAGTAGAACACTGAGCCGGTTGCTATAATCTCTTAGTCAGGCATCAGGGTATAAGGAGTCTGCAGAGCGTGGGTGTGGATTTGGGGTTTGACAGACTCCTTCCGTACCAATTGAAACTGGACAGGTTGTAGTTCACGACCTCGAACACGACGATGGTATTCTCTAATTCCCATTCAAGCTTTCCCTCGCTTTTGGTAAAACACCTGCGTGATGTAAATCCTGACAATGGGAAGACGGAAGGAAATTATTTCGGAAAACATGTGCAAATGCGCAGCCGGCTGTGAAGAGAACCACGGGGGAAGATGAGAGGCGGCTTTGGGAAAGCACGGTCCAAATTTTGCTCGCTCCCTCAGCTGTGATCTGGATAAATTTGATCTAGAGATCTTAATTGCATGGCTCAGTGGCGGTTCTTTCCTTCACTAAGCGCACTGGCTATGCCACTGTTTGGAGGTGTGCCACATGTAGTTTCATGTGTTCCACTGTTATATTATAACTATGAAATTGAGTCTTTTTGGAAATAGAAAAAAAACAAAAGTCTAGAATCTCAAATCAAACCCTGTTTTCCTGACAGGTACGCACAAACGAGTGAAATACTGTTCACAAATACACTGGCAATTCTATAAAGTGAAAAAATCTCGAATTATCTGGCGCCTGGCACTGTCAAACATATTTGTTGGGATTAAGTTGTTACCTCGTGAAATGATCATCAGACCTAGGCCTCAGTAGATAAAAGATATTTCAAAAGATTCGGGTATTAATGTGCAAAGGGAATACTTAGGAATTAATCGACTAGTAAAAGGATAGACAATAAAGGTCTTGATCACCAAACGTGTACTTGTGCGTATTTTACCGGTAAGCGTTATTTGGTGGTATTTGTCATGCGTAAATTTTGTTCATTTTGTGTAACTTATACCAAAAGTGGTTAAGGATGGCAATGGTCATCTTACTAGCCTAAAATGTGGAAATTTAAAAAAAGTTGAGAACAAGGCTACCATGAACACGTTGCAACATTTAATTTAGCATGTGTGTGTTCACCGTGTAACCTTTACAGCAAAGATGTGTTATTTTATCTTTTTTATTTTTTTTATTTGATTTACCAATCCCCACTGAGTCCAAGAAATGGGAGACTCACAGAACTCAACTTGGACATCCTTGCATGTAACCACGTCCTCTGCAAAGTTATATCTTGGAGCCGTCTGGTACAGAGGTCTGTTTCACGGATTTAATGTGTAAAGGTTTGGCACCTGCACAAAACTTGCTGAAAAATTAAGTGCTGCGAGGATTTTGAAAAGAAGAGTGGAAAAACATTATCATTGGATGCTGCATGGAACATTACTGCTCTGCTGTATCAGCGTCTGCGATTTTGTTGGCATACCTCTACGTTTGGCGATAAAAGTCCATCCAGTATGTAATTATAAACATGTCTGTCCACACTTGCCTGCCACTAAATCGAAAAGAGTTTCCTTTCTTAGGTTTTTTCTTTAGTCATGTTACAGAATCATCAGAATAAAAAGATGCTATCTTTAATCAGGAGCCAAGTTCGGAAAGGGGAACAATAGAATGAATGAAAAGGGTGCCCTGGTGGGAAACTGAAGGCGCAAGTGCAACCAAGCACAACAGACAAAATTGTCACGAAGCATTTTAATCTTGAGTGTATGCATGGGTGCTCAGAATGTTCACCTGTAATTAGTTCTCTTGGAAATTTAATTATCAATAGCGGGGTAAGGCAAACAGGGGTTATGGTACTTTTGTCCTAGAGTAAAATCTTTAATATTAATTTTTAGTTCAAATGGAAAGAAAAAAAGACAAGACAAAACGTATGATCTTATGAACAGGCTATCACAAACCATATCCAAATCCCCAACTCACGATGATCAACTTAACGTCGATGTGACAACAATCATTGTCAATACATTGTCAAAGGCTAGCCATTTTTGAGCAGATCCTGCCAACACCTTTGATAAAACCCACCTACTCTACATCCGCGCTCTCTGCAGTTTAATATAAAATGGCATCCATCACTTTTGCTTTGTAAACATGTCTTTGTTGACAACTTCTTCAATATTGAAGATGGCCTGCAACGTGTTTACTATACAGATGGACCAGGAATGTCTTCATCAAGAGGTTTTGGCTTCTATTTTGGAGAGGGTGGTAGTCGGGAAGAATCTAACTTGCGTCATCAGGAATTTAATCAGTGAATTACTTGTGTGGGTAAAGAATGCTCTTGTCAAGGTTCCCCGTTCCACCTAAAAAAATCAAATTAATTATAAACGGTCAGTTGCTGGTTTCGCACCTTATGTTATGGTGCATACCATATGATAAATTATCTACGTTTCAAACAAATCTTCCTGTTTCATGTCCTGTTGAATTTTCCCATAAAAGATATGCATTATACATCTTATCATTTCATTCTTGAGGGGGAAAAAACTTTAAATAATGTGTCTCTGTGATGGAATAAAATAAGCAACAGTGTTATGTTCATTGAAGCCTTCTCTCAGATTGGCCCACCTTTGGCCCCAATCAGGAGGCACCACCTATTTTGGGAAGACCTTTGTGAGGCCTTGTTTCTCTAAGAGCAAGTCTCAAATAAGGAAAGCGACAGACAGAGAGCACAAATCGATAAAACGGACTACCACCGTGAAAGAAAATCAATGGAGGAAAATAACATGGTCTTGCATTTTTGAAGAAGTGCATTCGTCCGTGCCCTAGACAGCGTGTCATGTAGGCGTGTTGAATGGAATCAAAGTCTCCAGTCCTTACGGTTTGATTTGCATTTTTCCAAGTTTCTTTACTGTTTTTTTATGTCAAGGAAACAACGCATCTGAACCGCATTCACATGGGACTTGAACATCAAATAAAACACAGTTAGACCCTGATCATCATGTTGATTTTATACATTGCTGTCTTGGAATTATTTAAGGAGGGCATCGTCATGTGAGATCCTCAATGAAGAAGTTGAATCGTTTGCATGACTGTAATTATGCATGCAGAGCTCGAAGGTAACATTTACGTTCGAGACAGTTAATGGTTTAAAGCAGTTTTATTTTTTTGAACGACCCCACCTTTGAAACCCGCAGCCAACATAGGCCTATTTATATTGAAGAAAAAATGAATTAATTCTACGGAAAGTTTCGGAATGCTTTATTTTGCAGCGGGGGGGGGGTTGGCCACTGTTTTCCCCCAGTCTCACACCGCATTCATAATGTCGTTTGAGCTGCAACCGGAATAGATGAAGATATGTTTGAAACACCAGCAAGGCTATGTGCAGGAGCCTGAGAATTAAATCGAGAGCAATTCAAATCATTAATTTCTTGCATTGCAGATTGTATGCGTCGTAATAGGGTGTCCTCTGTCGGACTATATCGTATGAACAAAAAGGTGTTCCGTTCCCTCATTAAATTGTGCCTATTTTCATACACCCATGCCAATAAATGAATATGTAGGAACTAAAGTAAGATATTCACGCAAATTAGAAATAAACAATGACTTCTGCTTACTTAAAATATCCAGACATCCCTAATACTTGATATTGTTAACGAATGCTTCGCATTATTCGTCCATGTCAGAAGCTTGTCTACTTGGAAATATAATCAAAAATCTGTTATGGTTAATAAAAAGATGTCTCGATGCTCTGGCTTAAAGATCCTGGTAAATTCACCCTCAAAAGCTAAACCATAACTATTGATGGCAATCTAGTGAAAATTTAGGGTCAGAAAGTCTGGCGCACGCGGTGCACCCAGCTAAATGTCAAGATAATGGCTCAATGTCTTGGGACATTACTTAGTGAGCGATTGTCTTGATGTAATCAGCTTTACGAAGCAAGCTCCCAATGCTAAAGTCACGATCTACAAACAAAGACACAGGAAAAGAAGCTGGCAATTTTATGCTTAAATCGAGCATTTATTATTAACTCTGTATTTCCTCAGGGTAAAGCCACTCAAACTTTTTTCTCCAATATTTGACAAGCTAGCATTTCCCTACCTAAGACCTCCATATTAATCATACGATTTTAAGATAGACGTTAGTATTATTCTGGTTAAAATATTCAGTGAAACTATTCTTATGGTTTTGGTAAGGTTTTCGATTATTGCAACCTTATGAAAACTAGCAAATGCATCCATGATTTTTGTGATTTGTGGGAACATTGCTCTTTTTATTTTTGTTCTTTTTAATTGACCAGAAAAATTGAAAATCCGAGACTTACCTGAGTATTTTTTTTACAAAGCTGGGGCTCTTGTAATAAGTTAATCAGTACATCTCAGTTTTGCTTGGACCTGGGTATACGGTGAAATAGGACCCTGCATGGTCAGACGGTATTGCTCATTCTCCAAAAGCAGGCATGCGCACTTCCGCTCGTGTTATGTTTTGATTACCCAGTGACGTCATTGAAGTTAATTTGCATTTGTTTGAGATCGCCCAACGGAACGGCTAAGGTTTCGATAGGTCCGAATATTAGGATCAATTTGATATATCGCCGTTCTTCAGTTCATTTCCTAAGCAAAGCTTCTGGGGGAAGCTTCAGTTCGGAAATGAACCCTTCCGGATTGAGTATTAAATAACCAGACACTGTTATTGCGTACAGATTGAAAATAATAAATGCACCAAAGCTATAACCTACGAAATCTTCTCCAAGTAATGTCCTTAGCCGATTCTGGTCGGACAAGTGGATCGTTACCCCACATTAACCCCTTGGTGTTGAGTTCAAGTAATGAAGTATAACAAATTTATCTAACAGGCCTGGTTATACTTGTAAAGGTTTAATTGTCTAATGTTTTATGTTTTGTACAGAACAGTTCCTCTATGGCAATGCATTTGTTAAGTTATATTTTATCATATCGTTTTTCATAAATACTTTTTAGCCCCCCCCAAGAAAACCTCAACTTATTTTGCAACATTACTCATAACCGAGCCATTTGTCAAAATTGCAGCTCCTAAAGTACAGAAAATAACAAAGTGACACGTTTTATGACGTGTTTTAGATTAATTGCAATTTGCCCTTTTTAATGATCCAATTGGCCGCCTTTGATCTGAGGCGCGAGGACTTCGCTCCTGGAACATTAACTCTTATCGAAATGGAGATTACAACTCTTCCAGGCATGCCTATAACAAAGTGGGACGGTGCTCTCAGACTGGCTTGGCACGGCTCGATGTCACGTTGTTTTTATCGTAACAGATATCAAGCCCTGCGTTCAACAGTCAAACGACTAGCGTCTGGCGATATGCATGGTGTGATTGATCTCCTACGTGATATAACTATGGCCCGGAGAAGGTGGGCGTTTGTTGTTACATAGAACAGAGGTTACGCCAAAATGGGTCTTGTAACTGACCACTTGTAAATTATTGACTTAGTATCCTTGTGCATACGGACAACTCCCCGGAACAACACTGAAAGTGTAAGCGTACATTAAGACCCAAGGGCCGTTTTATTAAACCGAGCTTAAACGTTGTGAATATGAACACTTTTTAATGAGAGCCATAATTCAGCTTCACTGTCCGCAATTTTAGTAAATAAACAGCGTAGGCCTACTATAAATGATATTCTTGAATGTGTCCATTAAGAAGTGCAAACAAGTGGAATTGTTATTGATTGAATTTCATGATTTCGATATTCCTGTTTGGTACTTGAAAACTGTGTTTCTTCTTTGTTTATTTTCATAATGTTCAAAACCTAAGTAGGGCTAAACTGGTTGAGATTCATGTTGCATAAAAGTGGGTGAAATTGTGTGTATTAAAAAAACAGAAAGCGATCAAGAAAGTTCAGGCTCCAACTTTAGAATAGCTCTAGACGGAGTTACGGCATCAACTCCTTTAACAGTGATGATCATTGAATCTCAGTATAACATGTCAGGCTCAGTTCATGGAGAAAGAGAGTTTCAAAATTAGGGTCATTTGCTTGCTAAACAATAGTACAAATCTCATCTCATGGTTGACCTGTGCTCACTACTGTATACTTTCAAGCATTTGTTTTTTGTTAAAATAATATTTTTTTCTGATCCAAAATTAAACAATCTGACACTGATTTATTGAGGGGTTTTCATAGTGCGTTGCTACTGGACAATTTGATGAGCCGTTTGGCAAAAGGGGCATCAAAGTGCAGTGAGGACAAGTCTCGACCGACTCCTCACCTAGACGGCCCGAAGGGAAGGTTAACATTACGGTGCAACTATCCCATCTGTTGTTGTTTTTACTGTTTGCTTTGCATTACATGTCATGAACCCAACACCCGAAAATGACAAACCTATATCGAGTTTCCTTAGCCACAAAGCAGCAACGGGGGGCTCGACTATTGGCAATAACCCGTATCGCCTAGTGTTTGTTGAGGGTAACACCTACAGGGAATCGATTTAAAGAGGGCCACAGTTTAGCCAGAAGTGAGCGTAAAATCCAGACAACAAAATATAAATTTCCACTGACTTTAAAGAAAAAATTCAAAGGAATAATATTAGCGATTCATAGGTGTTTTGACTGAGCTAACCATCTAAACGGGAAGCATACATTACTCACTAATACGGAGCACGTATAACCCATTCACAAAAGGGCTGCATTTAGCAATCAAATTTCATGGTTGAATAGTGCGTTTGCTGTTGAACTGGGGTTGAGTGTTGCAAGTTTGAAGTGACAAAGATATCAGAGCCGGTCAGTACCACAGGAGAAAATAAACTGCCAGGGCTTCTCTTCCGTCTTTCCCAGTATTGCTTTCAAAGGTACAGTCCACTATTTGCAGTTACCCAAAAAGTAACAGACAAACTTATTGTAAAATAGCATGCTTTGTTTAAAGACGGTTATGGGGCTAACCTCCCTAGGAAAATATTTCATCTTCCATTTTGAAGACAACAATGAAAGAAGGTCATTCCCAACAATGTGTCTAAAGACGCCCTTTTAGAAAATCGTCATCAGAAGCATGCGCAAACACTGACACGACAGACAAGCGCGCGGGGTTACCATAGGCAGTTTCGGCAAACAGAAAATGTGCGCATGTACCATGTGGTTGTATCTTTACCGCTTAGCCCTATGACGTCATAAATTTATGCTGCCTTGTTAACGTAATTCAGAGAAGCTCCACGGACGACCACGCATGGAAACAACTCAGTACGGATCCAGTACGTATGAAGTCTCAGTTCTGCACACCACATTACTACTAAATTGTATTCCTAAAAAAAACAATACAATTCTTACGTGTGCGACGCTTAATGTATCGTTTACTCGGATAGTACTGCGTTGAGTAAATTCTGAGTGAATATATCTTGTTTTTGAAGAAATTAGCACCACTAATGTTGCGAAGTCACTGCGCGCGTACGTGCGAGTCATGCCGAAACATTATACGCACCCCTGTAAGTGTTTTGTGATGTGGATACGCATACGACCACGAAAAATCAACTTAGATGCCGAAACTGTCTGGTGATTTGTTGGTTCAGTGCATGACATTGCCTAGCTGCATTTAACTGAATCTAAGAGCGTGTACCGACGCTGAATTCAGTTGGAATTCCAAACATAACTCAGCAACTTTGATCAATAATTGAAACCCCAAAATATTATTTGTGTCAGAATATACAGTATTCACTAAGTAGAAAAAATTTTCAGGTTTTTTTCTTTAGATTTTGTGGAATTTTGTTACTTTAAAGGGACAAACTGCACAAATGCAACTGATGGACTGCAGTTTTAAAAAGGAGGATGTCGTCATTTTGAGTGGTCAGACTTCATTTGGAGACCATGCTCTTCAGTGCTGGATCAATGCTGCACTTTCCTTTCAAAGAAAGCTGTTTTTTACTCAAACACAACAAGACATATTTGCTAACACTTTACTTTACCATAGAGGCCAGATACAGAGGAGAACAAGCGTCAGTGATAATTCCTTTGTTGAGTTCCGTCCTTTTTACAAAGTGCTCTTACTAACAGTCAAATGGAGAGAAATAATAGGAAATGCAGGGCTTCGCCCCATGGCATCCATTCTAAGTGGTTGAAACCGAGTGGTGCTTCCCCTACGAAGTCCAACGCGCTCCATGGAAAAACAGAATACGGAAACGCCATCACCAAATTCTGTCGATAAGCAGCGTTTTCTTTGAATGTGCTGTGATTTTATGGAGGAAGACTCACTTACAAAAAAGATAAGCCTGCGCAAATCCTCCTTTTCCCAAAGGTTTGTAGCAGCAAATTGACCATTGGATTAATACTGACAAAATCATCCTGAAAATGCGTGTTGTTGTTACCGTTGTTTGGAACTTGTTATGTCATTTACAAAGGAGTCACCAATAATGAGTTCAAAGGTCACAGACTTATCACGTTTCCTTTGCATGGCTACTTTTTAAACAAAACATGTTTGAGATCTACAAGAACAATTATTTAAACTGCCCATAGGCCCATGAAGAACTGTCTAAGATGTCGAATGATCTTCCACGGAATTTTTTGCTACGGATAACGATGTGCCGCCACATAATTTACCGTTTGTACCCCTCCTTTTACAGCAGTGTTTCATCACTTGACATTTTCGGGTGTATCAACTTTGATGTCATGTGTGTCCATCCAGGAGAGCTGCGGTATAAATCCCCCACCTTTTGAGGTTGGGTGGGCTATTAAAATATCTCCCCGTTTATTTTTAGTGATACGCAAAACAAATTAAGTGAGTTGCGAAGAATATTAAGCATTGCCCAACGACTAAACGTATGGAATGTCACTAAAAAAACGAAAACAACTTTAAAAAGCTATAAATGTACGATTCTCATGTAAGAAACATTCTGCAGGAATTTGGTTCACATTACAGATGTACGTTTTTATCATAAATATAGCCCCCTATTATAGTCTCTGTGGTGAACCAAGTCCTCTCAAATTTCCATGGCCGGGCAACTCATTGCCTCCAGCTTTCCCCACCCCCACGCGTAACCCCCCCCCCTATTTCCAGCACAGGTTTACGCTACTGTTTGATGGATTGGGTATCATTTTTGAGACACTACTTGTTTAGCGCGGACATGCTCCAACATCAAGGTTTCATGTTTGTGATGTCGATCATGCCGATGACTCTCTGCAACATTTAACCTGTTCCGCTGATTTCAAATAATAGACGTTTGATTTATCGATGTTGTGAGGGGTCCACCAACCCACGGGAAACAGACGGGGATTGTAACACCCAAGGGACTGTCCCGTAAGGCTCTGCCGCTCGCGGAAGCAATCTCAGACTCATACATAATCCGGATGGGAAATCAATACCTTTCAGAATGCCTGGGGAAAATACCAAGAGATCGGCTTGGGTCGCAAACAGGTGTTCGCTAGTAGTGCGGCCCGTGGGCGTTTGTACCAGGCCCTCTAGATTTGCAGAGTATCACTCTGTGAGAATTCCAGCGAGAGCTTTGATCGTAGCCTAGACGACACACCGGCCAATACACACTCACACATATATGTATGTGTAATTTTACTTCATAGAGTGATGAGTGTTTATTGCTATGACCCTTTTAACGACGAGACTTGACGGTCGAGATTTTTCATAGGACTTCACTGTCAGTCATTGCCACGAGAGAATATCCGATGTCATTGTTTGTGAAGTGAAGTACATACATCATAGTTGGGTATGTTACAACTCCGTCACAGAGAGACTTTGGAAAAAGGGTGGAAAAAGAAGGTTTGAATGCATGTGTTGAATGTGTGTTTTATTTTTATGCGCCATTTGTTCTGTTATCTTAGGACCTGAACGCATAAAGGTAACTTTCAGGTGGGGTTCTCCAACAACTAAGAAAGCGACTTATCTAAAAGGGTGTGAAGGGCGACCTTGTTCCAAATAGGCCTATCTGTTGAAATCAGACACACACTGGATGCGGCTCATGGCCTTTAAGACGCCGTTGTACATTTTTGAATTGCCGTCCGTTTGATGCACAAGAAATAGAGAGGGGGGCCCACAACCAGCTAATTGAGGTCGACACTGTTGTTTACCTCATTGTGGGGGTTCGGTACTTTACATGACACCAAATCGATATCTGTTTGGGGGATCCGAATGCTTAATAGCAGCACCGCTCCACTGTGTGTTGCATGCTAAAGCGAATTCTCCAGCGCAAAAAAGTTTTGAAACTAACGTGCACTGACTTGGCAGGATTAAAGTGATTGTCGATTTTATCCAACTTAAAATCTCATTTTTTAATTTTTTTTCTAGTTGTAATGAACAGATATTTTAAGATAAGTTAGGATTGTATGAAAATGTAGGCCTAATCACGGTCCCAATAAGCGTTTTTGTGCTTCCATCATGAGAACGTTAGGGTCTTAATAACTGCGTAGTTTTTGACAAACTGCACGGGTAACACGTTTGTTTTGTTTGTTTCTACTACATTGTTTTGCATAGATATCAACTTACTAGTTTAGATAAACACATCCAGTCACTGCAGCTTGTTAAGAAGTAGAATTATCAACCAAAGACCATCTATTCAAAGGTTATAGCTTCTACGATCCATCTTCAACGCTAACATTTGTGCTCATCGGAGACATCGATGAGTGAATATTGTAAGGCTGGCCGGATGATGGCTAAGTAGGGTGAAGCCGTTAGGTTTCTTTAGAGAACATTTCTTACGACTACAATGGCGAACTGCTACGAGGGTGAACCAGAATCAGAACCCCTGTCGGGGTACTTTCAGTAAACAAATGCTACTCTTCGCGGCAGCCACATCGTATGTCAAACATCTTTGCATGGTACGCACAAATTGATACAGGACACGCTTCTTCATCCAACTCAATAGAATTTCTCTTCTAGTAGAATCCCCAAATCATTCAAAGTACCTTAAGGCATTTTAATCTGTGTAAATAATCTTCCCAAAGTTTATTCGGTTTCATAAACTCAAATTTGATTTTTAAGGGTGATATCTGTAATTTATATGTATGTTTGTAATCATCTGTTTCAGTTATTGATCGTGTAGTTTCCATCTGTTTTCATATAAAGATACGTAGCCTAAATATAGTCCCTTGTTTTTTGTGATTCAGCTTTCTAAAACCAAAAGCACTGTGTTTTGTGGCTGATTACTTTCGGTAACACTCTTCAAAATTCCTAACAAGAAATACAGCAGGCATGTACTCCGAATGAGTTTAATCGGTACTGACACAAATATTAAATCAATAACAATTCTTGTAGGCATAATAAAAAACACGTGATCGAGATAGATTTATAATTGGGGTTCAAAGAATACCTGGCTGTGAATTTTTGACCCCACCAAAAAGCGCACTATATCTGTGAAATTGTGAGTCGGCAGAGCAGCTTATTATTTGTGGCAGACGAAATTGAAAGGAAACCGAAGACATTTAAAAACGATTCGCGCTCATTTTATCCTTAAGCTATACCCTTGTTGTATGTATTGGCACCACATTGTCCAAACCAACACACAGGCTTCCATTATCTTGACTGCGTCTTTTCCCCTTTTCTCGATGCAGGCTTTGATCTGTTAGGCCTAAACTAACAAATGTATTGCCATTTATACGGCAAGTGCCCGAAGGGCCACTGTTTGTGTTCTATAATAATGCACTTGCCATAGAGCGGAAGTCATTTCATGTCCGAGAGATGGTTTATTTGCAGACACTTGGAACAGTAAGTGCGAAATGGACCCCAGGCAACACGAACAGGCAGCCAACGATTCCTCTGCGCGTCTTGCATATATGCGCCAGCCAGAGACTAGAGATCGAGTCAGCAACGATTGTAGACAGCTCGTGTGAAGGCCTCGCTTCTATCATGTCACGGATCACATGAGGAGCAAGTCTTAAATGATGGATGGCGACAGGCGGCCAGTACATTGAGCAGGAAAAAAATATGAGTGCTTGTTTGATCAAGGACTGGTAATAAACGGAAGATCGCTGTACGGGCAAACAAAGACGTTTTCCCCATTTGCCAGGGAGAGCAGAAGTCCATTCATGTAGCGGATTTGATACGTTCTGTCCTTCATGCCGAAATGATTGCACGGTTACGAAATCAGCAATGCCGAATTTGCTGTCTCAGTCAAAATAACCGAAGTCAAGGGAAGTGAAAAGAGCTAACGATACAAACCATGCTTACCCTGCGACGGGCTACCAAATGGAAGGCTACGCCGCAATAGTTAATTAGTTGATTGGTAACCAATGAAGAACTGTGTTTGCTTTGCCAAAATCTGCGCTCACGAAGACTTGTTCCTTGTCGTGACGCTTGCTGCCGTCTCTTGGGCGAAAAAAAAGAGAAAGAGAGAGAGAGAAAAAAAGCAAAGCCAAAAAAAAAAACAAACAAACAAAAAGTGGTCACGAACCACTCTATGCGCTTGCGCGGCAGGGGTAGGTGGGCGTTGCTTTTTGTTAAAAGTCCTAGCCCATCTCACCGCGATATTTATATGTCATTCACAGCCGGGCCCTACAGGAGCGACTGGCATTTCCTGCAAGGAGAAGTGGAAAAAAGTAGACCAAGGTTTCGTCGTGAATCGAAGGCTTATTGTCTGGGGCTTTTGGACCATCTTCTGCGGTTGTGCTGCTTATTTGTGTACGGTGAAGTGCATTATCCATCTCTGATTACCGCGGTGTCTACAAGCTTAAGGAGACAATTTGTTCCTACTTGACAAGGTAAGGTGGACAGTCATCATGGGGAATATTTATCTCCAGATGATAGTTTTGCTGACTCAATAGTTTTTCGTATATCATCCACAATTACTTGAAACGGGAATGTTTTATATAAAACATTAGGATATTGTCCATTAAGTTACAATTTATTTTTTTTTCTTTACAGTTCTTTTCTTTGTTGTTTATTTTTCAGTCATAAGAGCATTTACAAATTGCCCAACAAATTTCAGAACTTGATCAATATTAGCACAAAGTGTCGAAGTACTCTTCAATGATTATAAGAAATACTCCCATTGAAAAAGAGAAGAGTTTTGCGCAAAAAAGTCAACTATTTGCTACTCATTTTCAAACTAAAAGGGGATTCAGAACCAACATTGTAGTTATAATGGGGGGGGGCTTTCTGCGGGGAAAAGTTCGAATTTAATTTCTTTTAAAATCCAATCCTTTATTGCGGCCTTTTTGGGGGGTGAGGCTATTTTGCAGGCAGAAGTTACAGAGTCTCTCAAAATGTTTTCGTAAAAACATGCTCCTTTTTGGGGCCATGCCTCCCTGCCCCCATCCGCTAGTGAAACCAAAGAAACAATATAACACTTAATGTCGACACATAATGTTTACCATCGACACTAACGAATGTACAGATTCATCAATTTGCGACAAAAAATGACCCATAATCAGCTGTCCTCGCTCACAGAAATATTTATCAAATGGGACCAGCATCTGAAAAAAAATGCCGAATTCGCCGAACAGTGTCTTTTGTTAGATTGTGACTGCGCAATTTTAGGTCTCTGCTGAAATTTTAGGACGAGGCATACTTCCGTATACAAAATTCAAATACTTGAGATGTACAAAAAATTGTAAGCGGCTGAGGTATTTTGCGATCTGGGAGAAGAAGAAGCAATGGGGAATAGAAATCATCGTTTAAAAAGAGCAGCTGAGCTGGGCTGACAATCAGATGTTGATACAAAAGTAGTTTGCGTGTTGTGGACCCCGTTCCAAATTAAAGTCTATGCAATCAAATCCTTTTAATGCTTTCGTTTTACGAAGTTACAGCGTTTCAAAACATCACCCAAGAGCAAAGAACAATATCCAAATTCCCGAGTGGTCTCGAACGCCGTAGTCTACGAAGGAATGCATGTATAGCGTTTCTTGTTTCATCTAGCCAAACAGGCTGCGTCAGCAGGAACCCCGTTGATATGTTAGCGTCATAAGGCTAGAAGATGCACGTTGTAGACCTCAAAGAATGAAATTGGTAGATTATCATCAGTAGTCTGGTGTTTGTCCGTCCTCATCGCAATGCATATTTCACCTTTGTACACTTTCATTAAATACCGCAGCTTTTGGATATAGACATGGAGTGCACTGACAACGACAAAGCTTTTTTATAATGCAGACGCATTCAATACATTATTGCATTATCCTTTTAGGGTAGGTGACACCATTGGTAAAAAAAAATCCCCAAAACGGGACTGCCGTATAATCCTGGAATATTTTCTTGAAAGAAAGTACATAACAGCTTAGTATATATGTAAAATATTTCTGTTTAAAATGCTCTACTTTTAGGGAAAACTGAATTTTGCTCATTTGTTTTCTCGCGATGGTGGCTGACCATCGTTTAACAGTTCATTCCTTTTTACAGACTACATCCGGTAGCAGGTGCCGATTTTTACGTTTAATATGTTCCGATGTTGGAATCTGAATGAACAGAAAACTCTAAAGGCAGCTAAAAACAGACCTGCAGAAATTTACCAAACGCACTGTAAACTGAATTTAGAGGGAACTGGGTGCGAGGTATGAGGTAGAAATAAATTAGATCAGTTTGAGGTAAATTTCATTCAAGGAAACGTTGCTATCCCAAAATCATTCCCAAAGCGTAATGGTATGGTCCACAACGTGTTGACCGTTTCCAAGGTGCATAGCGAGATGCTTTTCGTCAACGAGAAGTACAGGTTCCACATCTTCGACATGTTTCCCTCTTTACCAATGATGATTAGTTAGTAAACTAAGAATTGAGTCTTGAGACTTTCATTGGCGTGTAAACTGACGTGAAAGTTTGATCATGAACGTGATTGCTCTCGCGTGTGCATACACTCGTATTAGTATCACTGAGGCAAGTCGACTGCATACTTCATTTCAGAGTAAATTTTGTTTTGATGAATCCTCAGTGCTACATTGCCAAGGAGGTGTATTATTCCAGGGTACATTCATTAGTTACTCCTGGCCGATAAAACTGTTCTTTTTGAGGTAAAGAGAACGTGTTTAGGTTGTTCTCCACCCTGACCCCGTTGTTCACTACGAACGCCCTGTACATCTTGGATTTTACGCACGATATATTAAAAGATCTTCGATTTAACCGATGTAAATGCTAATATGTTTTTTTCTCAATTTTTCACAAAGCTGTTGACTCAAACATGAAACAAGTCAGTGGAATAAATCTTATCAGTTAATCGTGTGAAACTACGGCACACACCCAAAGGTGTCACCTCCCTTTGAGGCGGGATTGGCGGCCAAATGAGGTTTATAGAAAATGTAACCTTGCGTTCTACTGCCGATGGAATTCGGAGTGTAAAGGCTTTGTTGGGGAATGCCAGATGCCCTACAACAAGAGCACAGAAATTGTTCATTGGATAGACAAGCCTGTGACTTTCAGCACGCTTGGCTGATTCAAATCTCAAAGTGTACCCTTAGAGGACACCCGACTCAAGGTAGTCGTGGATGTGACATTCGTGTATCTTTATAAACCCCTCATCATTGATAGTGAGCCTTTTGATAACGAGCCGTAACACATTATAAAACAATTATCAACATGTGATATGTGGGATGCGCTTCTGACCTCAAGACCTCTGATTCCAATCTGCTATTACGAAGCACGAATCTTGGTTATCTTAACTCATAGCCAGCCCACAGACATAGAGTTGGCTAGTCAACAGAAAACTCGCAATCCTTTGATTCCTTTGTCAGGCCCGGGACAGACAGGCATGTCGGCGTCGGCTACAAGAGATGAAGTGTGGGCTTGTTTCTTTTATGCACATTTGATCAAAGTTGCGTCAGCCAAATGTTCGTCATTTGTTCGGTGTAAATCAGAGAACGTAATGAAAAGGAAAATATTAATCATAGAAACCAAAAAAATTAATATGATTATTAAGAGTAGAAAACAATAGCAGTCTGGAACAAAAATCTGACCAGTTGCACTGTGATGTTTAACAGGACAGACTCTTTTTAAAAATGGGATATGCCAAGGTAGTAAAACTAAAATGGTTGAATTGAAAAAATAGGCGCCGTTAGACTTATTAAAAAGGTAAATGTGTATTGCTTCATTGAGGCTGTCGCAGATCAATGGTGGGAACGCTGCAGATGCATTGTAAACTCCAGATAGCTCGATTTCTTTATCCATTCCCCCGAGATTCCGCTTGACAAGAATTTACTGTACTGACTTCAATAACGATATATTTGTAATGTTTATATAGTGCCATTTAAATCCAATCCCATCAAACGGTTCCACCATATCACCGAATAATCGTTGTGCGTTGATTTACACTATTGCTATTTCTGTACCAGTTTTCACGTCCTTTATAGAACTTGAAAGAAAAACAACAAAAAACAAAACAGGAAAAACCACCAGTCTCTCTCTTTCGCATAATTTAGAATTGAACGCCAAGGTAATACAGCGACTATTCTCTTAAAAGCACCTCTTTAAAAAGGGACATCTGCTTATTTTCACATTGACATTATTCACATGATCATCTACTCACTCCTCCTTTTAGATTTTATGAGATGGAGATTTGGGAAAGCAGAAAAAAAATCACTGCCTTTTTTTTTGGCTTTTATATGGTGTCAGACTATCTTGAGGAGATCAATGATCTTGCACAGGTGTCTTTCTGGCGGCTAGGCCACGGCCGCGAGGCACAGGCATTTGCTTTAGAGTAGCAGGTGCATTTTCACTTGGAGTCGGGGATTGCGGTATAACAGCGTCCAAGTTTATCTGCTTCTTAAGTTCAACATGAAATGGGCTTTTGAAATCCTTGAATTTGAAGGGGGATAAAAGAGGGTTAGGCCATGTTCAGTGTTTTTTAGCTTCTTGCCGAATTATTGCAGCCTGACAGTTCAGTGAGCAATATTATCTTGCAATAATAATGTAATCTTGAGCATATTCATTTCACATCGATTAGTTCACTGCCTTGTGAATGAAGCCCATGTAAGCAGCCACAAAACTAGCAGTGTGTAATTAGTTTTTCTATCCCTACAAGAGTTTTGTAGGGTTTTAAAAGATCATTGTAATCAAAACGTTTTCTCTTTCCCTCTGGAGCCCCGTACACTGATGACAAAAAGGTGGACAGTCGTTGATGGTTGGGGAGCCTTCGCAAGACTTTACTCAAAAGTGCATTTCCGAAAAGACGATCCAGCTATAAATTACCCTTTCATATAAAATGAACGTCACTTGAGCGGACACTCTTTATCCATTTAAACCATTAAAACTACTTCAATTGCACTGGTGGTCGCTGGGCTACACCACACTCTGGTGCGTAATTAACAAGATGATCTCGCCTTTCAAACTGGGCCATGGACCAAATTTTCCAGCAAGAGGCACATGTTACATTGATATGCGCCGGCGTTCATATGCGGAAAATGTCACGTTCATTATCCTTTCGCACATCACAGCAATATGAGTCGAAAAATATGGTGCGACGATTTGACCAAAATTCGTTTGGTTGCATCTTGTCATTCAGTTATTATTACAATAACTTGTCATTTGGTTATTATTACAAAAATACATCAACCCATTTTCTTATCTCTGTTTGACAGCGTAAAACAGATCGGCTTTCCGTTATTGAGTGTCAAGCAGGTTGAAATGGTGGCACGATTTAAGTGCTGCATGGTACTATTATCTAGATAATATAAATACAAATAATATAGGTTCTCACTTATACTTTGTAAATTGTCATTGAATTTGCTGGCATCCGTCTTTCATCAGAGACATAGGCCCAGATGAAAGGACAGTTGTCCCAACATTCAGTGAACAAATCCAAAATAGGCTGTTCTCCTGTAAGGTTTTGCATTACTGAAATATTATCTATCGTGGTCGAGGTTAACTTTTAAATGTTGAACACCAAAAAAATATATATTTCGAGACAAACATAGCAGACTAAAAGAGCAAAATGGCCTGGATCAAGATCGTTCAATGGTTTTTAACTTAACTACGTAAATAAAAAAAAAAAATAAAAAAATATCAATATGTTCAAGATACAAGCACCTATGCCCGAAGCCTCACGCCTACTCCACGAATATAATAGGCGGTATCATTTCACAGGAGAATAATATTCCATTACAATTTATCAGTTGAAAATGACTTTGACAACGAAACTGATACCATTAGCCAGTCACAGACAGGTGGAAAGCTCGCTAAAGGCGGAATAACAACATGCAGATTTACCTTTGACTTGCGAAACTGCGTACCTGCAGAGGTCACACTGTATAATGCTAAAATAAACATAGGTTACAATCTTTCCTATATCCCCTCCACACAAGAGAAACACAATCTCATGGCTTCCCCTAGGATTTATTTTGGTCAGGCTCGATGAAATCCACGATTGAATTTAACTTGATAACGAGAATAATAAAATATATATATTAACTCCTGTTCTTGATTGTCATCAACATAGCTTATTTGTAACAATATAGTGTATTTGTAACAATTTTACTGGAATTTCTTAATGTTTACCTTTGTCTGGCACTGGATTTAAATCTACTACCCGTGTCAAAGGGAGACCCATACGATGTGATGGTTTCACTTATGTTTGCTGGCATGAAGCATTCATTTATATTTTACACTTTCTTCACATTAGAATGTGCCCAGAATAAAATCTTTCATTTCTTTAAAAATCTTTAGCGTCTTTTTCACTACATGGAATACTTGGCCCTATTGGTATATTTCCCCTTGTACATAAAAGGGAAATGCGCCTTACTATCTAGTCTAATATTAATCCACAATCCCATATTAAAAATTTAACTGATACTTCTAGCTTTTGAAGGAACACCTTTTGGATGCAAAATCGTGAATTCTTTTTAAAGTTATAATTGTCTTGTTGAAATCCTTTTCATCCATGAAGAATTTCGTGATGTTATAGTGTTGAGTAATGCCTACAATGAGGATTCTGTGAATGGGGTCTATCTCTGAGCTCAGACATTACCTGGCATTGCCATAGTTTTTAAGCACCATCGACTCTCAGCCTTCACGGAGCACTGCAGGTAAAGTGCTCTCCACTGGGCACCATGGTGGGCACTGACTCCTACACTACCCAGTCCAAAATACCGGAGTCCCGCTAGTGGTCTCTTAAATAGACAGACATACAACTCAGCCAGCGATGAAGAAGAGCGAACATAGCAACATACGGAAAGCATTTCCTTTTATTGCGTGTACTGTTATAAGAAAACACTAAAAAAAATTGATTTAAATTCAAATCCCTTCCTTCGTGAAAGTGCCAGCAAAAGGTCTACAATTTCTACTCTAATTTGTGTATTTTTAAGTAAAAAACATTTTTCAAATTCCTGAATATATATCGCATTGCATCGACTGCGCTGGTTCATAATAAGAAAAATGTGAGAATGTGAACAATGACAGCCTTCTAGCCTGTAAAGTTCATGAATTTTCTTTCGATAGCCTCTGAAAATAGGTGCCTGGAGCTCCCCCAGCTTGTAGAGTCTGAGCTCTGTTAACTCGTCGATTATCTGGAACTGGTTTCCCCTTACAGCGCAATATCTCTCCGCATCGGTAAAGAAACATCCGTTTAAAGGGGAGACTGTTGGACGTGTACTGATAAAGAATATCAGATACAACCGACAAACAAGCCAAGAAAACACGACACACTTCTCCATTAAAATTCTTTCAATGTAATTCAGACGAATGAGCTTGCAAATTGTCTTGGAATAATCCATTGAATGCAAATGCAAACAAGAAGTCGATGTGGATCTAAAAAGAAAGATTTTCGGATTAGTAATTTGATGAACACCAAACTTGCATATCTGGTATAAAGATACACCTCGTTGTCTTCTCATCACGAGCACAAACTTGGAGCACGTCTGTACACAAGAAGCTAGCCCTTAATGACGGAGAAAGCATTGTATTTGAACACCACTTTTTGACAAGCTAGACACTAAGGCATCGGTTGCGAAAGTCACCTGTCGCCAATGTCACTTTGATATGCTAGCTTGAATTTAGAGATAGTTGTGGGTCTTAGTATTAGGATTGTGAAGTTTGTTAAGACTGCATCATAGCGCTTAGGGGCTTTCTGATTCCAAGATGTGTAAGTGGAGATGACCCATAAGGTAGCATAGTGTTTATTGTTATATCAGTTTTGCTAGATGCGAAGTCATTCTTGGTTACATACAGAAACCTTGCAGCTGGGCTTTACAATGTTTGCTTTGTTCCTCGTAATTAGAAAGTTTTTTTGTAAAGGACTAAGATATTTCTTATGTTATAATTTCCGTTCCTCTCATTGAGTCGGGTTGGCGCAGTGGATCGTTCCTCTCCTTTTACATCTTCGGCCCAGTTTCGATTACCGGCTCTACAGTTCGTACCCTATTCCGTAGGTTTTACCCAGATAATATCCTGAGGGTTTCCACCCACCACTGAAATTGTGACTTCTTCTCATTTTCTCTTCTCTGGGCAGATAATGGTCGTTTGACGGCTGCCTTAGGCGCCCTCGTATGCCTTCGACTCACGTTGAGAACCCGAGGGCCTCCATGGAAAGGAGTGCTTTGCACTGATCGGAGTGTACCCTCATTATAAAAAGATGACAAGATGGCATGGCATTTAAATGCATGCGTGCTATGGATGCATCGTCCAGTAAATCATATTTTAACCCCGGCTGAAGATTTGGTTTTAAACATGAGTAATTGATCTTATACCCATCAATTCTCCGCTCTTGAGATATTCTGTAATTCTTAGTCATTAGGACTATTTCCAAAAAAAGCAAAATATTATCAGTCTAGCAGAATGCTTATTTATGCAGGCGCCTGAAGGAAAATGAAATGGCACGAGAATCATGAACGGCTAATGGTGTAATTACATCAAATGTGTGCAACAGACCAAGAAGTGTAATAATTTCGCCTGGGCTGATGGCTGCCCGTGGTTAAATGACCAGCGGTAGCTTTTTTATTTTCTCATTGAAACACACGACTACACTGACACCAGGACAGGGTGGAAGTGTAGATGTGTGAAACGAAACCATTCCTATGATCGGTTCACGTTCTATTATGAAATTTGGAAGAAACATAATCACGCACGAAATGTTGCACCAGTAATACGAATGAATTGTATATAGTTCTGCTGAATACCCAGAACGAATAGGATAACTGGATTTATCTCAACCAGAAGCTGACAATGTAATTGGAATTAAACTGATTTTACCCTACAGGGAATATATTACCAAGGTACATAGGAGGAATTTCCTGATTTCAGAATATAAATATGAAGTGCTTTGACGGTTCAACGGAAACTGCCTGCAGCATTCAGTCCCTGTAGTCTTATGTTTTTCTCAGTCCCACAAACTGAAAGGTCGCTTTTTTATCGAGAAGTCGTCCCCCCCAACCGAACAAGATATGGATAACACGAAAAATTTAATTTGAATTTAGAATGGTTTTCACTGCTCGAAAGCGCCAAATTGCAAACCTTTGGAAATCAGAATTTATTTTAAGTAAGTATCCACGCAAATTCGGCAAGAAGGAATCCCAAACGCCGACTTGAAAAGAACGATCTAGTAGGTTCTTTTATTGGCTTTCTAAAAATATATGACTACAGGTGTTTTGTATAGCTATAAATGAAAAGCTATCAGTTTGCAATCTTTTACTTGTTATTATTTTCGGTCCATCTACATCGAGGATGGCTGACCTGGTGCTTTCTGATGTATGTATTTCCATTGTGCACCTGTCTTGCCTATGTAATTTGTCAACTTTATCTCTCACGCCCTTTTCAACGTCCATTCTGGATCGAGCTTCCTGTCTCTGTAATTACAGTCCCCAAATATTTGCAGAGATCCCATGCACAGTATCTGGTTCCCTTATACCCATCGATCGTGCCCGTACCTGAACCACGAGACCATTTTCCATTTTCTCTCTGGAGAAGAAAACTGTTTCATGCCAGCATTATTGGGGACTTTTGACTTTTCGTCCTTGTATAAACCTTTATTTAACCAACTTCTTGGGTTGGGTCTCATGGATTCCTCTCATTCCGAATGATGTGTGCTTCTCACTCCAGTACCCCACAACCTGTCTTTGCAATAAACGTGAGCTTTGTCCTCACACAACATATGTTGCTATAACGACTTCATATTCAAATTCAAACTCAGATTCCACTTCATCACTGTTTACATCAATGTTTTCTTTTCTATTAGAAGGTAAAATTTTCCCCATTTCTGTAAACACCCATAACTGAAAAAACAACAACAACAACAAATGAAGAAACAAAAGCGGCCCGTTAGGTTATTAGCAATTTGATTTCATGGAGCCTCAAACAGTTGACTCGAGTTTGATGATAACTTGCCGCCAAAAGAGATCGAACTGTCCCAGACCCTGAAGTCATCAATTAGTGCGATTGACAACTGCAGTACCACATCTCCTCATAGAAATGAATTATCTACTTGACAACACTTCATGCATGAAACTTCGTAAATTTTTCCCATTATTGAAGGCCATCTGTCTGCAAATGAAGATTTGTTTTGGTGCTCTCGCCGAACCGATCTTGCTACAACATTTGCCCTCAACAGCAGTGCATCCTCTTCCTAGCCGAATGGTTACTCCAACTTGAGCATCAGCCAGTCTCGAGTATCACTGATTATGTCGGGGGAGCTGTAGATAGATCAAATCCTCGACTGGGTTTGAAATCGCCCTTCCTTCAAAAGGATTAAAGCGGCGGCGTCTATATGTTTCTGTTGCCAAGGTTCCTAGTCTTTATGTCAACACAGTGATTGGATCGCCAGAACCTTACAAGGGAAGATGGTACAGATGTTGACAAAATTGACATGGCGTCTAAAACGAGTGAGATTATCAGAGAGACAATATAAAGTGTACCATCTTGTAAGCGTGGGAAATACATTGTCAGAATGAAGAAAAAATCATTCTGTATAGGCACGGTGCAAACGCTGTCAGCATATCGTTGCTATACTGGGCTCCTTTACGAACGAACGTGAAAGAGGAAACCATCCGTCCGATTCTCCGACGCGTCTGATAAGACGTGTTCAGGCATTGCGTGGTTCAAAAAATATATGGGCGTTTATTAGGTGTACCAGTCTGCTAAAGTGGTTTTGATGCACCTTTGCAAACGCTATGAGCAGACATTAGACCCACGTAGTGAAAAATTTAATTTAAACATTATTAGTCGCTGAGTCTAGCTGACACAGTTATTGAACCCACAAAAAGGTGGGGTTTTTCGTTTTCTGTTTTTTCTCTTTTTTTTTACCAAACCCTTGATGTCAATTGAAGTAACATCTTACTTTGGCAAACAATACTTGGGGAAACTGCAAATTAAAGTAGACGAACCTGGTTTGCAGATTTCTACAGGTCAACAGCGGTAGGTCTCACTGCTCCATGTGGCACGTTTGATATCAACCTTTGGAAGCCATTATACACGGGCTGTCTTTTTCGGTTAATCTACAGGAAACGCGGGGCCAATGCAATCAATTTGCAATCAAAGTCTTACTGTCAGTGGTGATCAACCGATTGACTTCCAAACGAGGAAAACGTAACGGGACTCATGCAGTGTCATGACCTCTTGGCGAAAACACGTGCTGAATAATAATGCAGAGCCTACTGTTAAAAGAATATTACTGGTAGGTCCTATATTGTGTATCACCTGGGTAATTCGTGCTGGAGGCACCAAAGGCAGTTCCATCAGCCAAGCACTCACAATAAGCAAGATCCCAATGGCCAGGAGAGCTTGTAGATATTTCAGCATTATCCCATGGCTGTGCTGTGCCGCCTTCTGACTGGGGAATACGCGTACGTGCCAACCAACTTCGGTCGTGCGCTTACATTTGTCCTCGTTTTAAATATAAAACACTCATCTATATCGACCCTGTCATAAGTCAGGAAACTTCACCGGGCAAAAAAGTGCAGTGATGTGGGCTTTAATCTGGATTAAGGCCCACTGTTATCTTGGGACCTTAAAACAGACATTGATTGATGTGATCCAGGAGGCGAATATTTTATTTGATAATTGAAGATTGTATTTCTAGTGCCCACGCTAGGAACTGTACTCCTGGGTCTGATGAAGCGCGGAAAACTGGCGGAAAGCACAAGCAAGCCGCAACAAAGGAAAAACAACGGTTTCAGTTGGTTTTGATTAAAAACCATGGATTGGGGCGAGTACGTGTTTCGATAATCAGCGATGACAAACATGTCACGATAGACTCAGGAAACAACCAAACACATTTACGATAAAACACTCCGGGAAAGCTTTGAAAACGTGACATCTTGATTTTTTCTTTGCCAAAAAGACAATATTTCTTATTCTATCAAATATCCAATATTAAAGATCACAGCTACGGGCTTATCGATACCTGGTAGACTGTTTCTGAAGGCTTAAGCTTGGTTTCCCTGTTCAGAACACTTACGCAATTTATTCTTCCCTGTTTTGTTTTTGTTTTTTTTGTTTTTTTTTCAGGGGTGTTCAAGAAAATCATTCCGATATTCCAAATGATGAGACTTGAAGATAAGCAAATGCTAGGCAAAATCGTCAGTTTGGAACCTGAGCATGCTGTACACCTGCAAATCAGTTGAAAGTTCCAGCTGGAAGGCGTTTTACAACTGAGGAACACTAACAAATCTGTTACAATCAATATCTGTATTGCCATTTTAAGGGTATTTTGTGTGCCTTTGTTGATTTTAATTAAATGCCAGTTTCCATATAAAGGATCCAAACCTCTGTAACTAGATGGAAATGAGCTCCAGTGTTTAATTAATTTGTGCAGAGAGGAGTTGTATACCAAAGATTCCACTTTTTATTCATTGTACAGTTGTGTCAGTAACAAGACAACGAGCTAACAAGCTTCCCTCTCTTAGAAATGTTCCCGATGAGAAGATGTTAGGCTCACAATCGGGTCCGAGGATCAAACAAACTTAACAGTGTCTCCCCGGAATGGCTTCACAACAACAGCCCCCAAGTCTTCCGCAAGATGTTGACCGCGAGAACTCCTCTCCCCCTTTGTGTCGGTCATTGTTTGATCAGAGTCACATGAATTCTTTTTAGACTTCAGACATGGGGGGGGGGTGTCAGGCAACAATAGTATGGGTGTCTGTAGGGTTTGGACATAATTTTATAGGGCGTCATTCCTCCCACCCTATCTTGCTGGGTATATCTTGGTCGGTATAGCCCTTTTAAAGTGATCTGCTGTGATGTAAAAAGAAGGGGGGGGGTTCTTTTCAGGTAGCCTCAGTTCAATTATCAAGCTGGACTATCGTGCAAACTGCACAGAGTTTTTTTTTCACCTTTTGTGCCCCAAGGTTACATGAAAGAAAGCTGCGCCTCAATATAGATCACATACGCTCATTAAACACTGCCTCCTTTGACTTCGTGGACCCTATTATTTGATTAAAATGACGGCTAAATTTATACAGCAAATAGCGGCTTCGGCCCACGCATAAGCTTACGATATGCTCCAGACATATATGTGCACTGCGAATACTCCGTTTTATCCCGGTGTACGATCACATAAGTGTGTCATGAAAGTTTGTCACTTTTCGGCATGAGTGTATGATTAGTTGTTTTTGCTACTTGGATTTTACTTGTGTTTTGTTTCTTAGCAAATTAGTTTAGGCTGCATTTGAATGCATTCACATTACAAGTCAATTTTGATTTACTGGAATGAATAGACGCGTTGACGGATACGTAGAAAACCAATGTGGCTCATCTTAAACGCTCAGCTCAGGTCTTGGGTGAAGCAATGGGTGCTGTTATACTTTCTTGGAACGTCGTTCAAACGGTACGAAAATAATGTTAAAGTGGAACTCCGTCATCGTAAGTTATCATCCCCTAATGTAGAGAGTTGTCCTGCTGTCTAAGGTAATTTGTATTGTTGTCACTGTTTGCAGGTTTTGGTGGGTTTACATATCTGTCCAATTCATCAGATAATTTTTGACCAATTGCTTTTATTTTAAAGACATTTTTGTGGTATTTGGGGGGATTTTAACTCAAGCAATACTTTTGAAGTATAGTATTTGTCATGTGATCAAGTTGAAAGTCCTCGTAAAAGTATAAGAAAATCACGACAAAGGGCCTAAAGATTCCAGTGAAACAGACAATTCCCGCGGTTGAGGGCGTAGGTGGATGACGAACCTCCGAGTTCCTCTCGGTAGTAAGCCCACGCAATCATGAAGAGGTAGGCACAGCACCGACGGACGGCCTCAAGGTGGGTTTTACCCTTGACCACGGCACAGGTTGGTGCAGAGGGAATAAGTGTTTCGAGCCGTCATGCCTGGGGTCTCGTTTCGTCTTTTATTTAGCAGATAAGGCGACGACTGTCCCAAAAGAGATTTACCAAAACACACAAAGCAGCTAGAAGTCTTGGTATACTAACTAGGCCGGACTAAATCTGATTCGATATGTTCGGTTCGTGTTTTTTACTCGAACATCTGTTTCTTGAAGGATTCACTGCCAACTCAAACTTATTTCTGATAAATAGTGCCCTGATGTAAAATATAGTTATGACAGTAATCCCTATATTTTATACCCCAAAGGGCGTTAGCTGTGGTTTATATCAGAAGATTCTGTCTGTCACATGAATGAATCAGTGACGTTCTTTCATTGTATCGGTCCATGTGCCCTGCTTCTACCGGAAAACATCCGCAATTGCCATATCAAGGTGGTATCATTCATGCAACACAACTATACAGTCCGATCACGTGATATACAAAAGCCACGCGGGACGTGACAAATATGAACCAAAAAAAAACCAAACAAACAAATCAGAGGGTTATATAAAGGGTCGCATACGTTGATAGGTCAATTGATTCTTCTCCTTTCCTCCCAGACGAGAGGTATACTTGAGAAACTCAAGCAGTTGCAGCTGTGCTGGATTTTCATTTAGGTGAGGGCAAATTTTGCCAAAGCAGTACGAAAAATATTACCTGTAACTTTACTTCAGAATAATCTCATTACGAATAATAACATCAGGCTATTGTAAGAAATCATATTAACATCCACCCAAACAGATTACCGTTTAGGGAGCATGATTATCGGCTAATGACCATAGAACCTTCGTATTCTAACCTTAATTTGTATGCGATATGTATTTATCGTGTATTTTTCTGCTGTTTATAAGTATTATTTATATTTGTTTAGACTGAAAGCAACGCCCATCATAAAGCCGTCTTTGCGTGTAACAGTTTGCAATTAGACAACTTTAACAAATGTTTCTGTGTTTGGAAAATTTTACCACTCGAAATACGTTTTGTGTGTGTGTGTGTCTTGCATTAACACTTCAATGTGCAATTTGTTTTACTTTAATACGTATTTGTTTGAAAATAAACACTCCATTGCGTTTAGCTTTGGATTATTAACGCAACATGTGCATAAAATGTTACTTGGAGGGGGTTTAAAATGCGTTAAAACAATACCACTTGTGTACTTCATGGGCTATCCATCTGGACCATTAACTGTTTTTTTTGCGCTAAGCTAATTCCAATAACCTCACTGACTATTTCTTTTGGAGTCTGGCGAATACACAAAAACACAGAGATGGAGGGAAACTGATCATACATAACTTCTAAAACAGTACTTACTACGTGAGAGGGGTATTGCGTGGGAGTTTGGTGGATGAGAGTTTGACGCAGTGAACAATTACGCTGTGAAATCAGTTGCTGAGGCGGAAGACACAGATAACCCATAGACGTAGCCTCCACTCAAATATTGCAGCCTTTGTACCCACGCATGATGAAACCGAAAGGGACCTGTACCTCGCGCGGACGTCGAACCCATGGCTTTGCAGTAATCGCTTAAGTACCGGTAAATTGAATGACCCGTTTGTGTCTCGACCAGTTTCATAATTGATTGACACCGTAGTTTGTCCGTCTCCCCTAGGGGAAGGTTTGGATCAGCAGTAAAAGATCGAAGATGAAAAAGTACGACGAAATGAACCATTCCCACGAGGAGAGACTAACATAAAACATTAAAGAGACATCTTTCCCACTTTCCAAATATGGACAAGGATGACCAATTTTCAGCTAAGGTGTTAAAAAGACATATAATCGTAATAAGTAAATAGGCGAAAACATACATTATTTTCACTTGAGGAATTAATCAGGAAATTAATGACAAGTACTTATACAATTTGATGTTGTGAAAAATCTAATTTATATGCTAAAGAGTGCTAAATGACAGGCACTATTATTTTCAAACTGGAAATATCTCCGGAACTGTTCTTTTTATACAGATACACGTCTATGTTGGTGTACAGCAGATCTGATCAGGGGCAACTATGAATAATCACAATTTGAAGTACTAGTCGATCAGGACTAGTCTGGTGACTCTTTCTCTGAACCAGCCTACTGACCTTTGTTTCTTTCATTTGGCTATAGCCAGGAATTTCTCAAAGTGAGACAAAGGTCACCAGCGTGAGTTATCATGATTGGCCGTAACGTTTGCGTGCAAGTAGGCTGCTTGTGTTGGTCAAACACAGTTTTAAATGTTAACGGAGCTAAAGAATTCATTACTCTATCGCTAGTTTACAAATCGTCGTTTTTTTATCTTCATTCCCAGAGCTAGGTTCGCGCCATTAATTAATTCTATCTTCAAGAATTACTGCCTTTCTCTTTTATACACATTTCCTGATCCAGTAATTGGATGACCCGAAACCACCTACACGAAGCTGAGGGCTTGTTGTTGTTACCCACATGTAGCATTGGGAGTAGTTCATAGGTATGTTCGGTTGCTCAGTGCATACGTCACGTACTCCCCCGCCTTGCCGTTGGTAGAACTATCAAGCTCGACTTTCAGTAGCTTTTGTTTGAACTTCCTGAAAGTTGTTTGCAGAGGCAACACCCGACGACGACAGGTTAATACTACCGGCGAATGAAGATTATCACTATCACTCTTCTGAATCCCCTGTCTATGGTGGGATTGCAGGAAAGGAAATCCTCCATGAACAGTACTGGATTACAGAAC
Organism: Acanthaster planci; assembly: GCF_001949145.1. The sequence goes on from NW_019091459.1 coordinate 574,388, forward strand.
GTGTAATTACACGAATGCAAGAGATTTATTCTTACTAACTGGAGTCTTTGGGTTTGCAAAGCTCTTAAAGGGAGCAGGTGATTACAGCAACACCTGAGGACTTTCAAAATTACTTTGCCCCAAATCAATCTTGAGAGTTGTTAGTTTCTTCATTTTATTTGAGTGTTCTGAAGGAGAGGCGGATGGCCGGAAAGTTGATCGGCTTTGATCTTTGGCCTTTTTGATACGGATGGCGAACCCTTCGCTAGCAGTGCATGGGTCGTGACTGTAATCAAGGCAGAGTACCCTTAAATTCACCCTTTGCGAAGCTAGGGTTTGTAGATGAAAAAAGAACAATAAATTATCATCGTTTTGTGTCGCTATAGTGTACAAAGCTGTCTTAATCATTTGTGTTCTAAAGCCTGCATAAATGCAACAATTTGTGTTTTAGGGAGAAAAACCCAATCAAATATCGATTTACCGACAAATTAATCCACTAAAATCACCACGTTTCAAGTGAGTATGAAAAGACTTTTGTTGGCAGTCTTCAAGTCCTTAAAAATATACAGTTGTCACGTCATAGTTGCATGGAATTAGTTTAAGTTCCGCTATTATATTTGGTAGAAAATTTGTGGTACTTATGACATAATTACACTAGTTGTAGAAATTTTTCTGACTAAAACCTGAGGGGACCAAAACCAGTATATTTAAAAATCAATTAAGTGGCCCTAGATTTTAGATTTGGATCGGAAATTTCATTTACAGAATTGCCGTATGGCCTATACACAGCACGAACGATCAAATGCCCCCTGTGTACGTTCATATAGGAACCAGTTTGCGACAGTGGATTGTTGCAGACTGAGCGTCTCACAATCTAATAGCCAAAGTGCATCAATAGCCAAAATCCATCCGAAATAGACGCCTTAAGCTTAAGCTGTGTCGTAATTAGTCACCGCCATCACAAAGTGTCGCTAACAAGGCTTTTGAGGAAAACAGGTTTTCGAGAAAATCACCAGAGAATTTTTTTCCTTTATAAAAACTACCAGATTTAGTAATTTGTGACAAAAATCCCTTACATTATTCTGAGATGTCTAATCGTTCAACTTAAAACCGAGTAATTAGTATGAAAACAGGGGTTAATAAGCCAAAATTAATTAGCCAAGGTTATTGTCACTTTCTGAAAACGAAGATTACGTTTTTGTACATGAACGTCCTGTTCAATGTATCAGAGGAAAGGTGGTCGTGTCTTTACGCGCGCACAACTGTGAATGTAACGAAGCTGACGTCACCTCGTGAAAACGAAAATCCCGGTTGACCTACTTTTCAGCTGCTTCCTTGCAAAACGTTTTGTACATATTCAAAGGACGTTTAGCATTGCATCTCTTCGTGAAAACGCAAAAATGTTGTTTTCAAGATATTTTGTCTGTAGGAGCATGTCAAAATGGTCAAGAGCGATGTTGTAAAATAGAATATTGACACAAATGTAAATAGACAAAAAAATCAATTTTTGGACATTAGCGCCACTTCATGAGAACGGAGACTAATTACTTGGCTACGGCATCAGTGGAAGCCACCCCTAGTGACTTCAATTATTCCACACAGAGAATTTCGTTACCGGTACATCTCGGAGCAGTAATTAGGATGCATCTAACTGAGGTACTTCTAAACAAAAGTGTTAAGTTACAGGCAAAGTTACTTTAATCCCTATACTTACCTCCGGTTGGCTTTACAGAATATCGCAATTCAGGAATGAGTTGCAATATTCTGTTACTGGTCATTATATACAGTCGACCCGTAACGTTTTGCAGTTGTTCAGGGTGATGCTCGTTTGCCCCGTTTTAGTACTTACCTTGATTCACAGAAAATCAATTTCTCCTCACCCCGTTTGGCTTATCAGTGGGATATTAGGTAGAATCGGATTTTGACATAGAATGTGTGTAGGCCCTATCCTTTGTAAATAGACTAAGGGTGGCATTAATCCAGATGGGCTTTTGCCCAAATAACAAATCTATTTTCCAGAGAGAGGAAACGCCACTGATTGCGCTATTATGCAGTACGTGACTTTCCGATTGCGCTTTTTCCCCCGGCTACACCGAATTTATTATCGCTTCGTGGGATAAACACTTTGCTCCAAAATCTGTTAATTGATTTTTCCGAGGGGTGGCCACCGTTGCCAACGTGCTTCCTACTGCTCGTTGTCACTTAACAGTCTGCAAAGCTCGCTAATGCCATATCAATTTGAGCGGGAAATGCGTCTTTGGACACGTTATGGTGAATGTAATTATTTGATCGTCGCCACATGATATCGTGCACCGACTGTTTGGTGATTTGCAAGTGCTTCTTGTAATTGCGTTTTAATTTTGCACCTTTTTCCCCTGACAAGTGTTCAAGGAAAGATGTAAAAGGACATGTCACAAGGAAACTTTATCCCCATTAGGCATTTCAATCGAAATAAAAGATTTTTATTTGAGTTTGTCGAGTGTCTTATTGCTGACAATGTATTCCCATATTTCTAATATTTCAAATCAGCCCCCCCCAAAAAAAAATATATATCAGTATTTTGGATTAGCAAGGGTGTGAAACAATCTACAGAACGCAAACCAATTGCATAAATGAAAAGTATTCATTCTAATAAACTGCACAACCGCTAACAGCAATCGTGCTTGTTGAGAAAAGCAAGAAAAAGACCCCCCCCCAGAAAAAAATAAAAGTACCAAACAATAATGATAGTGATAGTAATAACAACAAAACAGCAGCAATATACAATAACATGCAAAACAGGTATACAATTAGGATATGCTACAAAACACGACAAAGAACAACCGGGAGACCTGAAGAAAAAATGCATTCATAAACGTCACCAATACCTCAAATTCTACACCAAAACCAACCATAGAGATTTCGTCAAAGTAGCAACAGGCAAATCACTGATTACACTTTTTTTAACTGTACAAACGAGATGGGGGTAGGATTTTTTTACGAGTTCTAAGTATTATATCTTAGAATTATGTGAAATTGAAAAACCAAGCTGAGCTACTGAGCCCTGAACAGAATGGCCAGACCCTTGAAATCTCATTTTACCAGCTCAACAAAAACAGCTATTTGAACTAGACATCTGCGCTTCATATTTCCACGTGCTACCGGTATGTTTTCTAGCATACGCTGATATAATATCCAGCTTGAACAACGGCCATTACCCCTTCAGGGCGACACCAAAAGGCAATTACGTGCACACAACAGCTGCTCGAGCTGATGAACCTTTCGTTCATATGTTAAATCAGTAGCCTCCAGCCCAGCCGTTTAAATTGAATGGGACAGATGTCAATAATTATATATGGTTTTTTCTAAAAGTTTATGTTGACAGTGACAAACACACAAATAAACAAGTCCAATTATACGTGAGGGTAAACAAAAGAATGCATTGAAATAAGTAAGGAGACAATAATGAGTACATGTAGTAATATACTTCTGAAAACAAGGCTCTGCACTGACCTTTGTTTCTTTAAAACAACTCTTGATCGACTCTCATTGACTAAGCTGATTCTCAAGGATGCACTTTGCGTCAGGTATCTTCAGTGGTGGGTTTTGCCCCTTACGATTATTTTCTTTTGCGAGCCCCCGGAATAAAATGAGTGTATATTGTTAGGATACACGAAGGTTTCAGGGCAAAACCTATAATTTAAAAACTAACAAAGATGGTTCGTTGTTTTTGTATCCCTGCTATTAATCAGAGTGTCATATATTATGCATTATTGTTTGCTCGCCGATTCGTGTGAGGGTGCACCCACGTATGATAAGCCTGAGTTGAAAATGCAGTACGCCACGGAACAAGGTGTTTTCTATAAGACCTCGAAAATTGACCAACAAGCACAGTCAAAATTCTTAGAAGGAAAATTGAAACTTTGACTGAACATACCGCCGAATGATCTGGATGGCCAGATGCTTTACTGAGAAAGTCAGAAGGGAGGTAATCTACCCGTCAATACAAATTGTAGCTATCCATCTTTGAATAATTATGCGCGGAATCAGCTGCAATGCCAATTTCTAGAAAGGAGCAATCACTCTGCTTTTTAATGTAGATGTCTTCTTCGATAAAGCAAGCTTGACTGCCTCATGCAGAGATCGGCTGTTTTGACCATAATTGTTCTGTTGTAATCACCCGTCTCCTTGTCGTTTTTTTTTTATTTTTTTCTTCAAACAGCGATGAGCAGGCTGTCTGCAATGATCTGTACCACTGCAGTCGAGATCCCCTCAAGGCCCTAGATCCGGCCAAAAACAACTATTGCTTAGAATATCGATTGCAGAGTTCAAAAATGAGGCTTGTCTAACAGACGCCCATAGCTAGAGGCTCTGTCAGCTCCTACCTTATTTAGACACACTGATCGAAAAAATCTGCCTGCTGCCAACGACAGATATGACATGTTCTCCATCCTGATCTGTCATCGAGCAAGGCCTATCTGTCATTTCGGTCGCCCGAGGAACAACACCGGATATGACATGGAAGACACCGGGCAATTTTGCAAGGAAAATAAACCGGGCGCCATCCAAAATGCCAAGCGTTGATAGGGGAACAAAGTCTTGGTGTGTGCGTATGACGTGATGTTTACATTAGCCCCCTTGCGACGAATCTATAAAATAGTTTAAATGGCCCAAGCAGCTCGTTCAGAGTAATTTTGATTGCAGGTAGAGTGTTTGAGCTGTTTTTTTAAACAACCACTCAGAACTTTACTCATCCAATGACGAAAGAGCAGACGAAGTTTTTGCTTTGTTTCCTTGTTAATTGCTCTCTGGTTTTATGCTGCGTTTGTTTGGTTTTCGTTTAATATGCCATGCTCTTGTATTTTTGGTTTTCCTTTCTTTTTAGTTTTGATTGTGTAAGACTCCTTGGTCAAAGTTTTCAGATCTTTCTAAAGAGGTGAACAGCGTTCATCACTAAGAAGGAAGACTTTTTAGCAAAGAAACTGATGCTATTAAGCGGGACATGCAAGTTTGTTGTTATTACAAATTCCTATGTTTTATTTCTACTGCATGCGTTGTGAGTGAAGAGTCTGATAAATAATTGAAAAGCCTTTCTGGATGATTAGCAAAAATGCATTTCCTTTTGGATAATTAGAAAACATACACTACCACCGTTATAATCTTTGGATGAATGATTGACTCTACAGACTGCTTCATTACTCGGACGGCATCATGTTCTGCACTACTGCACATTTAATAAGCAGAATAAACCATAATGACGCTGTTATTTCCGTAGCTGATGAAAATGGGAGCATTAGTCATGCATTATCACTTTGTGGAACATTTTGGTTCCGGTAAGGTGGTGATTCTTAACTGTTTGCATTTTCTTTAGCGTTAGCTAATGTTGAGGTTTCCTTTGTCAAGTGGAAAGATTATACCATTTCATTTCAAGCGTGCGGATGTTTCTTCAGAATAAGCCAAACCTTTATTACGAAAGGAAAAGAGTGCAGCGTACCCCCAACAATAAATGCAGCTGTATTGAATAACGTGTTATTTTTGGAAAAAACTGTCTAGCACCTACCGTAATATGATTAGTCCAGAACTTGGTTTCGTGGGGCCCGACCCTATAAAGGTCGAAAAGTGTCCCTTTCTGGGCCGAAATGAACCGGAAAGGATAGTTTTCCACGGTACTCGGTATCCAGGTCAATCTGGGGAGGGGGGGGTTCAGAGTGTACAAATAAGGCAGGCTTTTGTACAAAAACAATGCAATTCTATGATCTAGTTTTCCCAAAGGGATTTGGCCACGGACATTGAACAGTGGATTTGAGAAAGTCTTCTTGAAGTTGGTCCCTTGTTTTCAAACATACGTTTGCCTATTTTTAGAGCACATGTTCACTACTTTCTGATGCAGATAGCGAATTGAGAACCGAAACTTCAATGGATTTACCAATTTCAGAGTCACAGAAAAATATTTGCGGAGTAATTAAAATTGAAATTCGCCTATTTGTGGGAATCAAAAAGCCAACACGCGCGTTGCTTTGCCGTTAAGGACACTGAATTCTTTTGTTCAAGAAAACTCTAAAATTAGCGTGCACGTTGTTTTGCGGAGGAAAATTCCTTCTACCCATTAGACATAAACTTCGTCTTTTCTTGAAAACGCAAAAGCCCAGAAGCCCTGCTTTGCCCACGACGCGCTAAACTTGTCTCTTAGTGGTAAAAAAACCCAGAGCCTAAAAAAAAAGTTTTGTGTGGGGAGCTGGTTAGCGTAGCAGTTCTTTCCTGGCTCTGCACCAATGAGGCCCGGGTTCGAGTCCTGGCTTGGCCCAGACTTCAAATGCATTTGGTGTCCAGTCCATACTCGCTCTCGCAGGTTTTCTCCAGGTACTCCGGTTTCCTCCTGCCTCTAAAACTGGACCTTCTTTCCTAACTCCGTAATATGATGCTGATGATGAAAGGCTGTGAATAGACATGTAGTTACTGGTGCAAATAGCCTAAGTAGCTGAAAGCGCCATTCACAAACCAAATCTTGCAATGAAGGTTGAATTTCTCTCTTCATGAAATTTACTTTGCATTGATTTTCTTGATCTCGGTGAACGCAACTGATATTGACAAAATAACCTCGCCAAGATGGTCGCTGCAATCCAATTAATCGATTCTGGCTGGAACAGAACCAACATAAATGATTCGACGGAAATCGTCCGTTCAGGGAAACGCTGAGAAGATGTCGGCAAATACAAAAGCTAGAAGAAATCCATGGGAGAGACAGTTAAATTCTCTTTGTAGATTCCAGCTCTTAATGGAACAGTTCTTGGTTTGTTTCGAGCATCGTTCAGGCATCCAGGCGAAATCTGCATGCAGTCTGCATCAGTATTTTCGATCAAAATGGCCGTGTGTTTGAAAAAAATCATTGTTGCAATTTAATGCTGGTGTTTTGTTACTTTTGATATAGAACAGAAGATTCTTTTCCGTCTAGGATGAATGAGCATCACCCGGGGCAGAGGCAGGGTGGGAAGGTTGAACTGAATCCCTTTGCTCCCTGAAGGCCTACCATTTCCCCATTCTCCCCTCCCTTTTTGGTCTAGTGGGTATCTTGTCATTTTAAAGAATTTATTAGCTTCTCAGCTAATACCATTATTTCAAAAAATTACCCCAAATGTCGATGATTCACTTTTCCCATCACTTTGTATAAGTCTCTCAAACTGGACCAAGTCCCCTTCGCGTTTTAAGGATGAAGGCGTAGTGAATATTCAGCACACACAAAAACACCTGGCTCTTAACAAGCCCCACTTTAAATTTCAGGAGCACTGGCCAGGCAGATGGGGTTTGCTAAAGCCTTTCAAATACAAGCAACCATTATTTGCTCGCTAATGTTGGGTCCAGAAAAACGTCTTGGAGGAGAGGTATGACGTGGGACTCAGGCAAAATTACCTTCTTCCGTGGCCGGGCAATCCCCAGTCGCGGGAATTATGCGACAGGCAACCCCATCCAGTACACTGTGTGGACCCGGTGCGTGCCGTGGAGAACCTGCCAGGTTGCTTACATCAGTCCCTCCATAATGGTCTGGCGTGCACCGCCAAGCTTTAATTTTCCTGCCTACGCAATTCCCATCCTGTCAATAATTAGATAAGTTCAGTATTTACATTATTATAGTTGCTAACACGGAGGCAACTCAGCCAATTCAGTGGCTAAGTAAAGCTCCCGTGTTTGTGGACTCCTCTGAAAACCCTCGCGGATAATAATAAAACTGTCTACCCACCCGGTGTTATGAGTGTCACAGTCCGTCTGTAGTACGCGGTGTTATTCATCCAAACGCGATCTCTGGCAAATTAACAAAGATGCGTGCCATCTTTGTCGCTGGGAGGAAATGATGGTTGGGTCAATAACCTTGGCACAGCAACAGTGGCGTATATGTGTGCCAGAAACACATAGGAGTGGGAATGGAGGATGAGAAAGGTGTGAGGGGATGACTTGCCGGCCACGGAAATTTGAAAAGCGGGTTGGGATGACACCATGTGACACCATATAGAGTTTGGTGTTCATGATATTGAAGTATATATATGTAATATAAATAAATCGTAGAGAATGGCGTGTTTATGGCTTTTAAACATTGTTGTTCCTCTTTAAGTGATATTGAATGCATTTCAGTCGTTAAGAAGTCCGAAAAATTCCTTACTTTATTGTTTTTTCTCTCTAAACGCACACACCCAAGTGTGTATTTGCCTCCAACTGGGGACTCCCTATTGTTCCTCCTTTGTTTGTACTTTATTTAAAGACCACCCTTATGTTTTGTACGCAGTTGTCAATCGGGGACCCTCTGTCAATCGGGGACCTTATTGTCCGCTATTGCTCAGGGTCCCCAATTGAATGCAGAAACAAACTCACACACACAACAAAACTGGGTGTGTGTCTGTGTGGTGGTGGGGGGGATTCCATAACCCCCTTCCCCACTCAAAAAGCAAAGTTGCATAGCAAACAACACTCAGTTGTATCTACCTTTTCTTTTTGTAATGACCAATTTAAATCAGACACAATTTGTTGCTACTTGTTACTGTCCCAAAGTTGGCCTATCTTTGGAGCTTATCCACAGATAATGCTGAGCATAGGGGATGGAGGTGAGATTAGTTGCTTCCAAATTGCTCATAGCCAGGTGACCAAAACAGGCCATGGATGTATTTTATAGACAAATGAGCCTAGATGGGGGAACAAATCATTGCCTCTTTTAGTTTTACAAAATAAATTCATTACCTTTAGTTATAGTTATCTGCATTGACAGAGCATAAGGAAGGTAACGCACCTTTCTGATACTGATCTGTTACATGTACAGAAGCCGAAGTCATACCGATTGCATATGATCAAGATATTGGCGGATCTGGGTCCAAATTCAAACTTGGATAGAAAGAGCGCCACCTGGTGACCCTCAGGAACAGATGGCCTCGCTAGAAATTTAAGATAATTGCCAGAACTTCAGTCTTTTTTCTTCACTTTCCCTTCCCCGAAAACATCCTCAAAACCATGCGCTAACCTCTGACTATAGCCACCTGCCTCTTGCAAAATGGTTTTTAAGAACGAAATATCCCGATTTGCAAGCTGCAAGTCTCTACGAAGAGAAATCTCAATAACCGTTCCCGATTAATGACACCACTCATTGTAAATCACCCGTGGGATCATAAAATATTAATGAGTCTGAGAGTACAAATCTAGCCAGTTACAGTGGAATGCACCCTTTAAGTCTTCATAAAATGGGCGCCGCCTGTACTAGGCTAAAATCCCACTTACTAGCGCCATTAAATCCCTCCCTGGATAGGGAGACAAAAATGGCAAAACGAAAATAAAAAGGATTCAGAATACTACTAATACCAGCTTCCCGTTCGTCTGTTTTCATAGATTTAAGCCAGTGCCGCAGAAAGTCATGTCGACTAAAACGTTCATGCTGGTGGTGTGCTTGGCGTACACGTTGCTGCTTGTAACAGCTCTTCCGTTGGACTACCCATCAGACGAGAACAACGCCTTCTTACGGAGACTACGTTCTAATAAGAGTCCCTGTAAGTTTATCTCTCTAACATGTATACAAACATTAAAGTGGATAGCAGCACGATTTACGCAAAGCATAGTTCATACATCATGCAAGAGTAAGTGAACACGCAGATCGTGCGGCACATTGGCAAAAGTATAAACATTTTAAACTTAAGCCAATTACGTATAAAATGTTTCGTGTCGTCAAATGTACTTCACTTTCGCGTTGGTATGATGTATTAGCCTGTCTTAAATGCTTGCATGCGTAGGACTTTTTTCCTTTACACTCCACATCCTTTCTCTCATAATTCTTTGCAGTATGTCACTTGGATATAAGGCCTGCGTTTTCTTTATTGTTTGGGGTCCTTTTTTGCTGCTGGTCGCCATGGTGAATAGCAATGGCCGGAGGCGATCATGTCTGTTTCTCTAAATGGCTTGGGGTCATACATTGTTGTGAATCTAAGAAGAGTGTAAAATTCATTACATAAGCTTTCTTTTTGTTCATTTGGCTGTTAACGTTTGCTTTTTGAAATAGGTCATTGTTCTGACTGCGTACCAAAAATATGGATACAAAAATACTAAACCAAAAGAACGAACAAAACTCAAAAGCAAAAAAGGTCGAAAGACCGAGGACTCACACGATCGATTGCCATGATGCCAGCATCCTATCAGAGCTTTGGCTCTAGCTTATTTTGTTTCCTTCGTGTAAACAATAACTGAAGTAAACACTTCGGTAAAGCTTGAACTCATTTTTAAATGCAGAATTCCTATAACGTAACGACCATTATCGTCGTTTATTGCTAGAGTAGTTCTAATTTTATGCAATAGTTAATAGAGTTTTATTTCTTTTTTTGACCGCAGACTGTACGTACGGCGGGCTTACGTGCATTTGTGACAAGAATAACAAACCGAAAAGCTGTGGGCTTGTTTACTACGACCCAAGGTTGGTCAAGAATGCGTTGGCTTAGTAAAAGAAACTCAGCGTTTACTAAATTATAAAAATGAACAAAGAGATTGACGGGAGCGGCATTTGAACCTGCGACCTCTAGAACACCGGTACCGGTGCTCTACCAATTTGAAGTAGCCAGCCCAACATTGGTGGCTCGTCCCATTTGTCAATACCTTTGTTCGGGGGCGCTAGTCAGAATCTCTCTTTGTTTATCTTTATAATTAAACGTACACACCTAGTCAGTTTCCCTATACTTCCCTATATATTTTGTTTCCAGATTGTTTAAGTGAATTTTGAGATAAAGTTTCCATTGTTGGAAAAACAGCATCATATCTCCAATATAAAACGATGTTTCGCAAGATGAAATAATATTGTTTACTCTTAAGGTAATCTCTTAGGGGAAAGACATGAACACGTACTTCTACTTGATATATTTTCCTATAGGTACAATATACACTGAAATCTTTGTTCAAGGCAAGCAGGAAAGGGGCTTTCCAATACATTTTTGTTTTGGGGGACAAGCTTCGAAATTTTCTAGACACGTATGAAACTTTTCAAAAATTAAAGATAAGCCAGCATCGCGATAGGAACGAAATTGCACTCATTACTTAACACCCTTAAACAAACGAATATAATAGTAACAGCAACAAACAAACAAACAAACAAACAAACAAACACCAAAAAAATCTACTTTGGCCAGTACTCCTTTATGAAAAAATATGATACCAAATATTAAACGATAGTGCACCTGTTTGTTGAGGTTGTAAGACATCATGATGTGCGTTTTTAATCAAAATGCATCGTATCCATTGACTATTTTCTTGCGTTGCAGGTGGAACATTTAATGTCACTATCTTCAGCGGGGAATGGTGCAGCGTACATTGGTCAATCAGGGACACCAATTTCTACTCTTCGCCCTTTCGTTCGACTTCGTTTAGGGGGTACAAGGAAAGTCTTGATGGTAAAAAGAGTTTGACGACATAACATTTGAGAAAATATACGACGATGTATATGGAACACTCCTTTGTCGCAGAAGAGCAATCCAGGGTCTGTCCTCTCACCTTCTGAAAAAAAAAATCTGTAAAAGTTAGTCATCCTAACTTTAGACTGTTGTACGGTAAATCAGATGGGGCAACACATAACGAACGGACACGTTTTTAATTCCTTCCGTTCCTGCGCAGGGGTGACTGCTCTGTCTCCCTCTCTCATTTAAGATGAAGCTACTTGGAGTATGATCCGCTCAACAGTAATGAACAACTAATGTATGAAGCACGCTCCCATTTCCAAAGATTATAAGGACCAGACGATCTGTAGTAAAATTCACCTCGACTTTAGAGTGAAAACGTACGAAGAGGAACTATTTTATCTGAATTTCTGTGGCCACTAATTTGGGTCAGATTAGGTGCATTTTCACTGACACAGAATAAGTCTCTAATCTATGAAATCCGGAGCGCAGGTACATTGTTAACATGAAGATACGACAGCACAAATAGTGGATACGACCGCCTCGACCCCCGCTGTGTATCTATACCTGCAAATTATGTGCCATTCCGGAAACAAATCTGCACTGACACCCCCCCCCTGAGCATGCTGTCTAGTCCAATGTTCATTGCTAATTGGAAAAGGATGTGATTACAACAGTGCACGGTTTTTCCATTATTATCAAAACTCAGGTGTGCCGGTACAGTATCAAATGGAATAAATTAATCAAACAGATCCTTGAAGATTTCAGAACTGCGGTGTTAATAGTATATATCTCCGATCAATCCTGTCCTTGTGAATCTGCAAGCCTAAATAAACTAACAAGTTTGTCATGTGCTTTCCCCTAAACTCCCCCTCAGCAAGTCATTAGTTCGTTAGAAAACTGCTTAGAGATGTATTTTATTTGTGCATTTTATTTGTGTATTAAAGCTACATGTATTTATGTTTAGTGTTCCACCGTCAACAAAGTTTTAAAACTCCGCCAACTTCTGAAACACATGAAAACATTTTTCCATCTGGGCACCGAACCATTTTATTAACCTAAAGCCATTAATGTATATAAGGCCTCATGTTTAAATGTAATTTATTACCAAGTATCTGGAAATCCATTTGTATTGTGCAGCAATTACCGGTTTAATAACAAAAGCTTTTTTTTCAATGGAAATCACAGAATTCGAATTCTGGTAACAATCACATATGTTGGGTGCTTAATTTGAATCAACAGGTTTATGTACGTCTGTGCTAAAGGTATTTAATTAAACATTAAAAGAAAATTTCACCCTGAAATGTGTACATTCCCCATTTATTTGTTATATATCATTAATGATTCGTTTCAAGATGTGCTACTCACAGATAGGAAGTGTCAACTGACCAAGGTTCATGACGTCTAAATAAAATCAGTATCTTGGTGATAGTGTTGCCCTGTAGTGATTTCAATGTTGTCCATTCCAAGATAGTTACACGCAATGTGTGATGCTGTTTTGGGGCGGATCCAGGCAGTTCGCTGGAGAGGGATTTTTTTTATTTTTTGTGGGGGAAGGGCTGCGTAATACATAATGTTAAGGCCGTTCCTGAAACCATTTTAATCTCTTTGCTTTGTCCGTAAAAGCAAAATACTACCCCTGGTTTATGATTTGCGGGGGATCTTTTAATCTTTAGATCCACATGGAGGCCACGATTTTTTTAATGGCTATGACCCGGGGCGGGGGGGGGTTCCCACCGAACCTTCCCATCTGTTGACCTGAGCCTGAATGTTTTTGGTTTTTTTTTCTCTAACAATGTTGCGAGTTGAACGGTGTGTACAGCTTTTGCCCCTCTGTGCATAGAACCACCATAATCAAATAAGAGCAAGGCTTTACTTTAAGAACAAGACCTTGCGAAATAGAAATCATTTAGTGCAGTCCTGACTTATCAATACATCTTTGGATTCGGTAACACGATTTCAACTTTCATTTTATCATTTTCAAGGGTACTTTTGGTGCCTTTCGCTTTTATGCTGATAAATTTTGCATATAAAAGAACAAACGCGTGATGTCATTCTACTTAAAAGATAACCTCAATACATTTAACAATGTTTTTCACAATGTAGGCTATTGATGGGATAGAATGGGGCCATTGGTGTAAAATACACCGCTGATAAGTACGATTTCTCCAAGCATCGGTTTGAAAAGATTGCGCCTTTAACTTTCTTGCATATATTCGTGGCATGCGACGACCTGTAGTCTATCCTACCATATCATGCGGGAACTACATTGATACGTTTTCAGTAGATGTGGCAGTTACTTGTGTTCCTTAGTGATCGGTAGAAAACACACTCATTTCTTTAAATCATACATTTCAGATGTGGCAAAGTTGACCTAGAACATTTGTTATTGCAATGTTAACATGCAGATGGTTTTCCAAGTCCGAAAAACGTGGAGGTAAGCCCCAGATTTGATGCCAGTTGATTCTGCTTTCTTCCCTAACCTGCGAAAAAAGTCTCACAGTCAGTCACTGGAAGTTCTGTGTCGTACATGACGAAACAGATTTCCCTGATAGCGCCCTCACACTCCGTGGTACACACAATTTGTGGCAATTTCATGCTGTTCCAGAGATGTACAAAATCATATAAAAAACTACCTAATAGTTATTGTATGGTCTCTAGTAGGCGTATTTGCACTCATGATTTCAGTGAGATGTCTGTTTGAGAAGACGCTAGGACACACATTACCGGTTAAGTCTCTTTGAAAAGGTACTTAGCATAGTTATGTCACTTTTTTAATTAAAAGGAGATGCGTTTCATATTTGATCTTTTTGATTTTCTTTTGATTGAATTATTGCAGAAAAAAAATCTGTTGAAAAACAACAACAAAAAATGGGTTACAGAGGCAAGAGTGTAAAGCCTCCGCAGTAGCCGTTTTAAAGATGTTCCTCTCGACGACATTCACAACGGGGCGTGTAGCATGGTAACTTACCGGAACGTAAATGAAGAAGCAACTAGGCCGTCAAATCAATGTTGGAATCATAAATCACTCTCTAACATATCTTTCCTGGCGCCAATAGAGGGCGTGTTTTCCGAGTGTGGTGTGATGATGCTATAGGCTCACACTACCGATCTCCACACGCAGCCAGAATGCATTCTTGTTTTACTCTTGCTGTCATTTTACTGATTTCCGTTGTCCCGATTGTGCCTCTCTTAATAGGAAGCAGATTCTCCACATCACTTTGCGACCTTCCCCAAGCCCCAGTTATTTTCTCAGACAGATTAAAAAGGCTGGACAGGCTGTTCGAATCCAATTAAAATGAACCGATGCATTATTTCTGTCTTTTGTGCCTTGATGTCAGCGCAGCAGTCACACTGTAATACAATTTTTTTCTCAGACAATCTGGTAAACTTAATTCATATGCGTATATATTACGCATTTACTAGGCCTACGTGTAATGAGGACGTTGTAGACTCGGTGTGGGGGTAATCCCCCCTTTTGTAATAGTTTCACTTATGGTATTTTCTTTTGACCAGTGTCTCATCTTTACATGTGTTATAACTAATTCTTTCTGTTCAGCAGTGGAGGAGTGACTCCTGATTGGAAAAAGGAGGATAAACCAACTAGAGAAGAAGGGCTTAAAGACGCGATACGATTTTTTACAAGCTTCTCTGCATTCAGGAATATTAACAAAGTTGGCAGCGTCATTATTCACTGGGTAGTTGTTAGAACTGTCAATTGGGTTTTGGAGGGCCAATGGATATGATGGGTATAAATAAATGACATAATAAGTTTGCTGGATTATTGGTCAACTTTCTAGAGTGGAATCCTAGCTCAGGCTACCTGAGTTGCAGATATGAACCTTGCATGAACAGTTCCTACACGCTGGCGATTGCAACATGCCAACGTACAAAAAAAAAAAAAACGTTGTCCAAGTCAGCGTTTGGAGAAATGTCTGGGTTTTTTTTTTTTTGGGGGGGGGTACGTACTATTAAATGTTAGAGGTTATCTCCAGTCCTGTGTAATGTACTCATTGTGAAGGGTCTATTCAACGGATGCTATGACGCGTAATCCGAGATAACAATGTCTGTACTGTAGAAATCACGACAAAGGAAGCAATGTCTGTGGAGATACCGCCCTCTCGGGGCTGATTGCAAAGGTCGATCAGGAAACAATATCGCCCCCACTATGGTCCTTTTTTAAATTTTTTTTTCCTTTTCAACTTACAACCCTACTGCCCTTCTGGGCAAGGGCATATACTGTTTCCTTATAACAGCAGGTAGTTTGCCTCTAGTATGACATTATGTCTGGAATGCTCCTTCGATTTGCAGATGCATACGTTAGTTTTAATACATGTATAGCAAAAAAAGTTAAGGTCAAGACAAATGTGCCAAACAGTATGTAAAATCGCGACGCATTCGGCTAAATTCATCACAAGGCTACACGTGCCCGCAATTATTAAGGCAAAAAATATGTCCTTGGCCGTTGTTAGTTAAACTAATCTTTAAAACTGGCCAAGCACTCATTAATACCTTTTGAGTCTGAAAGTACAAACAACTTTAAAAACACAAATTTACAATTTTTTTTCACAATTTTTTGCTTCTGATCCTACGGCTTTATTTTGTTTGTTCATGTGTCAAGATTGTAAACACTTTAACTAACTGTACTGAGACTGTTTACTTAAGAACCTTTACACAAGTGCAAAGAGAAAGTTCACCAAAATCTTTGCAGAGATAGAAAGGACAAGGACTGTTTGGATGCTGAGATCACAAAGGCTTCGCCACTGAGTACTAAGTAAAGATGTGTATAATTCTTGAATAAACAGTTTGTTTTCCAAATCTATCAAATATTACCTGTGAAAACAGAATACCTTAAAATCTATATGCGGTACTTTCTATAGCGTTTCGTTAACTTCATTTGCCTTTTTATCAGGAATGAATTCGTTTCTCAAAACAAAAGGATAAATATTTTCATATTTTTGCATTAGTGTGAATATCTTTTCGTAAAACTGGAGTGCATGGTCTGTTCTCAACGAAATTCAATTGCTACACTGCATGCACCGCAGTACAATGGTTATTGTGCAGTCTACAAGGCTTGGGTGTGCTTTGTGCGTGGTGCGTTATTGACCTATAGAGCTCCACAGTGAGTCGATGGTGCGTAGCAAGTATGAAGGTACTGTCACCAAATCTGGACTCGCAATGCCCTTTTATTTGCAGTTAATTTTTTGACTGTATTCTTTTTGATACACCCTGTAGAGATCGTTGAATCCACTCGCGGCCATTTTACCAAGCCCAACACGAAGCTTGCCCGGCAATGCCCACGTTTGGTCTCCCTGGCGTCAATAGAGCGAGCCAACCCAAGCATTTGTATTCGACTCGGTGAAATGGCTGCTGGTTAGCTTCTATTTCATACAAAAGTGTTGCAAGTCCAGGTTTTTGTATATACATATATACGTTCGTGACTACCACGGGGGCAGGACTTGCCAATGACTTTGTAACACAAATCCCTACGTCATATCACAGCAAACTCATAGCCCAGCTCTTAATTAAATACATTACTATAGCATGCACATGCAGTATAAACTAGACACACATCATATTTAAACGTAATGGTTATCTATATCTGGTTTCAGAAAGCTGTACAGTTGCATGAATATGTTCACGAAGGTTTGGATCGTAACCAAATGGGTGAGTGTATAACGACAAATTGGCTATTCTATAATTACATGTAATATTATCAATGTGAATGGTTGCAGGCTAAGCCTACTATTACAGAGTGGCTACATAAGCCAGGTTGACTACAAAAGCCAGTCTAAATTGTTCTATAAAGCAAACAAAATAATACACGTACTGGTTAATTCATGCGCTTTTGGTTTGACTGCATTCAACAGCCTGATACGCATGACCTGTATACGTCACGTAAACCTTCTACTGTATGGCGTAAGGGAATGGTACACGCATAGAATTATAATCCATAACGCAAGCTGGGTAACTTGGCTGTATTGTAAAGACTTTTCAATTCTACTCAAAATAACGATAGCCTGTGTCAATGCCGTAGCGTTGTTATGAAAAACCAGCACAAAAGTGTGAAAAGAACGCCATCTCCGAGCCCCATTTGGCTTTCCCCAAATGTATTTATCTAAGCTGACAAGCACTGGGTAGTCGTTGTTGAACTGTTTTCTAGTCAGAGTCACAATGAACCTTGGAAACTCTAGTTGGTTTCAGTAAGCTCATGACTATACTGCATTCAAAATGGAACGATATGTAGCAATGTAATCTGTGACCTTTCTGGTTCCACATTAACCTCTACTTCTATCCCATAGGCTACTTAAAATGACGAATATCATAAAGACATGTACTGTCCATATTGACAATGGTCGTAGACACCTCTGTTAACTTTCAAACTGAAATTTGTTTAAAAAAAGCATATGCATATTTTGCTTTGATTTGAAAAGTATCATATAGGTGACAGAAGAAAATGCTGTCAAATCAGAACTTTTCCAGTCGCTACTACAATTTTGGTTGACCTGTTTTTCACTAAAAGAAATTGTGATTTTTACATTGCCTCCAATTTCACATACTAAAGCAGATGTAAATTGCGCAGACACTTCAAAAATCAGTAATTTCCATAAAAGGTATTGGAAAGAACCTGGTTCATCGATAAACTCATGGTATAGGCTAAATTATGAACAGAACTGCATGCACATGAAAAGAACAACATACTGCTTTATAACACAAGATAGAGAGAGCCACCATCCCAAAACCAGGCTAAAGTAGGTAACTTCATTTCCTGAAAAAGTGGAACTTCCACTGTTCACGTCTTCATGGAAATTTCACAGCTATAGCTATCCGTATAACCTTACTGCAGACAGAATTAACACTTGACATGGATTACTTTGAAGAGTGAAAAAGCTGAAGGAGAGGAATTGTCAACCATCAAACTTACCTACTTCAACCTGAGTTTGGGGATGACGGGTCACATTTCTTAGCTTAGCTTGTTCCCGGCATGCACTCCGTGTAGACTGTCTCCTGGCCTCCATCGATGGAAACAGTGACGTCGTTGCAACCGTGTGGTGCTGTACCTTCTTCATCAGCACCTGTCATTTTGTACAGACGGAAGCACATCTTGACGTCCACACCCCCGCATTCCTTCTCCAGCGCACAACGCTCGACGTTCTCGAAGGCTGAAGGGTGTGAAATTTACACGAGTAAAATCCACTGTTTCACTGTCACCCAACATTCTATCATGGACGCCCTGCCAAACGGGTGCAGTTTTTGGTCGCCAGAAGATGCATCAGTGTTGTCCAAGCGTACAACAAAGGCCAGAGTGACATCTCTTAAGGTCACGCCAGAAAAGACAACTTAAACAGCTTAAACAACTTAAGAATGTTTCTAGTCTACATAGGAAATATTTAATTCGGATTTTTCTTCTGTCCCTACACACTTCAGACACAAACCAACAGCTTTACATGGGACTTCTCCAAGATGTGTGAGTCAAATATTGTCGATAGTTCGCCCTTCCCGCCTGACCAGTTTACTATGCCCGTCAGAAATTTTTTGATGGCCACACGAGAATAGGTATTGGTGAAATCTTAACAATACCAGATAAGACAATCTACACTACTTTTAATTATAGTTCATTTAAATAAACTGGATGGGGTTAATGATCAACTTGTGATCACAACAGTGGATAACAAATGTACCAAAACACTCACGATCCATGCTGCCCTGGGCGAAGAAGATGTCTGAGTTGCATTTCACTTCGACATCAACACTGGCCGTGTATGGCAGATACTTCATAGTCATGGATGCCGTTACTACAAATTACATATATATACATATACAAATCTTGTACTTAGCTTTTGTTTATCAAACAGCTGCTGCCAGTTCTACTTCCTGAGGCGCACGCGCTTGGTTTGTTGAGAATTGCACATTCCACTGTTAAGACTGCACATACACGGCAAATTCCTTCGCTACTAAATCTTTATCCGACAAAAGTTAAATCACAGAGTACACGACGCATACAAAACTTGTTAAACTTTATAGAAAATATTAGAAACGGAATTTCTTGTAGCAACAAACAGACAATGTAAGCGATAGCCAAAGGTATGTGGGTAATAGAAAACCTGTGTAAGCTAAATTGAAAATTATTACAGAACAATGTTTTACCTCCGGTAGCAATAAGCCCTTGGCAATTGCAATTAACATGCATATCGCTAGTACATTTGCAGTGCTGGAAAATTCCATCGGGATCTGCTCCATCCAGAGAATGGGAAGACTTCCCTACCGATGAAAAAAGCACTATCATCTATTTCAAGGTTTTTCAAGTCCTGTCAAGCTGAACCCAGCCTTTCCCAAACCAACCCAGCACAGTCAAACTCGAAGCTGAACCCAAAGAAAACCCTTTGTGAATTTGTAAGCTGGGTGTGGTGTTAAATATTATTTGCGTACCATCTTCCGGGTGTAAAAATCATTTAAGGTGGAGAACTGATAACTGCTTTCGTAATATACAGGTGCATTCTTTTATTATAATTTTCGTTATTACTGACCTTCCTGGCTCTTCCTAAGCTGCTTAAACATGTCCAGTCTTTTGTTGATGGAGGATGGTACCACCTTTAACTTTTCTGTAGCATACGCCTGCTCGTGGTGTACATAAGAAACCATAAACATGGTATGTCTGGATTTCGTGGCCATTTAAGAGCACAACTCCTTATTCAATACTTTTTTTCCGGTCAATAAACCAAGGTCGCCACGTGAAAGAACGTTAAGTGATATTCTTTGTGAAAAGGTAATTTTTTAAAGAGTCCGTTGCCTCTATAAATTAGATTTGGAACAGGCATGGTCCGTTACTGTTTATATATACACCACTGACTGAGTCATTTCATGTCTGAAACCACATAGAAAGAGATGCAAAAGGGAGTAGGTAGGGGTAAGATTTCCACGCTGATAATACAAGTTGAATGATTTTTTTTTGGGGGGGGGGTTTCAACCACAGTCTGCTTTTTTCCGATACAAATATCAACAATAAATTCAAACGGAGATGTAAATTGTACATAGCTTAATCAGGTAGGCCTACATGTACTTACAATCATGGTTAGCAGACCAAACGAATTTGACAATGTGAAAATCAGTTGACTAACCATTTCCACACAAAGCAAAGCGTTATGGAAAATTTACAAGATGGAATAATGAATTTAATTATGGTTATAAATGATGAGAACTAAATATGTCAATTACAATGCAAATAATGCATAATGAAAAATAATGACCCGAACAGGAGCGATTAAGACTATGTGATTTACATGTACAGCTTACTCCAAGCCCCATGCCAGTTGGGAACTCAGAGCCATATCTGTCTGATTTATATGAGTGCTCTTTCAGCTTTGTGGAAGGATGCCTTTTGGGGAACCAGGTGTCCACTTTTTTTGCCTTTTTCTTTTTAGAACAGTACAGACCAAGTGGTGCGTATTATCCTGTACTTACCAACTGTAAAATCACCGATATGGCAACCACTCCGAGACAAACCACGACACGCATCATCTTCTCAGATTGTATAGGTAAGGACGAATGACAGCAAAACCTTTGAGCAGACTAGTAGACACCGAACCTCCATGCATCAACAGCTAAACAGCGAGTCTGAAAGGTGTACCTCTGTGATACAATCTCTACACTGATGACGACTCTGCACTTTGATAACTTGTGCACTCCCCTATGGTGCTCAGTCAACAGTAGGCAACCGATTGTCCACCTATTCTTAAGCCTAACAATAGACTGCGCTCAGTTTGTGAATTTTTGATATGGACAGCCAAACGTCACAGAATGTTGCCAGTAGTTGTTTTCAAATTTGACCCTACGGTATGTACTAATGCAGAATAAATAAGAACATGGGAAGTGTTTTCATTTAGTAATTCGTAGTAGCGTTAATGATTTGGTGTTCATGTGGTAGCTTCGTGTGAATATAAAACATTTTGTTTTTCATTTAGTTATTTATTTATTTGTTGTTTACTTACGGCTGCCCAAAGTTTTAACAGCCACTGTAGATATTTGTTTGATTGCTTTATTAACCTATATGGAGGCATCCGGTGATTTTTGAAAATCAGTTTTTGCTAATTAATTGATTAAAACAAGAAGTTAGGGCCAACTGCAATCACCTTCCATCTGAACCTATTTCTGTTCCTGTCAAACAACCTGCTTTTGTTACCATAAAGGTTTTCTTTCATATACTTTTCTTTATTGCTTTTTTGTTATTTAATTTCCAAACCCCTCAGTCTGATCTTGTAATTATCATTGATCGTTATTTTTTAGTTAACAACTCTATTTACTTTTGAATAAATGCATTTGAAGTACACTTTCATTTCAAATTGTTCTATTACAAGAATGTGGAACCATGTAGTTAATTCAAAAGATAATAAATGCATGTGAACTACGCTTTATCTTCCAGTTGTTTTATTACAAGAATGTGGAATCATGTAGTTAACTCAAAAGAGAGGAAGAAATGTTTGGGTTTTCAGGTCATGCATCAAATGTTATTTCAAATCTGCAGTTCGGACACCCCCAATACCCCCCCAAGAAAAAAACAAGAATTGTTTTTGCCAAATTTATTATTTACAGGGTGAAGAGGACAACCACCTATGACATTAAACCATTTAGAACTAAATTTATGTTCAGAAATTGATAATAACAGGATTGTAAGACCTGTATCCACAAAATCCACACGTCCAGCCGCAAAGGTGGGGATTCCTGACATGCAGGGTTAAGTTAAGCTCTGGAAACCCACAAAATTTAAATATAATATATATGGTCAGGCGTTGGTGAGATAAATAATTTACAAGCCATTTTCAGTGCAGTTGGTTTGAATATCGTTTCCTATTGACTTCTTAGCCTGCACTTGACAATCGGCCACGCCTGGCGTCAGTTTTCAAGGGGTGAAAGGAGGCGGCCAAAGCTGGCCCAGAGCTGACATTTTTTGCTTTCGTTTGAAAATTCATCAATAATTGATATATTATTGCGTGTAAGCGTAGGTGTCGTCACTTTCTTGTCTGGATATGGATTATCCACAATCTGAATCTGGAGAATAAATCAATCTTCCAGGAAACCCCGGGGAGTTGGCAAAAGCTTGATTTTTATGTACAAATTTCAACGTCGGTTTTTCTCAGGTTCTGCACTTTTTTTTCTTCGGAAAACATTCTAAGATCATCATAGCAATTACGTCTTGGTCTGAAAGGATTTTGCATTGCACTAAATAAAACAGGTAAAAAGAGGAAGAAGCTGAGAGAAAACGATGTCGACATTTGTTGCCCTGTACATTTTCAAAGGGCCGCTTATGCTCCAACATGCCATTTATACGCATGTGCACATAAATTAAAATGTATTAGTGAACTGGTCCATTGATTCAGATTGGTTACATTTCTGCATATTCAAAAGTAGTCCAGATATATAGCAACACATTTATGGGACATTCACACTCATTACCTTTTCCTACATTTAATAAGCAATTGTCGGTACGCGCTGTCGCAATGTGCAAGCAATTATACACGTGGCTTTATCACTCTGAAAGAAAAGCTAGTGGCGAAAACATCATTTCATTTCTCAAGTATATGAGCCATGTTGCCATAAAATGCAAATGAAAAGGGCGGTAATCAATAGAATGAACCTTTTGAAGCATGGCGGAGACAAGTGGAACGCGCCATCTGAAGGGGGTAAATCTGCAACGAACACAAAAGAAGTCATCCAAACAGAATAGCGCCCTCACATTTTGTTTGCTTCACCCAAAACATCCTAGTGCACAGCTCTTAGTCGGTCACTTTTATTTTCATATTTTAATATTTATTGATCATTTTTATTCAAATATATACGTGTCAAATATTAGCACCAAAACCCTTATAAACAACACCATGAAATAAAAGCTAGGATTTCGGAACAGTAAGGATGCATCCCAAAAGATAAATTCCCAACGATAAATTAAATTTCGAAAATGCTCACAGCTCTCATAGGTGTCCAAGCTGGACAGAAAATGATGTTCAACATGTAGTCTTTTTTTTCCTTTCAAATTTTAGTGGGTTGACTGAAGAATGTTTAAGAAATTCTCATTCAAAGTAGACCACCCCTTTTAAACGAAGGAATTTTCACTGCCCGGAAATGTATCCATTTGAACAAGTATTCCTATTAAAAAACGGGTAAATAGTGCCACTTCGGGCCCAACTGCATCCAATTTGCTCAGAATCGGAACCCTTGAGCCCTGAACAGATGTTCAGTGCCACATTTGTTCAATTCCCCAATTTGATGGCTCTCAAGACTCTCTTATATATAATAGTTTGAGTGTAAACTTGTATTACTGAGCTCGGCGGACGGCTCTTCTGCCTATTTACGCGAGTACATCCGTAATGCTTGGGATACTTTTCTCCCCAACATTATTTCAAGTAGCCTACGCCCGAAGCCGCATATGCTTTTTAATTCCCCCCCTCCATACACAAACCAAAAGCTGGCTACGCTACTGGATAGATGTTTAGTCTGACGACAGAAAAACCGTAACTTTACTTTATCTAACGTAGAGGAAAGGATGGAGATTTGATACTTGATTTGGGTGTGGACCTAATGTATGATGGTTTTGGCGCGCCTCGAGAAAGATAAACAACAAGAAGCCGAAAAAATAGCAGCAGGAATGATTAACAGTAACAACGAACACAACGACAACAACATCAACAAAAATTGACGGCTCCACTCACGACATCGGTAGTGAGTTCAAGACCAAGGAGGTTATTGTTAATTTCTGACCAAGACGGAATAACGTCGCCAATTGTAGCAGATGCGGAAGTTGTGGATAATTCAAAACTTCTTGGTATTCATTTATCGAGCAGCTTTGCTGCAGTGTTCATATCGAGCTTTGTATCAGGATAGCTCACAAACAGATGTTTTTTTCCCAGACTTCTAAAGAGTGTTGATTTGCTTGTCAGGTTCTTGGTGTTTATATGTCGAGCTGTTTATGCTGGGCTGTTCATGTCGAGCGTTGTAACACAAAAGCAAGGGATGTTTTATCTCAGACATCTGAACAGTTTTCATTTAAGTATAGTGATTTGCTAGTCAGTTCTATCGTGCAGTGTGTGGTATGAACGCTTAATGGTATGAAAAATGGGATGGCCGTACTATGCTTGATGGCAATTGTCAATAATAGAATCGCTCGATATATTTTAATACTTTTTTTAATAATCAACTCTTTTAATCATACTTATTTTGTTTTCATTTCTTGTAATGTCTCGATGCAGTTCATTTTACCTATATTTGTGAAATATTCTTTGTATTTTTAAAGAAATCTATACTACCTTGTAATTAATTGTATTGTAAGTGGATGAGTATTTTAAACACGAGGACCATGATGATTTCTGTTGTATGAATATCAGATAGCAATAATAAAATAATAGTTCAAATTGAGGAAAAAAACAAACTTTCCAGAAATGCTAATAAATACTACGGGTTCTTTTGTAAAGAAAGAACCCGTAATAGCTACATGATTGTTTTCCCTGGAGACTGAGCTGACGTGTCTTGCCTTATGTTTCAAGGGGTTGATGTCAAAAATATCCCAGCTACTGTGCTATGCACAACTGCATTGATGCAGAACCACTCCTAGCATTAATATTGCAAGTTAATTTTTCCAAAGTTCACATGACATTTCGTTGTAAGGAAATGTATAAGAGCACAGCACGAGGTCTGCAGACGGGTATCTTCAATCACCGAGAAAGTCAGGGTTATCGTTTATTTAAGAAAGGACCAAAGAGGATCATCGGGATAGTTTGAGTTACGATGCGTTCGTGACGGGGAATGGCAAGAAGGTGATGAAGCGGGAGCAAGCGTGATTTAACCAAGAGGACTTGCTTATAATCATTGCTTCTGAAAATGTAAAATGTCTGATGTTTCGTCTTTTCTAACCGAGGATCTAAAAGAACCCCAAAAGTCTCGAGAGCAGTTCAGTTTGATTGTGTGAAATACGCCATAGCAGAATGTGGCTGGCAATATAGATCTTCAACCTCAAAGGTCTCGGGGCGGCGTGCCCACACCCCTTCACCTTTTCTTTGGTATCGACACATTGCATTTCTGTTTTGCCACTGGGAGCTTTATCAAATGTCTCGTAATCATTTTGACACCCTTTTAATAAAAGTTTGACACATCGTTTTATATACCCCTTACCCAAGACGGGACAGCCAAGAGATAACTGTCCCCACTGATGTGCCAAATGCAAGTGTTCACGTTCACGTGTTCGTCCCTGAACTATAATTTACTGTGGCAACAAACTCTGTGTTAGATGGAATTTAAACTACAGAGATGTGCTGATCAACATTTTGTTACATGCATGCTAAGTGTTCAAAAGACCAAACATTGAACAGCATCTGCATCAACAGCTCTGGGGGAGGGCGGGGTCACGCGGCTAGACTGTCAAAAAGGGGCCTCTTGAAGGGTAGCAAGGATCTGCATCCAAATGTAGACTATAACATCGCCGATGCAAACACACAGAATATTCCTCAGAATACCACAACACGTCGACGGGTCTTTGCCGGTTTAAGGGAGAAAGAAATAACGGATTAATGCAGGGTTGTGGAAGGACTGTCCGTTAACGAACCACCGATCGACCGGAGGTTTTAAGTGATACCGCTACATGAGCGTAACACCCAAGCTCATATATGGAGGTAAACAGTGCGTCACAAGAAGTATTTACAGAACCGATCAAATCACTACGC
This sequence comes from Acanthaster planci, assembly GCF_001949145.1. The sequence goes on from NW_019091459.1 coordinate 600,459, forward strand.
CTGAAGGTGAAGACAGGGACGTCATCGCTACTCAACTACTGCTTGGAAATGTGGCATGCCTTGGGTTTAAACTGTCTATCGCGTACAGTGATGTATCTAGGGTCTCTAGGTTGCAGCCATAGTCCGAAGTTTTTGTTTCGAGGGGATCCAAAAATTGATGAATTGCGGCTTTTACATTGGTTGTGTGATTTGAATAAGGTTGGTGACTTGTAACTAACGTAGCTGACTTTTTTCAAGATACATACTCATAGCAAAGAGAGAAATGGAAAGTTTGGGTACTGAAAATGTTATTTGGTTAAGCCGGGTTTCGGGTTCGTTTCCAGTTAAATTCAGCTGACATTTATTCCGACAGTGCATATTTAATACATTCAAGTTGCACGCGTGTTTACAATTAAAAAAGGATAAAGAAAATAATACAAACAGTGGTAACTAAGATGACATTTACAGTACCGAGGCATAATCAAAAGCCAAGGGCTTGTGCTGAAATGCCTTGAAAACAGACAGACAATATATCACAGGACTAACAAACAGACAAGAAACGAAAAGATGACAGACGGAAAAAGACAGATGGAAGAAATTTATACAAAGCTATATTGTGAACAATAAAACAAAAGCTAAAGTATATATGAGTATGGAATTGAGAGGGAATTTATGCTAAATAAATAGAGAGAAGATCCTTTTTGTATAACCTTTTGAAACGGCTGATACCATTCCAAAGTCGTGGCCCCTGAAATCGTAGAGTATCAATCGAATAGGATGTGCTTTTTTATGGCAGGTACAGACTGTTGCGAGATCCTGTGCGATAGTCACGGACACTGTGGACAGAGATGAAGAGAGAAGGAAAGGCATTTGGGAGAAGTTGCAGGTTAGAAGTTTGTTAATATCAGTGAGTGTAAGTCTCTTGAGTTGTGCAAAAAGTGGGGCAGTGTGTGCCTGTGGAAGTGATTGAGTGCAAATCCGAACAGCTATTTTCTGAATGGTTATTAGGTAAACTCCTAAGAATTTTACAGAATGTACCTGGGAAACGGATGAATTGTTGATGTAAATGCGAAGAGTAATAGTCCTTGGTCCAGGCTTGGTAAAGAACATACATATATTCAAGGAATATACCAGGCACGAAATGGGACAGAGGGGTCCCCCCAGTCCAATCCCCATGGACCCTCCGGCCTATTGTCACTTTCGTTGTTTTGAAAGATAATAAAATACCGCCATTTGTGGCATTCAGCGCGAGCGGGTTACCAATGAGGACAAAAGCGCTCCAGTGATGAGCGATACAAAACTGCTTCACACTAAACTAGCCCCTATTGAAAAGACGTTAGCTGAGCACTGTGCCGGTTTCGGGATCAAAAGAAAATTACACAACACCACACAGTCTGGACTCTTTTTTCAAGGCAGCTAGGCCCGGTTGAAATACTCGGGCGTCATAAGATATTGTCTTTCAAATTAGAGTAGCCGCCAGAAAGTCGTTGTGTGGTTGTAAACGTCTTGTAAATGAAGTTATGAATTTTTTAAGAAATTTGAAAGCAGAAAAACAATGAAAAATCACCCGCCCCAGCAGAATAAACATGAATAAATGGGTAAGGCGCGAAATGGTTAAAACAATGTCAATTTATTAATGTGAGTGGTTGAGAATCGACACAGATTCTATGCTGGTACGAGTTTATAAACCTGAGGGGAAGCCAGTGTGAAGGCTGTCCACTTATTTAAGGTGTTATTGCTGAAGGAATGATGGAATCTTTTCAGCAGAAAAAGAGATGGCTGTGTGACAAATGAAAAACAAAAGTTGGGTTTGAACTGTAGGCAGGTAGTCGGGTTGGATTCATTATGCGCGCTCTTTTGCAACCACGGCATCACTTGGTAGGGTACTTATCGTGCAAACGTGCATCGTTGGTCGGGGGGACTCGGAACAAGATTCGTAGAAAAATGCATTTAACCTTAACGTAATTTACATGGTGGCTATAGCTCTTGCACGTGTACAAACAAATGCATGTACCTCGACTGAGATAGAGTAAAACGTATAGGCTTCTTTGGCTAAATAAGAATACCTTGAATAAAATCTTTGACCATTATTTTAAATGTTGCAAATTCCCAAAACAGTAAAGAATGAGGAAGTCGAAATACTTAACAATCAAAGGAGATTTGAAAAACTGTAAAAAGCCTAGAGCAAAATAAAGAAAAACTCTAACGGTGTTACCTGAATCACAGCACACTTAGTAGAATACTCTACCTTGCGGCCAAATGGTTAAAGCTCCATGCAACTCCTAATCCTAAAATCAGGGATTTGAATCCAACTATGGAACGTAAACGTCTAGATCCTGAGCAAGTGGCCTCAACCTGCTTACCCCTCTCCATCTACGGATGCAAATTGATACCCATCAGGACAGATATGGCTCTTATATTTGACTGGCCCTTTTGCCTGAAATGGTAACAATAAGCTCTGCATTGCCCCGGGAACTGAGATACTTTAGGGGTGTTTATGGGCAAGCATGCAATAATAATTAGCCTTATCTACCGGCGTTGGGCTAATATGGCCACTTTGTAAGTATGTAGCCATGACTGTTTATATAACTTAATAAATATGGTAAATGTGAATCCTCACATTCTATTTGAACCATTTTGTGAATAATGTTACCAGCGTAATGCACCTGTGTACGAACAACAAAAAAGACATATGAAATGAGATACTCTCTCTGACGCCTGGTCATAAATATTCATTCCCCGGCCACTGTGGGTAGAATCCTGGGTAACGCTGAAGTGACGCGGAGCCTAATCTTCAGCAAACATCATCGACCCGCTGTGCGCAGAGCGTTGAACACCGTCCAAAAGGAAGGAAGGATTTTATTTGCAAGAGCCAGGACCAGCAAATGAAAGTTGAGATTTCTTTCTTCTTGAAAATTTCGCCCAAAAGGTAAGGACATAACTACTAGTAAAGTAAAATCATAAACTGGCATATTTCAACCAATCGTGAAGTACAAAATATGGCAGCTGGAAATCTATTTTGATATACTGTCTAGTGCCCAAAACGTTTTGCGGCAAATACTGGAGCAACACTCATATACACCTGTTCTTATTACAATAATTAGGGCCTAATAGGGATTTTGAATCAATACACTATAATAAAGCAAGAACATATAAATACAATTGAAATCGACATTTGTCTGGAATTATGCATTCAAAATTAATTCATATTATAGTTAAGAAAATATGTTCCCTTTTCTTTCACTTTTCATCCATGAGAGCAACAAAAATGTGGTTTGCACTGTGGGGACGAAACAAAGTTTAAACGTTATGTTTCTCAGGTGAAGATATTTCATTCTAATAAAGTGAAATGACGTATTGGGAACAATTTCCTCATTTCATATTACTACTCACACAAGATGGTGTAAGAACTTTAACTACAAAGTTATACAGCAGCTTTCTTTTCAGCATTACACTCTGAATGTAAGGGTAATATCTTTGAAGATGCTCAAATAAACGCAAAATCCTCCTTTTCTCTCCTTATTCAGTTAACGTCGCGATGAGACCGAGGAGAACATTTGTCATGTCCTTTCTCATGGCATCTATTTTAATACACGCCATCTGTTGTGACGAGATTAAGGAGGGCTTAGCCCGGAACGACAGGTCTCTTGCAATGAGACTTTGGACAGATTCAGGTACTTATCTGTTTGCTTTTTGTTTAGGAGTATCCAATAAAACGAAAGCTATACAGTGAAAAATGTAAATAATGATGATGATTGTTTAGTATCGAGGAAGTTCAGTTCAGTACAAACAACCCCTTACAAATGAATAATTGTGAAGTCACAACACTGATCTAGACGTTATTCTTACGAACTTAATTCAAATGTAATATACTGTTAAAAATTTGAAGCCAGATAATTGTACGACTATTTAGAAAGACAACTGTTAAAAATAAATGCATGCTACCCTTATTTTTGAGGGAAAATGATTTTACCTAAAACGTAATCCTTTCCATTCCGTCTTTTGTTGACTTATCTCACAGGTGTGCCAGTTTTAGTACTCGCATTTCAACTGCGTGCAATGTCAAAGTTAAATGAAAATTAGATAATGCTAAAGCTTAATCCAGTCAATTAAGTCAAACTATATTAATAACCGTGGGTATCGTACACTTCTGTCGCGAATCAGTTGTTTTCTTATTCGTTTTGCTTGCGGACAGAGAGGAAATTCGATTTTCCGGAAACTTGCGGAATGTGGAAATCAGCCAACCCTATATGCCTTGATGGCATGGTATTGCAGAACACATCTAAGACTAAAATTAAAATAAAAATCAAGCTTCGGGAGTTAATTCAAGGAGGCAGTATTGGAAAGGGATGTAAAGGTTTGACAGGTCTCAAGATTTCAGAGTGTCATCACTTAGCAGCAGCAGGTAGTAATCCCATCTCCCATATCGCACCCTAGATCACAAACGCTGAAATGCCATGAAACGCTTTTTATTCACATCGACGTTTTAAGCGCTACTGAATACGAGGCAGGTTTCACTCATCTGTTGGGTAATAGCTGCAGAAGATTGTATGAATGATTTAAGACTCTTTTTAAAGTGACCCGGATTTTAGGCAATTCATGTTGAAATCTCACGAAGGCACACTTCCCACTGTTATATGTACGTTCTGGAGTGGTTGCAACGGCTGGATTTACGTGGCACGTCTGTGAATTTGATATAGTTCTTCTAGTTCTAAATAATAGACAAGTATGCTTCTTATCCAAGGCCCTTATCTGCACCGTAGATATATATTTTTTTCTTTTTACTCCGGAGCAAGAAGGAATAGTAATGCACTCCCGAGTGAACATTAATATTAGCTGATTCATTTACAAAATAAATATCCGTGTTCCATTTCAGAGGACTTAAGGTGCGTAGTTAATAGTGCAATCCATTTTCCCTTGTGCCCCCCCCCCCTTTAAAAGGGTGTATTTAGCGTACGTTGAATATCCTTCGCTCATTGGTCCTAAACAATACTTATATATATATTTAGTTTTAAAAATTGTCTATTTCAGAATCTTTTCATTTAATTTATTTTCTTGTCAGACAACTGGAAATTGTGTTTCGCGTCGACGACATATGTGTGTTTCTGCTCCAAGTCAGCCAAGATCCAGGCTTGCTATAACCCTAAGGAGTTCAAGTACGTTCATGAGCGTCCGCCATTTTTCCGAGGTATTCGTGGAGCAATGATACATTTCGAGCATGCAATGAGTGGCTGCACGTACGTGTTACTGATTCCCATGCAATGTTCATGTAACAGATAACAACAATGGGACAGATGAAGGAGGAATTGGTGTTCAAACTACATGCCGTTATTGAAAATATGTGTATGCTAAAGCGAAAACATGAAGGATGTTCTCCCCGCTCTGTGGTTGTCGGCATCCATCTTTGGTAGGGACGGGGTAACAAATCTGCCAACAAGAAATTCAGAAAGGAAATATGATCTCATTAATAGAAAGATCACAGTGTTTAATTAAATATTAAATCCTTGTTACGCCTACTGATGTTTACTCTACATTAACCACTAGGTTACAATTCACGATTTGCTCAGAAGAGCAAATCGGAAGAGACCGTGATAAAAGCACTTCACTGTTAAAACATTCACCGACAAAAGGGGAGTCATTTGATACCATTTCTCCGTTGACCACGAAGCTAGATCCCCAATAACCTCTTGGAAACTAAGAAAGACGGGAAAACCAGAATAACCAATATGAAGAACCTAATTAAGGGATCTGAGTAATATTAAATCAACAGCGTTGACAATCAATGCATCCAAGCCGCTAGTGTCACAATGTTGGCTGATCGGGGGGGGGGGATTGAACGGGATACCGAATATTGAGTTTGGTAACGTGGTTTGCCAAAGGCGCTGAAAACGTATCTACCCATTATCTGTTGCTGAATCAACATTCGTACAGATGTCAAAACACCTTTTTGAAGAAGGAACTATAAAAATATACATTCAATATACAACAAATACTTATAAAGTTTGTGATACTGAGCACCCTGACCAGAAACTTGGGATATCCAATTGAGAATAAATTATTTTACCTTTAAAGAATCGCGCATGCTCTGGACAGATTAACCCAAGATATTTCTTTAGGACGACGGTACGTACCAGGTACAAGCAAAAAGACAACTAAAATAACCGATAACGTACACCAGGGCATCTTTTGAAATCAAAGGGCGAAAACAAAGCAAAAGAAAGAAAAAGGTCCCCAGTACATATGGGATGGAGGTAGTTTCTACTTCCTCCGGTCAATTAGATTAATGTTGAAAAGTAGCATGTGGTGCAAATGTCAAAGAGGCTGCGCATATGCGAGGCTATCAAACATGAAAAGTAAAATGACTGTTAATTACTATGAATGCAAAATTTCATCTTCCAGAGCGTTCCTCCAGAGAGTGGGTTTTCATTCTTTGTATTGAAAAGTAACTGTATGAATGGCATGTAGTGGCTCAGATGGGTTCTTACGAAATATGTGCATGTCAAATATAAGCAAACGATGATAAACAGCAGTCTTTTGTATTCTAGAAAAAAAGTAGACCCTGTTTTTGTGTAAGGTGCCATTCATATTTTCCCGAGTGATAACAAAACATGTGGACGCTTTCCTTAATCCCAAGCCACTATGTTCCTTTGACCAAGCAGAACAAGAAACACAATGACATGCACAAAAGGCAACACTATCAGATCAGACAATGTACTGAGAGTTTTTGCTTAGACTTGTCTTTATTAACCAGCGCCAATAGGCGAGTTTTAGCTGGCTGTTTTTCTCTTGGCATGAGAATGTTACCTTTAGCAATCTGATATGTTTTCGAGACTGAAGATGCCATTAGGCATTATGATAATATTAAATTTGCTAGAAATCGTTACTTTTGACTCATGCTGTGTGTAATCAAAACTCCCTTGCCAATATGTTTGTAATCAAAATTCCCTTGCCAACAGAGTAGGCCTATAAGTGCCAATATAGATGTCCCACGATAGTCCTTACTGGGAGATAAAACAATTATAGTTTTACAAGCTGTAACACAGGATTTGCATTCATTATGTCATTAGACATTACGCAGATGTAAAAGACTCTGATTTGAATGAAATTCAAGCTGCAGATCAAAATTATCAGAAAGAGACTGCTGTGGGTGAAGACATTCGTGTAGTATTTTTTCAGCGCTGAGGGGATTTCACCTACAAGAATTCTTACGCAAAAACCTGAAGAGAATACTTGGCGGGTACATTAACGTATTGCAGAAGCCCCCAGATTCATCAGCGAGTGATCATCTGGTCTCTGAGGGAAGTCTTAAAGTCACTTTCTCGGCAACATGTACTGCTGGGATTCGTGAAGAGTATCCCCGGAGAGATTGCAAATTGACGCCGCCATTACTTTTGACAACGCGTGCAGCCACCCGTGAAAACTATGCCCGTTCACACAGACGAATATGAGAACCTCTTGAAAAAAAAAGGGGCGACCACGGGCGAGAGAAGGTGCCACACGCAGGCATAATTTTTAGTGGGTGTACCGCAAGGACAAAATGCAGTGGGTTTATTCTAGCACCGAGAGAGGGAATAATTGATCCCAAAATCCCGAGTGGCCTCCACACGGTCACTCAGTGCAAACATGAATGACACATTATACAGTTCCCCGCCCTTATTTGTACCCCGACCGTGGTATTTTTCTGGTTACGCCAGACCAACCCTGTTGACTTTTGACTGTAAAATGAGCTTCCCCTGTCAACCACAGAAAGGTCAAATTTGCCGGCAGGGAAATCCCCAGCGACCAGCTTCTGTTTTTGAACGGCCAATTAAAGAAGGAAAAGGCAAATTCATTAAAGTGTAATCAGTCAGAATCTCGAAAGAAATTCAATATTTTCTGAATCCTCTGTTGTACAAATCAGTTTTAAAAAATCAGTTTAATGATGGATTCCATAATATTAAGCGGCCAAATAACGCACGCATGCAGGGTCTTGAGAGAAAATTTTTTGGGAGGAGTTTGCAGCGATTAGGTTTTGACCCAGTTGTTTTTCTTTTAACTTTAGATTTGAACATATTGGAAGTCACAAGAATAGGTTTCAGCTTTGCTGACACTAAATTAAAATGTTTATAAAAAGTACTCATTGATTAATATCAGTCTTTACGGTTTTCATTCCGCAACTGTGTTACAGGTTTGCAAAGCACCGGAGAGTGTGAATACAGAGAGCTTAAAATGTCTCTTTAGTCCATACAAAAATGGGAAAGGGCTTATTTCAATTTAAATGAAAAAATAAATATTTGTGACGAGAAGAACATTATTGGCAAAACATGTCGCTATGATCTTCCACAAAACAGCTTTTTTCAAAGCATTGCCACTGTCCTAAAAATTTCTAGCCGACTCCTGTCCATTCTTTTCACAAAATGAATCAGCTAAAAATAATTTTCAGACCATTAGCACTTACCAGAGAAGACCTATATTAGGCTACTAAAGTGGCTGTTTAGTAGCCTCTAATGTCCAATTAATGTTTGTATTCACAACAAATAGTATTGTAGAGCTTTCCAATGTCAATTTACCCCACTGAGGCAGTCTAAGCCCTTTGAATTGCGTGGTTCCGTACGTTGATCTCAAAGTTTGGCTGCCTTTTTGAAAAATGGCTGCCACAGTCGTGAAGAGCAAAATCAGCGATGCCCCAATATCCAGATCTAGTCTATCTCCATGCCAGATTTGGTGCTTTTATCACAAAATGCACAATAGGTTCACTATGCTGCCCCACTACTATGGCCGTAATACGACTGTTTCAAATTGAAAACCAATTAAAACAAAACTTAACCCATCTAACAAGGACGATCGCGAATAACAGGTTATCAACTGCTCAACTGTGGAATTTAAGTTTAGGAACTAAAATGTCTTTAAGAAATGCCATGGAATAAAGGAAGTCAGAATTCTCACAGCACATATCGCGCACCACGTAGAGAGCACTGATTTGTTTTAAACTATTGACACTGCTACGTCTTAATAAAGCGATTAACTAAAAACATCACTACTGATCTAGTATATTCTGCCAACGAACGGAAGAAAAGTATAACGACGAATTTAAGTTGAAGTAATGAGGATTTACATTTCTTCAAAACATAAGGACAAGCGAATACCTCCATAAATACCTCAATCAGTGTGCTAGAGGAGGCGAAACCTTCCCACGTGTTTACTTTAGAATTGTGTTCACCAATTAAGTGTGTAGTATTACTAAAAAGGTTTCACTTCCCTTTAAGTGCTTGGTTTCAGTTGAACTTTCAAAGTGGTACATTATAATTTTTGATTCCAAAGAAAATTTAAAATGTTTATAACGTCATGAAAATTTAATTGCATCATATCTTATAAAACTCAAAACTGTTGACTTATTAAGATATACATGAAAAAACAAAACATGTAAAACAAATGAAACAGACAAGTGATCAGCTAATTAATTTAAGTTCTTGTCGCTCTCTGCTCGCTATATTCAATTTAAAAAGAGAAAATACGCTTAAGAAAAGCAAGGCAAGAGCCCAAGATTGTGCAAGTCCGCACTTCATTTAAGAATGCGCTTGTTAATAGTTTGTTAATCAGCAATTAAATTACTAAATTAATTCTACAATCGATCCCCATGTATCGCTGTATCTTGTTGAAACTGTAAAGACCTTAACTTTCAAAAACAAAACCATATCACCCCTCTTTATGCTTGCCTGGTTTCCTTTTGACCCGTACAGGTTAAACACTGCAACAACGGATCACCTGCTAGCTCATATGTCACACCGAAGAAGGAAAATGGAGCATCAGCGGAGGGAACCAACCAAACTTGAGCAGGGAATGCGACACTCTGTCAAAACAATCCACCAGGACTACAATTATTGCGAGGCTGTTAAAAATTCCAAGGGACTACTCTGGGCTCTCTATGGCCCCTCCTTAAAACACTTATTTGAATACCCCCGCTGGAACAAAAAGAGACAAAACTCAAGCTTTGCCCGTGTGTTGACAACATTTTGATTAAATTTGTCATCGAAGATCTAGGGTTTGTGTTGAGTTTCTGTTTATATTCCACTGAGGACAATAAATCCAGTCAATGAACCCACAGCTACCCCCAGAATAAAGAACAAAAATCATGCATCGGCCTTCTATTGGTGAAATATTAAATCTTTAGTTTTTCCTTTCTTTTTTGCACCATTAATTTAGCAAGTGCATTCATTATTGCCTTGGCGGAGTTGTGACCGTCTTGATGCTATCTTGACAGGTCAGTAATTAATCTTAAGACTGTTTGCAAATGACCTTCAACGTAAATTGATTTTGACGTTGTATTTGCAGGGGAAAATTAAATTCAAAGCATAGTTTTCAATTTACAAGTGACATCTTGGCTTTGATCAAAATGAACAAAGTCCTTAAATTCTTTTCATGACATATATGAATAACAAGCTTGCATCCCGATGGAAAAAAATGTATCACAGGCACTTAAAACAGATGAAGTAAACTGTACTTATGTTGCCACCAGAAATCATGGATTCCAATGTTGTTGTTGCCAATTTCTTTTCATTTTTCTTTCTTTCCCCATATTCCTCAACGTACCTGCATAGGCCCAATCGTCAAATACACAATCAGTCACCAGAACTATTGGCAATATTCTTGATTTCCTCGGAACTTTACCTGACTTGCCATTTTAACGCTTTTCTGTTGATTGATTATCCAATATCCCAAAACCTTACCATTTGTATTCATTTTTTAATTTGGATTTGTGTGGTACACTTTTTTTTGGGGTGGTAATTTCACAAGATCGGCTGATTCTGATGTGAAATATTCACTTCAACTTAGACTCCAATCACTTCTTTTATGATGGTGTCAATTGCTTTATGAAAAGAGCGAGAAAAACAGCGGAGCGTTTTCAACGCTTAAAATGAAGGTCTTGTAGTTTATCTTACGTAAAGTCTATGGATTATAGGGCGTTCGTAGTACAAGCGAACATCGTCCGCGGGGTAAAGGTGGGAAACAAGCATGACAGGTTCTTTTTCAAGAGAGCAGTTTGTTTTCAACGGCTAGGAGTAATTAGTGAATTTAGCTTTGAGTAATGCGCCTCCTATCCAATATACCATTGCGGATTCGTGGAAAAACTTTATCAAGGAACACAGCAGTCGACTGGTGCATGTAACATAGGCCTATATGATTATGCACGTGCGCGCACGATCGTGTTTACAACGGCACTTTCATGTCAGTTCACACGTCAATGAAAGTCTAAAACACCATTCATAGTTGAGTCATTCATAATAACAAGTAAAAAGAATTACATCTTAAAGCAAGGGAGGATTAATTTCGCAAAGTTTTCCGTTATAAAACCTTTCCTTAAATAAAATACAACTTCACACGGATGTAATTTATTTTCTACTCTACGCCTAACATGCAAGTTTCTATCATTTCAGTTAACGGTATTTTTGGCGAAAGAATGTCAGTATATGTAGAGCTGCTTTTAAGTTTATCTGGTCATTAATTGAGACTCCCACAACATCTGCAAACACTACATGTATGCAATTTGGCGCCTGTTCAAGGTTCAAACATACCTGCTTTTTGGCAGCGCGTATTTTCCCAGACGGGCCAGTCAAAAGCATCTGTCTTTGCACTGCGATGCTAATTGCACGCCAGGCAGCTGGCACACATGTAGCCTTGGAAATGCAAATGACCATAAACAAGGGGGGGGGAATGAAAGTCTGAATGAGTTCAAGCTTCAGGAGCGTCTTTAGATGTATGCTTTAAAAAAGTAAATAAATAAATAAACAAATAAAATAAGGTGAAGCACAACCGAGTTCGTGGGAGCGGATTCCGCCGGCTCCTTCAGGGTTAAATGTCATGCCTGGACCTCTGATATTTTTAGGTTACTCGTCCCACTTTACAAACCTCCAAAACATTACTCTATGAAATGTCTCAATTTTGAAACTGACGTCTTATCTCGTCTTAAACAATGTTTTTCAGGAGGTTGATTTATATTAACAAACGTAAAGGTCACAGAATGGTTTGAAGACTGATTTTTTTCAGCCAGAACCCATCTTGCCCTAGAGAACTAAGTCTTTTAACATCTGAACGATAATGATATCCCTGTTGATTTTCTTCAATATTATGCCTCGTGGTTAATTAGTGGTTCCCGAATACGGCTGTTTCAGTTTGAAAAAAAAGTACTTCATCTAGGTTCAGTGTGATTATTCGTAGCTGTTGCAAGCCCCAATCCTCTAGAGTCGCTCATAGCACTGTAGCTCACAAGCCTGGAGATATACATTTGATAGGTCAAGGTTGAATCCGTGTTTTGGCTCAACAGGGAACAAACATGATTTATGAGGTGACAGCTTTTTCTGAGTTGGAGGTCAAACGCGCTATTACCATCCTGCACAGTGTGTATGGATACACTACTTTGGAGGGGAAATCGTTGCATGGATAGTTTGGGACATCCTAAAACAAGAACATAACTGGGAGACCAATCTACGGCAGTGCTGTGTCCAGCTGGGGGGGGGGGTTGACAAGTTGGCCCCTTGAGGTCCTGATTACCAGGCGGATATATTAGTTTTGTTTTTCTTATTGGGATTAGGCAAGCATTAATAGAAACAGTGTTACATTGTCGGGGTATTCTACAGATAACAATGTAATTTGGATAGGCCCCTAGCCGTTAAAATAAATTTTAAAAATCTATCCCCTACGAATCCCCCTTCCTATGTTTTGGCTCAAAAATAGAGAGATTGTGACCTATTAAGTTAATAAAGTCAATAGATGAGCATTGAAAGCCTGTCATGTCATGGACAGGTACATGTTTATCTGATAGTGCCACCAGGCGATAAACAGAGCTGCTCTAAATGTAATTGTCTATTCCAGAAATGTCAACTGTTCATATCCCCAAATAAAGGCCCGTATGTCAGCCGTTCTTTCCTGATTTGCAAAAGTCAATCCGAAGTCTACATAAATCTGACTTGACGAAGACAGGCAATACCTTAAGCTTACTACTAATGCCAGGGTCTCTGGATGTGACATTGGGAGAGTTGAGCATAAAATCGGGAAGGAAAGCTCAGCAGGAAAATACGGGACGAGTTAAAAATGTCGCTTGGATTATTAACATTGCAAAAGAGTGAGTTATCATCAAATCTGGTAGCTGACTGTAGCTCCCAGACTCAATCATTTTGGTCCTAATCAACCTCAAGCTGGAACAAGAGAGGGCGCAGTTTCATTAGCACGGAGGCTCCTTTTTGTCTGAACTTCGCCGGTTCACGAACTATGAAATGCACGCGTTACAGTCACACCGCCACCAACAAAAATGAAATACCTCAACCAATGTGGCTCTTTTCAGTCCTTGAGGGGGTACTTCTGCTTGAGGTGGATAGGCTTGGTAGGCTCTAATTAATTCCCAGACTCTCGTTTCCGATCGATTCTTATTCTGGGCTCCGGTAGGAGAAAAAAAAAGAAAGAAAGTTTTTCATGTTACCAACCGTCTAGAATTTCCTATCAAGAAGATATAGATTATGATCTTAAAAACCTTTTGAGAAAGAGCAAGAATTTTCATGACAGCTGTTCCCCTGATTGACCAATCCTCCCTCGCGGTAAAACTATAAGAATGACAGAATTAACCTCGAACACTGTAAAATACTGATTCGTAATTTTGTGTCAAGGAATTGCCAATAGCGCCCTCTTTGGGTTTGCACAAATACGCGATGGACTCTAAAGCTATCGTTTTCAGAGTAGGAAGATATCTGGCATCTGGTCCAGATATTCCATCCCAAGGGGAAAGCGGGATTGACGATAGGCCTGTGTTGAAATATGTTCATGGATAAAACCATTGTTTTTGTGTGCGAGTAATATGATTTCTTATATTTGCGCGTAACAAAGTCTACTTTTTAACTAGACACTTGTTCTGGGAAGCATGTTCAAGAGTGTAGTCCGGATATTATTTGCCCCTTGCGAAATAAACTTTTTGCTGCTTTATAAACTGCTAAAATGACAGTTATTAGTGTCAATTCTGTCATTTTTTGCAGTCTTCTTTCAGCGGTAGTGATACTCACTTTAGGGTAAGTATTGCCAATCGAATGTGTCCCACAGCTATTTATTATACCAAATGAAATGGTCAACATTTGATACATTTTTAAATGGCTGCGTTTCGTGGGTAAAAATCGAGGTTTGGTGGTGTCAGGAAATTCAATATGGAATGGAGAGGCTCAGGGCTTTTTTAAAGATAGAGTTATGGAATTGAAGGAGAAACAATATACACATTTTATATTGATTAGTAAGAGGGGAATAGGGAGAAATATATATGTGGCACGTTCTTGGTATTATTTCGTTTGATCGTTATGATTACACAGCGTGACTGACATCAAATCATCGCCGAGTAATGGGAGTACATTGCCTCCATTCAAGGTGTAAACATTAAGGACTTTGACCTTGCGCGGCGGTTACTTGACCGGACTCTCGTGAACCAAACGCAAATGTCCTCAGCAACTTGCCAATCCTCTGTTGAGCCTTCTCGTTTTGGAGAGTTCGCTTGCACAAAGTTAACAAACGAACACATTGAAACTTTTTGTATGTGCTCTAAAAGGCTTAAACCGAATAAAACACGGTAGAATCATGAAAAGAAATGCTACATAAATATGAAATTTAGCCTCAAAGTGGTTGTTATGATGATAAATTATTTCCATTTTCAATTGATCACTTGGTCTTTTTCCACTAAATATCTCAATTTTGGAAGTTTTCCAAAAACAGTGAGACGCCATACGACAGGCCAGAATCTCAACTACACAATACAATCAGTTCTATGTACCTAAATTTCTTTTTGTTCGTTTTTCATGAGTTATATTTGATACCTTTGCTCAGCGCGATTTATACGTGTTACATGCACAAAAACGTTCTAGCCACATACCGTGCAGTACACCGGTCCTTAACGCGCGTACCGCGGCGTAGCCTACATTTACTAACACAGGCACATGCAAAGATTCGACGGAGCCGATTTACATGTTCATGAGGTTTATGCGTGTAGGGTACATGTAACACTGGGGCTGTATACCGTGAAATGTCAACATTTTCCTGGCAATGTTATAATTACAGGTATACCTCGGTTTCAATAATAAACTTCATGTACTTTTGTGTTCGTCTGTCGTTTCCGAGTCATTGAATTCTTACGCTCGCAAGGCCGTCAGATTATGCAGGGTGAACGGAATCGGTGCTGAATTAGGTCAATATTTTCCAACGCGTCTGGTCGGGAAGGGAAAAACGTCTGGCGCAAAACCGTCAGCAAATCTAAAACCTTCACACCTTTCTCCACCACAGCCCACTTGTCAAAACTTCAGGAAAACTTCAATCAGGAATCGTTTGTTTCAAGCCATCAAAAATTGCCTCAAAACGTAAATGAACTACCTTTTACGAAAAGAGCTTTTCACAAAAATCTCAAGGTTTGACCGCTCTGGTACTATTCCTCACTTTTATTTTTACAAAACACGTTTAGGAAAAGATCTTACTTTACCATGGAAATATTCTGGGCAGGAATTTGTATTCCAAAAAGTGAAAATAAGACGTAAATTTCATGAAATGAAGCAGCTGTTTGCCTGGCACGAATTCCCATGGCGTGCAATGACACTAAAAAGGGACATGCGCAGTTAATAATTTCCCTCTGAAACGTGCTGTCAAATGAGTGCACATTTCATCGGGTCTAGAAATAAGGTGTGGGCTAGCTCCAAATTAAACCCGTACAAAGGAAAATTTCACGGTTCAATCAAGATCATACGCGTATGCAGAGAAATGTTCCTGGACTTTCCTGTCACTTCCCAGGAAAATTGGAAATGTCACTGTTAATTGCGAAAAGCCACGCCAGATACTTCGGGCAAGGACATGTCCCGAAATTACATGCTGATTAAAATGAAGGAAGGCATACGTACTACTCTGTTTTAATACCAGAACTTCAATAAAAGACTAGGACTAATAAGATGCCTAAGGCGCACCTACTCACTTCTTGTTTGGGTTCTTGTGGTACTTGAAAGGGGGTGTACTGTGATATTTGTGCTTGCTTGCGTTGGCAGGAAAATCGTTTACAATGTTTGATAAATCACTCTGACGATAATTAAATATATAATTTTATCAGGGGAATAGAGCAAAGAATACTCTTGGTATATACACTTCGACGGGTGTTGACATTGCACACACCTTGACCAAGGGGTAGCTTCGAAACAGTGCATAAACACAGGCAAGGCATTTGCTTGATGATGGTATATATCATGAAATTGGTGTACGTTCTTTGAAGTGTGGACCAGCTTTCATACATCCAAAATCTGTATGGAACACTTTTCCTTTATAAACTATGAAATGGAGGGGTAGAGGCATATGGTATGCAGCGTTGAGGTATTAAAGAGTTGGTAGTGTGTGCGTATCACACGCATTATAACACGACGCTTCAAACTTGAGCAAAAAGGGTTTATATTCTCATAATACTATAAAGGAAAATTTAAGAAAATTAGTAGGTGTTCCTGGACATTAAAGAAAAATGATTGACAATATGTTTTTAATGATTTTTTGGAATTCAAAACGTGTACCTGAAAAACCTTTGACTGTGTACAGAGCTCGCTTAATTTCCTTTTTTTTTTAATTTTACTCATTTATGGCGGGTGGTTTTACGTTATTTCTTTGTCAAACAAAGTAAAGGGCTTTATAGAAGACACGAAACTGTCTAATAATAGATTCACTCTCAAGATGAAAAGAGCTTTACTTTAATACTGACAGAAAACTAATAAGACAAAAGTAACAATTTTACAAAATGTTTAAAACAATTAAAACAAGCCTAATGATGGAAATGCTTTTTTTTTTAAAGATGACAGAAAATAAGTATTGAAAACATTGCGGGAAATCATAAGGATAAGCATCAATGCAAGTGAAATTAACACATACGCTTAAATGAACACATAAAACACTCCAACTAATTACCTTTATAGAATAAAAGACAGACAAAATACGTATTAAACAAACGGCAAGGGAATACAAATTTTTGACATTATTGTAATGATCCACTGGATATCCGGGAGCCCATCTCACCAGGTCAGTGTCATTCTGGTGAAGGGGAACAACTGATCCGTGTATATCAAACATCTGCCCAGTTGACAAGCACGTCCTGATATCGAAATCCGAATCCCCAGATGTTTTTGCCTCAGTTCATTGATCCGTGACTGTAGGGACAATTTAATTATAGACCTGCCGCTGTGATCATTCCAAAATGATCCCGAGTACATTGTTGACAGTGAGCGCGTGTTTGCCTGCTTGGGAAAACATGGGGTGATTAAAACAGTGCTGTTGACTGGCTGATTTGGAGGTGGAGGACAAGGCTATGACACCCTGTCCCGGGTGGAGACTAAGAGGACAGGCGAGTGTTTCCCCTCGTCTCAGAATTGTCCAAATAAACGACATGTCCACAGTAAGGATAGTTGTGGTTATCCCTTTCCTTGGGTGGACAGATTATCAGGAACGGAATTAAGAACAATTGTATTTTGTTATTTTACGGGCAGTTGTGATGCGCAGAGCTAAATTGCGCGGTTTTGTGTTTTGCTTGTTTTGGTTTTAGTTTTTACTCTTTATTTTGATGATTTCAGTAAAAGTAGTCAGCTGCAGTCAGAGCTGGACATTTATCTGCAATATTGACTTCTTTCGAGAATGTATACAAACCTGGTGACTACAAGCACTAACTACGAGTATCGGCATCATGGTGGACACTAATTTCAACATAGTCTTGACTAGGGCCAAGCTAGGCAAGTGGTTGTGGACAGATATCACTTCAAAAGGAACTGTTGTACTGAAAAACTAATACGAGACAAGCACATGTTAACACACATACGGGATTGGCTACTACTTGGAACAAAAGTAAAACTACAGTCTTTTCAGGAATTAGAAGTGACGTAGAGCCATTAATAAATCGATGTGTGTTACCCACGACATTAGGCGGAAACTAAACTCACATTGACGCAGGAAGTTGGGAAATTTCCCGCTACAAACGCTGAGAAAACAGGGACAGGACTGCAGCACAACAACAACAACAAACAACAAACATAACAACAACAAACATAACAACAACAACAAACAACAACAACAACAAAATAACAACAAAAACAAGATAACAACAACAAACATAACAACAAAAACAACAAACATAACAACAACAGTTTCCGTTTACACAAATGGCCCCAAGAGCCTAAGCCACAGTCAAAACTACAGTGACAATAATGGTGTGAGGGAAAAGGATTCTCGACCGAGCATGGTAGGAGTGTACTACACGGTGTTAAATCAACACAACACAGCATACATTTGCCAGAACTCTGGGAATAAAACGTTTCTTTGAAAATATAAATAGAATCAACGTGCATTTATTGATACATTATGCTGGCATATACATTTTTGCTTCTGATGAAACCAAATTAAAACAAAACTTTAATCTAAGTTAGAAAATAAAGGAATGAAAGAAGCGAAAACTAGACTGGTCCGTTTACTATTTAGTTACCTCATCTTTCATTTGGTGCGTTGACCATCTCTGTATAGGGCCGCGTAAGGTGTTCCTAAGGGCACAATTGTGTAGAGCTAAACAGTACGGGAGCCTTGTATTTCGTATTGATGCCAAGTTACAAAACAACACTAGTTAGGTTGAAGGTTTTCCAAAATTGAAAATTCAAAAAAGATAATCACACAGCGGAAAATGCCATGATTCCTATTTTTTTGAAGGGCCGGGGAACGGTGCTTATTACGTCTACTGAATAGTCTGGCCCTGTGGACCGTATATTATGTTTCTCGCAGACCATGTCAACATCGAAAGAATGCCCTCGAGGAGGACATTTACTTTAGTGTGACGTAAAATCCAGTGTCAGTTATGAAAGTGATTTGAGAGAGAAATTAATATCAAATCTCATCTACGGCCAAAATATGTAGGAACCGAGGCGAGACTCTTTCGAGGGAAATGCTAAAAAGCTGACAAAAACATAATTTCTTTTCATAAAATTGCTATCAATTGTTGTTCAAATCATTTACATGCTTCCTTATTTGATTGGTTTATTTCTTTTTTGTTTTACTTTGCTATTTTTTATGTTTTTGATTCTGGTTTTAGTCCAAGTTTAGTTTACTTTTGCAGCTTGGTTGATTACCCTTCATTTTTGTCCAGAACGACGGAATTTGTGTCATTTGTTGGTTTACGGTGACAGGGCTCATTAGGGCGACAGTATCGCCGTAAATATCGCCCTTTTCAAAATGTCATCCGATTTGTTTTTTCTTTTTTAATGGAGAAATAAGTGGCGCTACAAAAGCGTCACACTTTTGTCGCTTTATCCTTCCATTTTGCACGGTCGCCTTATTCCGCGATGTTGGGGTTTTTACCGTTTTTATCTGGGGACTGGTGGATTTATCAATAATTATTTATCAACTTCCTTATTTAATGTTAAAAATTCAAGGCATTAAATTTTATCTTATCAATGGTCTACTCAGGGGAACTGTGATGACTTGAAATTATGAAAATACTACAACAACATCGGAGAAAAAATGAAAACCGAACAAAAAACAATATTGCTAGAGTACAATGAATAGCCACCGTAAACATTGTTTCCATGGGTATTTTCAAGGATATTCACAGTCTAACGTAGATACTTCGCAATTGTTAACAAATACGTAAACATTATGATGGAGGTGGTATTAATAAAATGCAAATGTTAAGGGTGTATTTTGTTGTATGCATTTCTTATTATATTGGTTCTTCAGAAACGGGACAATTTTCAAGCTACAAGAGGTTCGCTGCCACGTTGCCCGCCCTTGTAAACCACTCCAACTGACGATCTCATCAGCAGGACAAAAGTGACCTCACACCAATCAATTTCCACTGAATTATCACATATACGGGCTTCATCTTGTTGGCGAGAACAAATCGCCCCCTCTAGTTAAAATCCCGGATCTCTTCACGGCCAATACGACAGCGAGCGAGTCAATTCGCCCCACCATTAAGCCAAAAGGTTTTCCGAGCTGCACGCACGCATCTGCCCGCGGGCGTTTGATGTGATTGTTACTGATCGATTTCTCACAGTTCCCATCGTGCGTGTACGCCAAGCAGTAAAGCGCCATTTATTGCCTGGAAATCTTATAGTAGGCGATTGACAAAAGAGAGAAAGTCTGCCCCGTAATGCTCCAGGAACAAAGTCGATAACAAAATTCACCCGCAGGAACTTCGTTGGTTATTCCATCTAACAGATATTCTTTGAAACCAGAGCCAGACCATGATAAACCACATACGTGGTGCATATAAAACAAAAATAATTAAAGTACAACTAGAATTTCAATAGGAACGAACAAGCATTATAGACAAGCTATATCAGCCAAGACGGGCTCGACGGTTTCTCGTCTTGAGATTTCTTTATTCGAGAAATATCTATATTCCTGCTTGAATTGTGTTGTTAAGGGTCTTATTAAGCTTCTGGAGGGCACCTATGAGTTTAGTGGGCTCATTCCTACCCTGGAGGCACAAGCAGTAGCGAGGGATTGAGGTTCTGATTTCGGTTGAGGGGAAAATGAAATTCTTTCCTAAAAAGATTTTCTCTTTTTAGCTGTAAAGAATCTCCTCTTTCGTCCCCTTACAAGAATATAAAATATTTGAGGTGTTGGCATTACAATTAAATTGAACGAAAAATGTACCCATCCCGTGTTAAGCTGTAAAAAGTGAGTAACCAGTCTAGCCGATAGTTCTAAAACTCTTCTTTCATCGCGTGAGTAAGAAAGACAGTTCATCGATACTCTTTTTAGTGTAAACTTTGAATGCGTAATTTTTTTTTATTCAAGTTTGTGAAAAAAAAACAATTGCAAAGGAAAGGATTTTCTGTGACAGTTCGCAGAAAATGCTCTCTGTTTGAAACAGTTCTCCGAAGGGAAATGAGGAGGTGTGGTGTAGGCATGCTTGTCATTCGTACTAGACCCACGATCGCTTGTATGCTGGGGCCACAAATACCCAACAATTTCCCCGGAGAATTTCCTGACATATTTGTTATTTATACTGTAGTATTTTGTAAAACCGTCATTTTTTCTTAAGCCTCAATATGTTTCAAAGACCTTTGGCAAATTTGATAAGGTGCCCCGGTGTTGTTAACCTCTAGACAGACCATTAGAAAGGAGGCTAATTCCATCCTATCCCTCCTAAGGGCACCGAGAACGGAAGTGTGGTTAGTGGCGTTCATTTCAAACAAAAAAGAAGCGTTGTGACATAATCGGGTAATGCAAAGGGTAAGATAATAGTACAAATGATAAGCAAATGAAATGGGATTAGAGACTAGAGTTGTTATCACAATGTAATTTAGGAGTCTGAACACACTTCACCGCCAACATCATTGTAAACATGATGTTATTAACTGATGTCAAAAGTATAGACCATTGGCAGTACTTATCTCACTCTTCTTCCACTGAACTTCAAAGTGCGTCTCCATCTGGTCGTGGCATATAAAATTTGATTGATCTTACGCGAAGCGTGTTGAATATCCACTGTACTTTTTGCTAACTCGGTCACCGCGGACATTGTTGGCACTGTGACTTTTTATGTACAAGTGAGTAATTTCCGCCGCAATATATTAAACTCGTGCTGTTCTTGTACTTCACCTGTGAATAATGTTGTCCGAATCGTGCGCGACATCGGGACGCCCCAAACCCCTTTACTGAGGGCCTCTTGCGAAACTCGAGAAAACAAATATTGACGCATTCTTTCGACTTCTGTTTTTCACCAATAGTCACGATTTTATTCTAAGCAGAAGTATTTAACCCGAGTAGTTCCAAACCGATAATATCAGTAAAACAGTAAGTATGCCAGAAGTGTATAACCTATACCGAATGACGATGATGAAGTGTAGGGAGATAGCACAGCAGTTATATAATCAGGCACTGGCTGAAAACGTTTGTCATTCAAAGGCATTGATATACAGTCATTTTAAACACTCCCATCAAGTTCATTATATCTGAGTGCTCCTGATACTATCCCGGCTCCCTTGTGAGTACCAGAATACAGCTAGATGGCTCAAGAGCAAACGACGATAACACCTTAATAATCTCTTCCATCATGGGTACCCATTTATATACTCCTGAGTTGAAAGAAACACGTCAGGGTACTAGCTCAAGGCCACAAAATGTAACCGGTGGCTTAATTCGAGCTCTAACACTGTGATCAGAAATAACAGACCTTAGAACCAGGATTCCACTGAATGAAAGATAGAAGCTCACAATTGGAGCACTGTTCATTGCTTAGGTACCGGTATTTCGAAAATACAGGTGGATTACGAATCATATGTCAGCAGGCGGATAAAAAATCCCGTGTCAGAATATTAAAGATTTGTATCCCTGAATCAAGCGTACTTCGTGCCCCAAAAGTATGCAATATTACAATTATGAAAGTAGATCCCAGTATAGAAGTTCATGACAGGAACGTAATGTACAGAATGGCCGTAGGGACAAAATGGAGTGAATCTGAAAAATGGAAATAAATTGCCTCTCGACAGATGTCCCAGCTCCTAAGATGACTCCCTCTGTCAAGCCAGAACAAATGACTGGCAATTATTTTGTTTGACGGGTGTCCAAGGTCATCTGTTTATCATGGCGCAAGAGAACGAGGGGGCGAATAAGGAGGGGCCACCCTGGCATGTCACCCAAGAATGTTGTCATTAGAACGACGTGAGCGGAGGACAGAGATTGATATTAATAGTGTTTCGGTTGACTGGGGGCGTTTCGTCCAAAGTTTGATTTCTACCGCGCTTCCTCGACGGTTTCATTCACTTCCTTAAAGATAACATCACATAATTATGGGAAAGAATAATTAAAATCATATTGTATAATTAGGCATGATGTCTGTCAAACCGGCAAAAATCATTTTTTTATTTATTTATTTTTTTTTAAGACTGTGATTCAACTACAAGGTGCGTTTTTAGGATACAAACTATAAACAAAATAGGTTTTCAGAGGCCCAACCAAAGTTCCACTTCCCAAGAACGGTTAGCTTATATAAGCTCTGATATCTTTACCTTTTTTTTTTGTTAAAGCATTAATACAATTGACGCATCACTCCTACGTCAACTGCACATGCGTGTCGTCCGGAACAATCGCAGGTTTTCAACAGGGACCTGGAGTCATGCTGCTATAAAAACTTAATTGCGGGGCAAAGTGAAGCATATACAGAAATCCGCTGTGACGAAAGCTCCAATCCGCGCAAACGTACAACACATTCACTGAAGGTGAACGTCAAGAACTGGGTTCGTTACGTCTTCAACGGTAAGAAACCTTTTTTCCCTCTACAAACCTTTTGTACGACTAAGTATCCGTTTCTCTTTTCGCACCTGCGAAAGGCAATGCCAAAATACATGCAGTGTAACGGAAGAAAAACAGCTCAAGGAATAAGTAACGGAAGTTTCGTTTCAAGTGCCAATCCAAAAACCAGTTGCATCACTCCTAGTGTATATTATTGCCAATGTTGAGTAATTCAGTCCATGCCTTGTGTTAACATGTTCTAGCTGGAATATGGTTGATAAGTGCAAACTGGTGCAAGTCGGTGGACCTTTTTTTTTTTTTTTTTTAGATTTCAAGGAGGGGGCTACTCTCTAAATCAAAACAAGCAGAAAGTTCACCCAGTTCCGTTGAAAATTCACCCCTCCGCTTGAAACAAGGGACTAGACAAATTCAAGTGAAATTTAATTCACTCCAACAGATCGACATTTCACTTGAGTTTCCTCAAGGAGAGCTTTTATTTTATTTATTTATTTTTATCAGAGAAAAAACGTAGCCCTTCAGCGAGTTGTAAAGAAAGACTGGTCTCATTAACGCTTATGATCAAAATTTGATCAAAAGTGTATACAAATGTGTCTTTTAATGCTAGAAAATAATGATGCTTGGACCTTAGTGATCTGCCCTGACGAAACTCCTATCTGTACAATATTTGAAAGTAAATGTATACTGTAAATTATCCCAAAAAACAGGTTTCATGGAAATACGCAGGCATGGGTATGCCTTGAAAACATGGTTGGATCATTATTTGGAATTTCTTTCACATTTTGTCTCAAATATTGGTTTAAGACTGAAAGAGTGCAGTTGTGGTCTTACGATTTCAACTTTGGAGGAAAGGTGTGCACGTAAATATGAATCTGTAATACATTTCAACTGCGTGCCGATAAGGATGATGAAATTGGCCAAAAGTCAACGGCCAATATCTGTGCCTATTATTTTGTAACCATAACAATTTGGCACCTCTTTTCTAAGATGCAAAATATTCAGGGGCACAAACCGCATCTCAAATAGCAGAATTTGGTAAAGGTGTTGCGCAAAGAAACATTGGTATTGATGAAATTACCTTACAATATACGTGTTGGACTTCCTTAGGACAGGAATTGTGGCTACAGTAGATGCTTGCTTTAACCAGTAAGCTTTGGACATCACTAATCCAGTCTGTTGAACTGACTGCAGACACTCTTTCGTTCATAACTTCAAATTCCCTCCACCAAAGAAACCTTAGACAACTACGACGACCGTTTCTTCACACATACATCTTGTGCTATATTGCAGCTTTTCACCCACTCCAATGATACATCGTAGTTGATATACGAAGCTTTTACAGCAAAATGCCAACTTTTCAAACAGTAAATTAATATATTGTTGCATTTTAAGATGATGTGCCAGACTAATAAGACAGGCTCGACGTCCATAAGTTAAAGTGAGAGTTTCAAAAAACGACCAGGACAAGAATTAACTTACCTTACAAAACTGATCCCTTTCAACAAAAAGTAAACAGCAACAAGAGTAGGTAAACATTTAAAATCTATACACCATCCATAGTTTAACCAAGAACATCCGTTATGCTA
Organism: Acanthaster planci; assembly: GCF_001949145.1. The sequence continues at coordinate 625,280 of NW_019091459.1, forward strand.
GCACACAACTCAACAGAATCCAGCTCCGCGGATCTCCATCTGTTGTATTTTCGACCCGAAGTAACTGCTGCTGAAGCCGTTACGCAATTAAGGTGCACAGTGAAATGTATTACTGACACGTATTTGGCGTCATTTCGTTTTACTGGCACGTATTTCGCGTCATTTCGTTTCGTACCAACGACGGGTAGTCGGGGTAATGCCATCACAACATTTCGTCTTGCGATTTGCAATTAGATGCCAAAAGGCATGATTCTCTCGGCGAATGCGTGCTCATTGTCTAATGGAAAGAACCTGACATCCTCAGAGTGAAATATTGCAGTACCAGCTTGAAGAGTGCCGTGTGGTAGCCGATTTCAGTGAAGGGCGCTGGATTCAGGTGGGTATTACAATTTTGGCCACCCCTCTCAGACGATTAAAGCGGAAAAGACGGAAATCCGTCTGCTTTTATCGAAATCTTGATCCGTGATTATTGTATTTTGTTGCAAATTGTTATTTAAAGAAGATGAGAGGTATTTGTGATCTTTTTGGACAGTTCTTATGAACGGCAGAAGTGTTGGGGGAATAACTTTACCGACTTCTGAAAACGTGGCTGTCAGAATGGTGCAAACCTGTGTTAATTCTGTTGTAAACTACACTAGTCGTCTCCAAGATATGGAAAGAGGATCTGTAGCGATGCCCTATCCGATTATTGTAAATTTTAGTACATGAGAAATCCTCCTCGTGGATGCCGATTACCCCAGTTATGCATAGAAAAGTGTAGATTTCTATCACCTGACTCCTATGTGAAACGGAGAATGCATTAATACAGGAATTTTCGCTTCCGGCAAAAAATTCCCAGAGCTTTCCGGAGAAAGTATGTTTTATTTATCGGTGATCTCTTGTGGATGGTGTTGGCAGCAGTACATGTATGCAGCCGGCTATCCTTTCCTTTTGAAATGTTATTTTGTGCAAAGCCATTTTGGGTGGAAATCCGACTTTTTTTGAAAGAATTCCTCGAATTAGCTTCTATCGCAAGCAGAGTGCTTTATTCCACTCCTTTTTTATTTCATCGCCAAAGGCCAACCAATCTTTTCCCCATCTTTAAAAATATTATCTTCCTATCCCGTGCGTGTGATTGTCGTATAGCTTCCCAACCCGCGGGGGTGTCGCAATAGTGTCATCCTTTTTACGGTCTCATGTGGCAGAAAACATCGGTTTGATGTCCCGAGGAAATGTATTACCCTGATAGGGGTGGTAGGAGGGAGAAGATCGATGCCGTCAGAGAAAGCATCCGTTACTGGGTGGGCTGTTTGCTTTCATGGAATGAGATATTGCCCGGAAAGCTTCAAACATACTCATTACCAAATGAGAAAACACCTCATTGCAGTCTTTGGTGGCCATCTGCATTGGTTGAAATCGGATACCAATGTAACCTTTGGGGGGTTTGAATTGCTTCGTAATTCTCTTGTACAACATCTTAAGCCTCATTTTTGGGGAATTTAACTTTCACTATAGTTTGTCTGGTCTTGACACCTTCTTTGGCCAAGTGGTTCACGCATACAAAATAGTAGTGCATCTAAAGGTGGGAACCTTTTCCTTGTTTTATTGCTATTATTATGCTCGTATTATCATATTAAACGTGCTAGGTAAAGTCACAGCTCTTGTGACAGGTACATTAGTGGTTCTTCACGGACAAAATTTCGGTTGCAGATACCATGTTCGTGCGTGCTTCATCGCTAGACACAGGAAGGAAAACTGCAGCTTGCAATGAAATATAAGGATTCATTCAGTTTTTGTCTAAGACAGAGTAAATATTATACATTGGTGTCGTAGAGAAAGTAAATTCATTTCACCTTAAGGTGGAATGTTCCATGTCATTCCGCGAAAAACCACCAACAAACTTCAACATTCGTGATTTGTGTAATACACGACGCAATGGGTTCAAATCAACAAAAATAAAGACCCCACTTTTTGTGTTAGGATTATCTGTTTATCACAGACCTGTAAACTAACGTCATCGTAAAATAACAAAGAAAACAAGAAAAGAAAAGAGGATAATTAAACTTAGAAGCATAGTTTAGTAAAATAAAATACTGTTTGCAAGGTTATTTTCTCTCAGTGTAAAAATAGATACAAACACACGAAAATATTGCACAGTTTTAATTCTTACGAATTGACAATCGACCCCCCAAACACGGGACAGTTGGTAAAATAGTATTGTTGACTCCGTTACCCCTCAATATATATATATATATATATATTTTTCTGTTTATTATTGTGAAATTTGGTCGGTAGGTGCCCACGAAGCGTACTCTGTATAGATAGTGCGACAACCAATTACTAAGAAGGTGTTGCACTGCCTTGTAGTCGCAAAGGGGCAGGTAATTTGTCGCGGTGCTGCAAATGGCAATGTTCCAGGCTCAGTCCTACTTCTCTCGCATGTTGTGTCTCCCTAGTGAGCATAAATTAGACTGCGCAAAGAGATAAACTTTACCTAGATTCGGTTTCGGTTTTGGATTTTTCTTCTTCCTCTCTTGACACATCAGAACTGGAAGACGAGTTGATTTTCTCCCCGCGGAGCAAGGTGTAGTGAAATTGGAACCAACACCACGGATTATACAGAACATCCGAGAAAGTACGTTTAGAGCGGAAGTCTATCGACTCCAAACCGTAGCACAAGGCAAGCGGAAAATAAAATGCAAAAAGAACCAAAAGTGCAACCATGGTCTGATAACTGTAAAAAGCAAAGTCCAATATATACTCGTCTCTGCATTAAGTTTAACTATCAAACAGTTTAAAATTAAACACTTGTTTGGAAATAAACTTGTTTCGGTGTTCAGAAAGTGTAACCACCTGATAAAGTTGGGGTTTTCTGTCTTATTATTTGACACCCAAATGTATTGTGTGTAAATGCATCAACACAATTACACGTATTTGCTAAAACGTACACACTGTGTTGAGCTTTGGATGATTAATACCACACCACGTTCAGAAAGTGTTGCCAGGAAGGCGTTTAAGGGTTTGAACATTAGTACCTGTTTTACGGTGTAGACGCTGTCAGTGTAAGTGGCAGCTTCAATTTACTTTTGCTTTTCATTTTTTTTTGGTAAATGCACTGTTAAATATGATCACTAAAATCCTATGCGTGATGCTTCTGACATGCGAAAGCAAGAGAACAGTAAATACTGGCCTCATTTGTTCACTATTAATGGACGCGTGTACAGCGGTAATAATCTTCATTGATAAAAAGGTTTTAATGCTTTGAGTCCTTCAAAGAGATGAGATGTGATCATCGTTGTTGTCCATTTGCCTGAAAGGAAAAACTTCTAATGAAAATTCAGTTCTCAAAATTAGATTTTGACAAACGGAAGTAAATCGTTTAACCATGTACTATCAATAGATCATTTGGCCTCATTTAGGCACCCTGCTGATTCTGAATGAGGTGTGGGTGTGAATTGTTAATAATGTCTTAATTAGTCGCTTTACACTTAGGATAGCTAGAAACTACAAGGCTGCTATGAGCAAAGCTAGTACAAATGCAATGGCCCATGTTAAATTGATTTTAATAAGAAAATAATTTTGCACAAAAGTCACTTAGGAGTCCTTGTGAATCGCTTGTTTTTAACCTCTATGTCCATGAGTATCAATTCAAGTCACCCTACACCGTACAAGGTAAAACAATTCAAAGGGAGTGCGTTTTTATAGGTCGCCAGAGTGTCTCTTTAACGGCTTTGAATCCCGATGTCTCCCGTTCCAAAGCTACTGGATCGCACGATTCCGAGGACGCCCCACGTGTATGTGGCAAATTGGTCACCTATAAGGTAATTCAAGTAAGTGTTGGACATGATCAGCCTAACGTAGGCCACGTAAGCTAAACCCAATAACTTCGATGTCTGCCTCTCGGTAAAACGCCAACCGATCTGTTAGTACACAGCGTTGGACCTGCCAAAAACAGGGCGCGAGTCTAAAGGTGAAAATACTGCGAGATCTAAAAAAATTCATACATTACCACTATTGCAATTAATAATTTGATATATACGCAGCGAGCCAGTTGTGATTTCTTTCCAAGTTTAAAACAAAGTTTACCAAAACAATGTCATTTTTCAAATGAAACATTAGATTTACCGTCTACACTTACCATTACACGTGGAGTTAGAAATAAATATGTGTAAACAAATTGAAATTATGAGTGATGAAATACTTGCTAACATTTGTGAGACTCTTGCCTGAAAGAAAAGGGGGTTTTACTCTCCGAAAAGGAAGTACCTTAAAATGTGACAAAAGTATTTTGGGGAAGGAGCGCTTAGTACAGTATCATGAACACGTCACGCGCAGAACGTTTTCGCACTTGTTTAATATCATGCCCGACATTTCGTACCAGTTTTCACGACTAGCTGAACATGTAGATTTTGAAAAAAAAACTGGTTTTCGATATAATCACCAGAGAATGGTTTCCTATTTCAAAAAGCCAAAATATACCACCATGGAAAACGTCATTAGTAAACGAAATTCAAATAATTCTTTGAGAGGTAAACCCTTGTAAGCAACGAAGTAATTAACCTGAACATAGTGGTTAATTAATAAGCCGAAGTCAATTAGGCCTATAATGAGGATATGTGTTCTTTTTCTATAGGGTTCTTTTTCATATGTTCGTCGTTGTGAATGTAATAAAGATGTGTGTCTATTCTTGAAATTAACATATCAGAATACCTACTTTTCGGAATTCCCAGACAAAACGTTTTGGTATATCTACGAGGGGCAGACAATTTGTGTGTCTCTTTGTGAAAACGCAAAATGGAGATATCGAGACTTTGGTCCTTAACATCATTAAAGTTATTTTGACATTAATGGTGTTTTTCACGAGGAAACATATTAAAACACTCAAAAAATCAAAATTAAAAAGAAGCCTTTTTCGACATTTTGTGGCTTTTCGTGAAAACGGTCACCCTTTGTCAAAACATAAACTACCACACTTGAGCGTATTCACTTGCTTTATGCGTTTGTTTTACTCAATACTGCAAACCATTTGACTTGATTGATCTCGAAAGTTATTGCTTTTCGTGTAAACATGGAAATCAACAATTCAGAAGAGACATCCAAATTTCCGAAAAGAGTTGCAACGCCGAGTCACAGTGAAGAGTGCACTTTTGCTCTCTTCAATTAAAACAATGCAGGTGCTCATTAATCACAGTCTTTTTAATAAAAGACGAAGAAAATGATAGAATGAGCAGTGGATATAATGAAAGATTACTTGTTTGTCATTATAGGAAGCCTCTCAATTGGGTTTGGGAAGACACAAACGGATGGGTGTGACCTTTTTGGCATCGTTCATTGGAAATTGAAGGGGGCGGTGGCGATTAAATGGCGCATCCGAATCAGAGGAGATGAATGGGTGATTAATTTGCTTTGAGATCACTCAGTTCGAGTTGATGTCTTTGGTTAACAAACAAAGGGCAGATTCGTCTCCTTGCTGCAAGCACTTCAAACCGCATTGTTTATTTTGTTTTCATCTTCTGAAAACCCAAGACAATGTTTCTGTTAGGGAAGGCTCTTCACGACAGGCGTGGTACTAAGGGGCTCGCCCAGGTTGTTTCCAGCACCCATGCAAAAATGAAACAATAGGTACCTTCTAAGTTTTGGAAAAATTTTCCTTTAGGGTTCTGACAAGGGAAAAACGTAAGGCTCACCAACCACGTCAACAACGACTCGATGGTTTAATAATTTCCTCAGCAGCATCTGTGGAGGTCCCAGGAGATGGTATATAGACATGTATATACCTCCACCCACCTCCAACACACACACACGTGTGTAAACGCCCTCAATTGTGGACTCCCTATTGTTCCTCTTTTGTTCATACTTCAACTTTTTCAGAAGACCTCCCATATGTTTGTACAAGTTTTCTAACTGTGGACCCTATTGTCCCCTATTGTTATAGGTCCACGATTGAGGATTGTTTACACACCCACACCTAAACACACACAAGTGTGCATTTGCCTGCAACTGGGGACCTCCTATTATTCCTCTTTTGTTTGTACTTTAACTTTTTTAGAAGACCACTCATATGTCTTGTACACNTGCAGAAACAATCTAACATCCACACACACACACTTATAGACCTGGGGGATCACTAATGTAGTCATCATTCCCCACTTTTTAAATCACCCCACACACCCATAGCCTGCACCACCGACTACACACTTGCCGACGTCACGATTTCACCTTGGATGAAGGTCGTGCGAAGGATTCAGAAATTATCCCTCTACACGTGACAATAAATCTCCGGACATGCTCATAAGCAAGGATTACATTATTTTGAAAATTAACAATAGTCTAGCAATACAATGTAGGACCACGAGGTACATCTGCCTTTGCTAAGGTTTCGGTTCGTCTTTCTCTTTTACTCGGCATCCTAATATAAACTCTCGTTAGTAGATTGTAATGGGTTGTAGCGGGTATAGTTGTGTTATTAATTGAATTGTTGAACTTTGTCAGTTTTTTTTTTAACATGAACAAGCAATCGACTAAATATTGATCATCCAAAACACGTGCAGAATGTATTATAACCTGAGGATTTGTCCCATATAAAATTAAAATTACAAGTCAACCTACCGAAGTAAAATTAGTACCGGAATAACTTTGATTCTAGCTTGTTCTAGCTATGATATGAAAGTCGCCAAAATTTCAACGTGGAGCCTTTAGGTCTAACCCCAAAGTTTCAGCTTTAGTTATAATTCGAAGAAACATATTACATGTAATACCTGTAATAGAGACATGTATTCCTCAGTGCTTTTAAGAAAAGTTAAAGTGTTGAAGTAATATCATTAATGATGACATTTCACTGAAGGATCCAGAGGGTAACAACTAACTACCTCATTCAACATTGTGCCAGGGAAGGGGGTGTCAATCGAGTCTGATTTTAAGCTTTTAAATGATTCCATTTAAGACAGGATTTCGACCAAAAGCAGGATATGTGTCCCGTCCGTATGTTTGGTCTAGTTTTCCTTTTCGGGAATGCTGGATCCGCCATTGCATTTAATTTTTTTATTAAACGGAGTGCTAGTGCCCTCGGAGCTACGCGTCTCTTCTTTAAACCACTCCGATGATCGAAAAAATCCATTCTTGGTGCTGCAGTTTTTATTCATCTGAATTTTGCTATTTTTTTCCGCAAGTTCAATTTCACCTTCCTAAGAAGCCACCGAGTCCCACAGTAATTCAACTCGTAAAACCATAAGCTGTTCTGGATCATTACCTGACTGAATGGTCCCTCTGTTTCTAGTTCACGATGGGGCTGCTTGCAACACAAAGCCCATGTGACGCATAGTTTGATATGGCTGTTTCCAAACTGTTGAGCCCTCGAAATTGCTCGCCTGAAGGGGCTGTCGTGACTAGATTTCTGCCCGTCCGAAATGGTCCGTCGTTAAAGCAAGAAAAGATGAACGATAAAGTCACCGTATGCAAACACAAAGAGTACAGTGAACAGGCCTTGGAGTTTAAAGTACCCGTGCTCTTGTCGAGATAAATGGCTCAGCAGCTTCTGATCCTTCCACGAATTGATGTAGTACTCTCCTGAGATTTGTCAATAATTGATTCCGCACCACAATTCTCTATAATTTAGTTATACGTATGCAGAATAGTAAGTCAATGTATGTGTTTGTTGTAAATAGATAACAAGGTTGCTTTCAAACTAGGTAAACTTATGCCTACACCCCAATGTATGGCAAGTCGCAGAAAAATACCGCTTACGGCTGTATCCCCCACCTTCCCCCCGTTCATTTTCACTTGAAATCTCTTCTGATGTTGGATATCAAGATTTCCGAGGATCAGCTTTGCTGTTCCGTGCTATCGTTCTAAGTGCATGGTCCACGAAACAACATAATGACAACTGATGATGTTCACTGTTCGATTCTGGTGTCTCTCCTACAACCTTCTGAAACTCCACGGTGTTTCTTAGGAGGGCCCTGAGATCACCGTAAACCTGGTGAGTTCCAGTGCCGAAGTGGCCGCTCCTTGTAGCCCCGACGTGAGTACACTAGACACTAGGAGAGAGTCAAAGCAAGTGCACTGTTTGCCAGTTACACCAGCAAGCACTGCTAGACGAAAAAGGAAATCGCCTTTCTAGAAGTTTCAAGAACCTGAATAGTAAAATATAAAGAAGCAGCCACTAACGCGGAGATTTTTGGAGGGCAAGATTTTACAAAAATTACCCCAGTTCCAGAAAGTGTGCAGGTACACTTTAAAAAGGGTCATATTTTGCTTAAATTTTGCGGCACAAAATGCCATCTAGTCTTGCCTTCGTAATGATTTGTAATTGCATTGCTTTCATGCAAAAAGTAAGCTTCGGCAAAGCTCCATTTTTTAGTTTTACTTTTTTAATCGGCTGAACTGTACTTTTCGCTGCGGTAACACGCCCAACATGGCCGCCGTTGTCGTACCTTTAGACTCTATAGCGATGCTACTGTAAAATCGCCACAGTATTAATAAAATCTCCTACAATAAATCGATGGAAATTTTTAATTGAATTATTTCATGCTTAAAGTAAGCGCTTTGCAAAGCTCTATTTTTGGCGTACACTTTATTCATCGGCTGAACTCGTATGGACAGGGTAGAACCAGTCTAATACTTTGCGCATCGCGCAGCTGCGCGGCCACCACCCACGGCATGGCCGCCGCAGCCGTTACTCTTAGAGTTTATGATAATTATTTCCAATCTTTATTTTGGAAAATCGTCAAGGTGGTCATAAAATTCGGTAAATCGATCGTGATTTTTAATGGCAACCTTTTCATGCGTGTAAGCTTCGGTAGAGTCTATTTTTTGCGTTAATGTTTTCTTGGACAGAACTCGCCTACCCAATGATATAAATTCAACGCCTCCAGTGCAAGATTCGACCAAAATCTCCTTGATCCGCTTTTCGAGATTCCAAATAAAAGGAAAATGTCATTTAGATATGGGGTAGCACTTCTCCTGGTAATTTGAGCGATCATATATAGCTACTTGGATTTAAGTTTTCTGCCGATAGAGAGATCGATGTCATCTGAAAGCCATCTGAAAATGACTCCAAAATTACGTCATCGTTGCAATATTAAGCGGCATACGCGTGGTCTAGCGCTAGCATCGTCACTAGATTTTGTTTTTTTGTTTGCTTTTTTTTTTTTTGTCCCCGACCTGATCAATGCACTATGCAGTTGAGCACACCTCACAATTATATTTCACGCGGTTTCACGAAGCACGGTGACCCTGCGTAGCATCTAAATCCAACAAATGGCTAATGTCCGGTCTGTGAGACCTAAGCAGGCTGGGGATATGAAGACGTAATCCTTTTATGTCAACGTCAGTCACTGAAAGCAATCTCAATGGTACTAGCTTACAGCGGAATACTGATGTAATTCAAACAGGAAATTTAAAACAACCTGACATGCTAACATTGGCTATATTTTTTGCATAACCTAACAGTGCCGGGTAAAAAGAAAATATAACCCAGTATTTTGTTAAAAATGAAACAAGGGTTGCGTAAAGGTGACTTCATTTAAGATTAAAACTGGAAACATGGTCGTCACAAGGGAAAATTGTCACCAGATTTTTGTGCAAATTTACATACAATAATTGGCTAAACATGACATCGAATTGAGTACTTTTGTATACTTTGGCTGTTTTGCCAACATTCCTTGGAAAATTCGAAAAAGAAAATTTATGTAATACTGGGCAATTATTGTAGAAGCGATAGGAATCGGAGGGTTGTTCTTCCCCCCTCTTTCTGATTGTTTGTCTGTCTCTCTGTCCTCTCCGCACAATATCTGACATCGTCACTAGTAGACTTTCGCTGTCAACTTAACCAGTTGGCTCTGGGTATACCGTCGTTCATGGGCAAAATAATTACATTCTTATGAGTATTTAATGGTAATACTGCTAATGATGTTTTCTTTAACGTATTGTGGATTCGTTTGTGTTACTTTTAATCTGACATATTCTCCATGTTATTATATTTGTGGTTTATTTCCTAAGGCGTCCATCCAATTAACCCTTCCTACACGGACAGTTATGGTACACACTGTGATATTGGACTTTTCAGTCTTGCACCATTTTGTGGCATTCTAAATGTCTGTCAAACAAAACAAAACAAAAATTGAATGAAAATATCAGAGGCCTAGAGTTGTGCCCCCGAATGACCCCACTAGCCAGTGAAAGTAATTGGTAAAAGACAACCAGAGCTTACGTAAACATTTGAATAGGAAAAGATAAAAGAAAATTGATCGTGCAATGTTTTGCAGATGAATTGCATCAAAATCCCCGAAAAATTCTAAGATTTTCAATCCTCTGGGATTTCTTTGCAATTTACATCCCTGCATATCCCCCAAAATTGGCAGTGACGTCTTCACTGAAAAAGAAAATGAGTTTCATTGAATCGTAGTAGAGTCAAAGCAGATGGCTGTTTTTTTTAAACCTTATTTTGTTGTATCCCACCAATACCGTTGCAGGGATTTCTTTTTATTTTTATTTTTAAGTGGATGACCTTTTCTTGAGGGTTACGTCTATCACTAAACTTCGTTCAAAGTGTTGACGTTAATGATTTGATATTGTCATGATCAAAGAAAGCTTGTCGTTATTTTTTTGGGGGGGGAGTTTTGTTTTGTGTTTGTTTTTGTTTTTTGTTGTGTCTTTGTGTTTGTTTTGTTTTGTTTTGGTTTTTTATGATTTTCTCTGCGAAAGACTATTGCTCTGTGTCATAATTCACTTTCATGACTTCGGTTCTATTTAAAATTGTCGGGTGGGCGCCGTTAGCTCTTTATAGAAGCTCATCCCAAGCACCTAGTAGGAAAATCTTTGCTCATGACGCACATTTCATTGTGCTAAGAACGTCCCTCCTTTAACGCGGGTAAACCCATGATTTCACGCGGCTTTTCCCCACATATGGCCCCTTAGAGGACATCTAAACATTGTTTAGACGTTTCTAGTCCAACCCAACGCACGTTGGTACTTCGTTTAATCACACCACGCTCTTGTTTACCAGAAGCAGGAGTGAATAAGATGGTTTATCTCGCACGTGCTTGTGAGTGATGTCAGAATGTTATGTGGTGTCGGGTTCCATTGCTTGGGGTGTTGTATTACCTGCATTGGTTGGTTGAGGTACAGAAACTTGGCTTGAGCCACATTTAATGGCTTGAAACTTGGAGAAAAAAAAGACCATTAGAAATGGCCTTTAGGAATGGTGTGAGAATATGATATCCTGAACAAACAAAGGTCTCTCTTATTTTGTGCTGTTATTTCAAGAAATTTATGTGTACATTCACATTTCGCTTGGTGTGTTGGGTAGAAAAATTCTCAAACGACTTTTCCTGAGGCGTTCACACGAGATCTTCATCAAGCTAATAAGACAAAGAGTTCAAAGAAACGAAAGGGAAAATGTAGATGGGGATAATTCTGAAACCAAAAGTAATTTATGGCTAATCAAAACTGTTAGTAGGGTTATATAAGTAGTGTTGCAAATTTATTCTGCACAAATGGAGCCTAGAGATATGTGGCAAATGAATGTCAACGATGCAGCTGTCCTACGATGGAGAGCGGCGAGAACCAGCAGCAGTAAAGGATGTTACGGTTGACAGTGTGTAAAGCACGCTGGTAAACGTAGGTCTAATAAATAGGTCATTTATGGCTTGCGCGAGGACTGTTATAATTGATGAGGTGCAGCAGACTCTAATTTGAGGGATTTGGGCGGCCTGACACATTGTGCTTATGTTACCTTGGAACTTCACCGGGCGTTCATTGCACGTGCTATGCCTCCCGAGCCTCCAAGCAAATGTACATGTATTCAACTTGTTGCTGGCTGTCAAACCGCGTCAAAAATGGCCGGAAAGTTGGCAAAGAGTGTGAGGTGGGAACGTCTGTTGTTCCTTTGAGCAAATGGAAAAATGTTCGGAATTTCAAAAGGGTCAACGCTGAAGAAAGGTGGAATTGGTTGCTTCACGTAAAGCTGTTGAGCGTTTTATTTTAATTTTATATGTCGCCTACAAAAATTCGCCTCACGTGAATTTATGAACCGTAAAGAAAAACATTTTTGGCACTAGGATGAGTAACAAAATGCAAGGAATTAAGGATACTCGCATAAAACACGTCAGCGATAAACCGGTTTAAGAGCAGCCTTCAAATAGTCCACTGTATCAGTTTTTGAAAGTGTATTAATAACTACTACAATAAATATCTGATGTTAATGTAACTCCCAAACAAACTTGTTAAAACACAGATGTCAAGTTACCATTGCTTTTTTGCGATAAAAACGTGATATTTTGGATGGGACAAACAACATGTGGCAGTTCGAGGTAGATTGATCAGGTTTTGACTTTGATATGAGTTATCATGATTATGAAACGTGAAAAAAACAGTGCTGAAGTGTACACTCATTTTATTTTTTAAACGGTTGACGGCATAAGAGCTGTAAGTTGCCATCCAGCAATCCACAAAAACCTGATGAACTTTCCGTTAAAAACACGTGGAAATAATTGGGCTTATATGATATGATACACTAAATAAAGGAGCTTTATGATGCAGGTAGAAAAAATCAGCAAGAATTTCATCATCACCTCCACGTGTAGAGCCAAACTAACACATTTCCAACATTTTTTTTTCCTACAATAAGATTCTCCACGGCTCCTTAGCAGCCGCTTAAAGATCAGCCATATTCTGAAGTTACAATGGATTCTTCAGATTTGTTTTCTGAGTGACACTTTGAATTGAGTTAGCAGAAAAGGTAATAAGATTTAGTCTTTTGTTTCAGATGGCATACAAGGCGGTGGTTGTGCTCCTGGCTCTAATGTTGCTGATGACACCGTGCCACTTAGAGGAGCTGATTGATGATGCAGACGCCCTCAGTCTCTTGAAAGACATGATGCTGAGAGAGGCCAGGGGAACTAGCAGTAGACATGATCAAGTTTGTAAGTATCAAGACGCAGAAAGGAACATTTTGTGTTTCTTTTAAGTGACTGAAATACCTCGAATTTTAGGATGGATGTGATGTCAAATAAGGATTATAGTGCAAACAAAAGACGGTGTCTTTAAGGAAGGCTAAAACCAGCTGTTCGGAAGCTATCCCATTTTCTGTCATTCCTTAGCCAACTCCTCGCTTTCAAAATATTGTATTTTAACAAACAAGCTACCAAATATTGCACACTAACAAAGGTTTGCCTCCGAAGTCTGACACATTACTGTGGATTTTTTGTAATTCAGCGCACTGAATACATCAACCTTCAAATGTGCTCGGAATCCAAAGATAGAAAGTTCAGCGTCAACTGTTGATGTTCTAATAGAGTCAAGTTGTTTGGCATTAAGCAGTACTGGATTGCCTTCCAAAATACTTCTGTTCCCAGTAAGGGATCAGCGACAGATTAGCGAGCCCCCAGTCATGCTGCAAATGATGTTAATTTGTACGTCCTACTTCAAGCTACAGAACGCTTATCTTTGATTTTAAGTACTGTTTTTGTTTAGACGCTTTCATGCCCTCGGTTTAAGTTTTTCTTCTCTTTTTTTTCGCTCTTATAGACCTTACAAACGAATATTGAAGTAATCAATCTCGTCTCAGACTGTTTCCTTTAGTTTCGTGATTGTTTTTCTTCCGGATATTGTGTTTTTCTGCTTTGTTTTAGAAGAGCATTATGTCGTGACGTAGTTCAAAGTCAGGTAAAATGCAGGACTGCTTTTTGACCCATCTCAATTTCATCTCAATTTCTTCTTTGTTATAAAGATAATCACTTGCTTTTGGGCATGTGATTAGTAAGAGGTATTGCAGCATACCTGTGTACAAAAATTGGTTTTTTTTTCAGGAGGTGAATTTTTATGTGCCGCCTTTGACAGAAGTGGCAAGTTTCTTTTGTTGCCCATTGTATTTTGTCCAAAGTGATTGGTTATCGGGCCGGTGTTTAAACCTGATTTCATGTACCTGTCTGTGGCCTTATCCCTGTTCCGTCCGTCAGTTGTCTTCGCCCTTTGTTTGTTTTTGTGGTTTTTTTGAGTGAAAGACTGTGTAGGGAAACCACTGCTAATTTTCATTTTTCTCTTCCACAAATTGCACTTGTCCCTCGTTTAGCGAGGAGCTAGTGAAAACACTACGTCGTATATCTGGCGAACCGGCAAATCAACCGTTTTGGTGATTGTCAGATTTTATCTCACAAGCTGACGAACAGGTTTGATACCAGTATTCAAACAAGCTATTTCTCATATAGTCGAAATTAGAAATTAGGAAATGATTGCGAAGACCAAGTTTGTCTATTTTGTACACAGAAATGAAAAGAGGGTTGAATTAAAATAGCGCCCAATAACTTTTAACCAGAAACGTGTTTTTTTCGAAAACGGTGATATTTCATGTTTCGTCGTTTTGCCAGATGCAACGACTCGTTTTCTGTCGTATCTTTTTCCCACAGATCATTTTGTCTGTCATTTCGCATTTCTACTAGAATGACCTAAAAACGTGCTAATGCAACAAAGACAAGTACGCCAAATTTGCTTTAAAGACTGAAAAGGACTATGGATATTGAAGGGAAAAGAGAGAGAGAAAGAAAGATAAAATACCAACAATTGGGGTAGGGAAAAGGGTAAAAAGGGTCGCAGTGAATGCGATGTATGACGACAATCCCTGTGGAGTTCTTCCCCGACAACGATACGCCAGTGACAACACCATTTACTCCTCAGACCGTGAAATCAATGTTGTACCTTATCCATTTGGTTGATAGAGTAATTCTACCCCGTTTCCTCACCATCGTCAAATAAATCATGGCGCTTTTAGGTGTATGGTTTTACTGGCGATGTCCTGTCACTATTAATACTTCTCTTGATTTAGGTAGGCAGCGTTTCACCATCTCGTGGTAGGATTATTTAGCAGACGTTGCACGGTTCATTGCATCAGATTTTCCTGACCATTCACATACGCTTGCTTGTACAGGCGTAAGCTGAAATAACAGACAGCTGGGTCAACATTTTTATGAATCTGATATTCATTATTTTTGGAAAAATATTTTAGTGAAGCTTCATTTTAACTCACACTGTCCTCTTTGTCAGTGTTGCAATAACGGATAACAGAGCCCCCCCCCTGCACTTCAGCCTCACCACCTACACTGGCAAAGTTATGGCTTTAAGGAATAGCTGCAATCAATTTGTTTCACAAAAACCTTCAAAATGTGCTTCAGTTAACCTGGTTAACCCCAGTTGGTCCTATCGTGTCTCATTTAACAATATTTTCAATTTTTGTTTCACTATTTTAGAGCGTGGGGGTGATGCTAATGAGCGCTTTCATATTCAAGAGCAAATCTGTGATGTCATTCCAGGAAGAAGGCATGAATATTTTCATTGGCTTGTACATAAAACCACGCGTTTCTGCAGTAACTGGACTAAATTTTGTCGTCTTTGCTGATTCATCGTTGCTTATGCAAAAACACAAGCATCAATTCCTTCTCAGACATGTTTTCAGTACGTACATCTTGGGTTCACAATTTGAACAGAAAACCTTAGTTTGCACTGAACTATAGCACACCAAAAACGCCCTCAGTTGTGCACGATGTTGGGTAATACATTTTCCAAAATTTTAAAAAGTGCACGCTTCAATGCTTTCAACCTTAATATCAATGTAAAAGAGTTTTCAAAAATTGAAGAAGAGTACGTAGTTGAAGAAAAATTGTGCCTCTCAACTACACTTAAAACTAACCTCATGCGATTGAAAAAAACTGTAGGGCCTCGTCTGGTTTGACTTATTGGTATGGTGCTTTGTGCTGTATGTGGTGTGGATCTTGCCTTTGGGGCTCTACGTTTTCTTGTTTTGGTTGATCTGGTCTGGTGAAGTCTCATCTTATTTTGTCTACTCCGTCCTCAGCAAACTAATGCATTATCTGTATCGTTCCGTAACCTATAACAACTATGCAGTACTCTTTGGTGCATTGCAAAGCTTTATTCTGTCATTAGGTTTTGTATGAGAATTACCATCCCTGTTTTCTTCTCAGTTTAGTTCAAAACTGCACAACCCAGACGTGTTTGCAGAAACGGGATGGTTAACCCCTTTGGATACAAAAATATTACCAATTTGATGATGAACCCAGGAACCTTGTGAATTAACACCCGTCTGCTGTATCCCAGGTAAAGTCGTTTGCCAGACGTCCAAAACTGAGTTGGATGCATTTCTCTGACACACTTAGGCGACCCGAAGTATAGCGAGTCTTTCTTGCGTTAAATTAATGATGATTCACACATCGAAATGGCAAACTTTGTAGTCATAACGCGTATGCCATCTGAAGGAGCTGTTGAGATGACACTCAACCAGGGAAGGGGAATTGCTACTGGTGTTGGGTGACATAGATCGTTGCCTTACCAGGTTGTCGTTCGGATGAACCCTCCAGGATAAGATTTCACCTTGCGTACACACAATTTTACACGTGCGTGTGCGCTTCTTAAGTGATTTTCGTTTTCTAATAGGTAATGCTGCGCCCTCCGCTTCACTGTCAACCCAGCAAAGTATATCTGAAAGCTGGCCTTGATGGATGATGAACTTCTCTTTTCAGTTTCCCAAATGAATTCAACGAATGTTAGATTTTTTTTTTACTGCTTGGAAAAGGAGAGAGAGTTACAGGGAGGGGGCCTTGCGCATAAATCCGGCAATTAAAATTAGATTCTGCGTGTTCGACGCATAGGGATTTACGCAAATATACTTCTTTTCGGAGAGAACATTTTCCATTTCGAAGAGCACCATTTTCCCCTGCCGCAGGGGAAAATAGTGCGGTAGAAATTGACAATTTCAATATAACACAGCACCTACGATTGATTGCAGGGATTACGCCACGTCAGGCTGATATCCACCACTGTCTGTTATCCATGCTTTGAAGCAAATCTTCCCAGTTTTGGAATTGAATTCTTTCACAAGACAGACGTCTAAAACACTGTATAAACAAAATGGGCTGCCATCTAATGAAACTCTCAGAATTACAACACTGGTTAATTAACTGGCTTTATAGGTAATTTTTGATAGAAGAAATGATCGTAGAGGCAAAATATTTGCTGTATATTTTCAGTGTTTTCTATGTCAGTTGGCACCACAAGGGTTTCTTATGTGGACAGCAGATCTGCTTAAGATTTTGTTGTGCCTCAATAAATATTTTCGTTGTAACATACCGATAGATTTTTTTCTGTACATTCATTTAGAATCTTAATATTGTTATTACAAATGCCACGTTAATGTAAAGAGGTTTATTGCTGTACTGGTACATAAACAGTTTTTTGTTTTTTGGGGAGACGGTTTTTCCCGACTTAACAATTATATCTGTGAAAATAACGTAGAAAAGGTTGAAAGAGGCTGCTTACAGGCTTTCTACGTTTTTTTGTTGGTTATTGACACGTTTGGGTTTTGCTAAATGTGTTAAGACATATTTCCTCACCTGATGGGCGCAGTATGATCACAGTTGCTACGATACTAATCTAAAATGACACGCAGCTTGCTCATATGTGCATCGCTTTTTCTTCTAGATTTAGTCAGAGTTAGCAGGTGGCAGATTGAACCTGATATGTTTTAGCAGTTCCTATTTGTTGACGCGCAAGATGACTTAAAATAAAATTGTTTCTCAACAAAAACATTGACTATTACTTGCAATAACAGAAAACACGAGCAAAACGGCGAAACCAGCTTTATGAAAGTGGTTTTATGCACTAAGGTCAATATGAAAATTTAAGTTCATTGATTTTACAGAGAAAAATTTTCCATTTATTAAGCTTTTTAAGGGTTTCTGTAGTAAGTGCGTCCATTACAAAGATTTCTATTAATTACTGATACATTTTACAGAAAACCCTTTGTAACACAACACAATAACTTTGTCAATAGGGGAATTTTGATATAATTTTATTTAATTTTTGAGAATCAGAAATCCAACTATACCTTTGCTATTTTTCGATTTCTAACTTTTTGCTGTAGTGATGATAATATTCAGGATAACACTTTCTAAACAGCTTTTCAATTGCGGATAATAAACGACAAGCTTGAACTGAGTTTTCGCTTTATTTAAAGCAGCCCTTAGTTTCATTTAACGACAAAAGTAACATCCACACACTGAAAAATATGACGAAGAACTCCTCTATTAAATGGTTATTTTCTGTACTTAAAGCCAAACATAACTTTCTTGCAAGTTAATCCATCCCTCACTTCAGTTGGCTCATTAATTTTGACTAATCCCTTCCCTAAGCATCGGAATTTAATTGTGAAACAGCCCTGGTCAAGTAAAGTCGTGCGCAGCTGCATATTTCAAGAACTATCTCGTAATCTAAAGTCCAGCTCCCGTAGTAGCTGAAATCGCAAAGAGATCCTCCTGCTTGAGGTCAATGAATTTATCGTCCTTTATTTGGCTCCTTGAAAGGCAGACCAACATGTAATTAACCCGTAATCTCCCTAAATATGCCATACTGTTCTTTTAACAACGGAGACAATTTCATTGAGGCCTCCCAGGAGCCATACAAAACGCACCAGTTGTCTTTGGTATTGCAAGGATCGCCACGTAGGGCTTTGATGTAAACTTGAGGCAGGTCCCTTTGATCTTTTTTACTTCAGGTTGAAGTCCCTTTATTCAAAAAGTTGTATTATCGCTAATTTTGAAAACCCATAATCTCGCAACTATCGGGATCCAGTGGCGTAATGGGGGTCAGATATTGGGGCAGGGGAACTCCGAGTGCACATGAAAACACTGACTTAAAAAAATATGAAATGGCTTGTAGCTATTTCTAGAATTCAAGAGGGGTACTGGAGAAATGGACGGGGGAGGGGGCACTTGCCCTGAGGGCCCACCTCTCAGTAGTTATCTTTGTAGTTGTACCGCTGTGGAGTCCTGGATTCTTCAAACCAAATGTAAAAGTAGTTGCATGTCATTTCGCCTGATGTTTAATTAGGATGTTTTAAAATTGAAACGTTTGAAGTAAAACGTTCTTTGAGAAAATAAAAGTAAAAAAATGACAAAAGATTTCGAAAGGTGTCCATGCAATGGATGAAAAAACACGTGCTCTATATTAATAAATACGATTTTAATGTTTCTCGTATAGACATTACTTTCTACATGTTACGATTTTGGGAACATAACCAAACAATTGTTTACGTTTTAGAGGTTGCGTCATTGGCACGTTGGAATGCATATAATCTCCCTCAAGGGTTCTCGTGGATGCTGCACATTAAAGAGCAACTCAAAGGAAAATATGTTTTCTCTGATCTTATCTGTTCACATAAATATGAAAGCGCCCAAATCGAACGCAGTGTCGTTTATCTTCAGAGCTCAACTACAACAAGCCAAACAGGGCTTTCTTTGTTCATGCCAAGATGCGAATTTTGAACATGCTGAATATAGATTGCGTCATTCTGAGAAAACACAAGGCGAGGGTTTCCCTCGTTTTCTCAGAATGACGCAATTTCCATTCAGCATGTTCAGAATTCGCATCTTGGCATGAACAGAAAAAAGCCCTTTTTAGCTTGTTATAGTTGAGCTCTGAATACAAATGACGCCGCGTTCGATTTGGACGCTTTCATATTTATTTGAGCAGATAAAATCTGAGAAAACATGTTTTCCTTTGAGTTGCTCTTTAAGAAATGAAATGCAACCAAACATCGATCGAAAATAGTCTATGGAAGAAGGTTATTTGCTGGAACCTGAAGGGGGATGACTGGATGAAGATGAAGCCAGGGATAAATAAACCGAAAAAAAAAACCCGAAAAGGGTTTTTGTCAAGTTACCTACATCAGAAGGATAGCAAACCTCACGGCTTGGAACAAATCTTGTAAAAGAGTCCAGCTATAATACCATGTGAAATTTGACGGACTATTTCAGCAAAAACAAGAAAGTTACAAAAAGAAGATGATACACATAGCATTAAAAATCAAAGTTTCTGAAAGACTCCCGTACTTTAAAAAAAACTAATTTGTGCACTCGATGTAAATATAAGTATACCCCTGAAAAAACAGTCTTATTCGGTAATCCTTGTGGATATTTTATACCACTACTTATTTGGGAAACACGAGCAAAAAAGATAGCAGTGAAAGGAAAGGAAGATAAAAAGGAATGAGGAAAAGGGAAAATTGAAAAATAAAAAGGTTTGGGAATCATTACAAGAAGTATATTGAATTTGCTTATTGGCCAGAACGAAGGTATTCAACGATTTTATAGATTTCTCCATACTTTTGACGATCCTTTGTTTGAATTTCCTCCATAAAAAGGACAGTTCTGATTCACTCAGAAAACCCTCTGATTTAGTCGAATTTGTGGAAATTGTGTAGGGCAAGGAAATCGAATAAACGTTCAAAGGACTACTTCCTCCATCAATTGGACTGGTTTCCTAACAATAGGACACCAACCACAAGAAAGTTTATGCATATCAGGCATATCCACTCTATATGCCTCACATCCATTACTTCTCAGACTATTGCGCAGCGGTAGGCAATTGCAATATCTCTTACATCAAGTTTTCATCGATATCTCCACTTAATTATGACACAATCTCTTCCATTGAAAGAGTCAAAATATACCGATCTCTTTATCCTTAAACCTATTCAATATTTCATTCTTTTGGGTCAAATTGTCCCAGAATTTCTAAACGTAAAGCTTTTCCATATCTGTTATCATCCACACAAAAGGTCAAACCGTACACGCTCCCTATTCATATGACAAATGCCATGCATTTTCACGTGACTTCTTAAAGTATCCAGGACGTTTACCTAAGCTTCT
Source organism: Acanthaster planci (assembly GCF_001949145.1). Next base: position 645,973 of record NW_019091459.1, read on the forward strand.
TACTTTTATCTTTAATGGTGTGCAGGAAGATTGGTTGGAGTTTATCTCTACTACAAAACACGTGCTTTATCCTAGGTCGATCTCACTGGGGAAAAAGGAAAGGTGTTTGGTGAGATTAGTACAAACTACTGTCGATTTCAAACTCTTTGTTTCTTAACCAAGATGTATCCAACCTCATTCACAGCATAAAGCGGATATTTTGAGTTTAGATATACTTGATGTTCATGAAATCAGTTAACCTGATGACTTACACTTCAGTCTAATCCCATTGCCGATAGTGTTTTCCTTTACAATCGTGTGGAATTTTTTTCTCGCTCTCCGTCAGGCTCAAAATTCTGAGGCGAAAACATGTATAATTCATATCCATTTCCTTCCTATTCATAGCAGCTTGACATTTGAAAGTAGATTGGCACAGAGCTTGAGCCATGTGTGATAATTAGCACATCAAACGTCAGCCGCGCTGGCTTTAAATGCAGCCGGCTCTATTCTTTCTCAATGCTGCAACTCCGTACGTGTTAGCTTACAGTTGTTATAAATAAATGCAACACTTCAGCCATCCCTGCAGCTTAGATTTGCACGATTTCCATCAACGTATATTGGCGTATCTGGCTTTCAGATATCGCTTGTGAAATCATAATGTAAATAGTGCCTCAATAACCAAGCCACCAGCTTGACTGTAGTTAACGTCCTCTGAACACCACTGAAAATTACGAGAGAAAGAGTACTGTCTTCTCCGTACGATTTACACGCTGAAGAGACCGCTATGCATTGAGTGAACGCTGTGCTGTGTCGAATGATAACCGTGCACTGTCTGATGAACACTCTCTAGGTTTTTGGCTAATAAGTTACAATTTTTACTTTGTATGTGTTTATTGTAGTTGTGGTATCTTCCTAATCCGCCCGGGTTATCCAATAATTTTGTAATTTCTAAAGAAAGTGAATCACCACTACCTACCTTTCCTAGATTATTACAACTTTACAAGGCTGCAAAATGTTTAAAATTGTGGGAACGTTGTCTGAAAATCGCATCAAGTTCTCCGACAAAGTATTTAAGCTCTACAGTTTTCAAACACCGTCTTATATACGTTCTTAGAAAATTGAAAGGAGCGACGATTTTAATAACTCTCCTTTCAATGAAAGGTTCCTGGGACCACGTCATACCTTTCTGAGCTTGAAGATGTACTTGTGCTCCATTGTTTTCTTTGTGTTGTCTGACTGTGTGAGTCTTGCTTTATCGTCGCAATTGCAATTTTGTTGTTACTTATTCGTGCTTTTCCTGGCCTGCTTTCGTTCTTCACTGTTGGAATACGACCCTGACGTCAACAGTGTGTTCCCTTACCAGCCGAACCGTCTGTTACTGCGATCAGAAAGGTCAGAATCCTCTCTGTATCCCCCGCAAATAGGAAACGGTTAAAAGAAAAGTAAGTATTGTAGCTTTCCCTACAAGTATTGAGCTATGGCACGAATTGCATGAATGCATAGTCTGTAATCATTTCTGTACATTGAAACTACTCAGACGAATCACTGTTTCCAAAATCAAGGTTTTTATCTTAAGCGTCCCCGTAATAGATACGGTACGATACGCTGCAAGGCTCTGTACAACATCTCTATACATTTAGAAGAGATCAGTCAGAGGAGAAATGAAAGGTTTTATTCTAGGCTTAAAGTAGGCACCGGATGACTCTACAAGATAAACAAATCAGCTACATTAAATAATGCAACCATTTTTTAAAACAGTAAATAAAGTCATAAACAGGATTACGAGAAACAGCAAAACAAGCAGAAACACTTGACTCATATTTCTGTTTGTTTTATTTTGTTTGTTTTTACATTTTCATGACATCAACCTGTGAACTATATAGCTTGAAGTATAATTTTAATAGTAAGAAAGACATTAATGACGGACTGATAGTTATCAAATTTTCACAAATAAAATCAACTAATGAAATGACAATATTTTACACGACTAAGTCAGAATTGTGTGGACCTATTTTTATTTGTTGCTCTCACCCCTACAAATTGGTGTCAACGACAAAGTTTTACAATTACTGCAGAGGAATTTTTTTTTTCGAATTTTGGGACGGGTTTCATTTTTATTGGCAGGTATTATCATTACAATTGTGTACAATGTTTGTAAACTAAGTTTACATTTAAACGCCGTTGCTTTACTGATGTAAACCCCAACTCACTTCTGTGTGCTTTTCGTTCTCTGGGGACTTTAACTTAAAACGTTCCGTTTATGCTCGGACATTGCTCGGGATCATCAAAAGAACCGAAGGGTTATTTGAATTTCATCTCACATTGAACACATTCCTGCACGTTGGAATATATGAATTTTCGATCGGCATGTTCACAATAACTTGGCAGAACATTGACTGGAATTCTTGTTGAAGTCAGATACCTTAATTGCCAGATCTTGTATCTGTTGAGCGTACGCTACCTCTGCTGCATCACAAATGGGACTTGCCACCTTTCCCTGTGGGTTTTGCATTGGTCCATTTCCAGGATAATCTTCCAGTACATTTGAATGGCTGTTAACCTTCTCTCCTCTAAGATTAAACCTGACCCCGTAAAAAAAAAATTTAAACCGTCAAAATCATATCACCAAAACCTTAATATGTCAAACCAAACAATTGGCAAAGACAATCTTTCGATTTAGACACATAACTACACTAAATTAGAATCAATTTCCAAAGGAAAGTAACGAAACAAGACGTATTACATGTAAAACATAATTGATGTTTGAATAAAAAGTCAAGGTTAAGTTTTACAAAAAACATTGATTGAAGCAAGAGTTAGTTATTCTGTTGTGGATTCGTAATCTATTTTTCTGAAGCACGTTCTTTTTGAATATTTTACGTAAATTGTTATATTAAGAATAAATCAATTCGAAGAAACTCTTATAATTATGTGTTGTGGCCTTAGAGCTCTGTATAAACTAAAGTGCCAACCACATTTAACGATAAATTGTGGTTTAGTTCATTTTTGTTCACAATGAGGAGCTATGAGAAAATTGATCCTGCGGGAAATTAACCTGCACGTCAGCGTAACTCTTGTAATCGAAAACAAAAGTGTCATTCCAGTTTTTCGGTCCACTAGCCACAATGCCGTTAGACCCCACGGTTCGCCCTGTCTTTACTTCCTTCTGAAGACCCTCCTCTAACAAACAAGAATTATTTTTTTTCCTGCTTTTGGATTTGGTTTTTCATCTTAAAAAAGACAAACACAGTCGCTGTTCAGGATTGCATCCCTTACGCAGATAAATAAAACTTTATGTGATTGATAACTCGGTGTTCTGAATTTCAGTCCCATGGGAGGGGTTGGTATGACCCATCGGTGCGCTCTCATGTTTCTGATTGGGTCCAAAACTGAGGGGAAAAAACGGATTAACGGCGTGTTCCCAATCACAGGGTTTGAAACCACATTTACCAACTTGCAAAAGTAGACTGCCTCCAAAGATACAGGCGTGAAACCTGAGTTGGCTCTAATTAGCTAAGTAGTGGATGATTTCTGATGCTATTTTATTGTCCTCAAATGCGCGTGTGGCACATCTATTTATGAGTTTCGGCAAATCAGCGTAATAAGGAGTGGGGCAGTTAAGTCTCCTTGGGATTTATATTAGAATCTTTTCATTCCTTCTACATTCAACTACCTTATTTGTAGTCCCCTTCCAAACCACTTGGCATATTAGGAAAACGAGGCGCAACGACTCCGCGATGCGATTCTCAATTGTCTAGAGATGCAATCAGCCAGGCCGGGATTGTTCCCGCCCGCAAAGGATGAATGCCCCTGCGGTGCATAAAAGACAAGGCAATTAAAACAGGCAATCTCGCATCTCGGATGCATTCAAAGCCCGTTATTTTTTTTATTTCAGATTAATTCAAGAAGTACAATTCAAGCGAATGCCCTGATTTGTCTATTATTCCGACGAAGTGTCTATCTGTTTTCGAAGGCTTTTCCATAGAAATGAAGCGAACAGGTAACACCTTGAATGCGGAAAAGTAGTGAAACTCAATATTGTATTTTTTAATGTTCTTCCTGGGGAGTTTAGTTTCTCCCTGAATCAATCTGAGCCACCATTCAACAAGATCCATGGAGCTTGGAATATTTCACCCTTTCGGATTAGCGTTACAAATGTCTCAAGGACTTGTTTTATTACCCACTAGAGGTTGTCCACGATGGCCATTTCTGGTAAGGGTTCTTGTTCCAGGAAGGTACATCGCTCACGCGTGCTCATGATTTCTTGGGAAATACAGTACAATAGATGTACGGAAGAACACTTTCAAACAGCTGTTGAAACTGTTAGATTAAATTTAGGGTAACCAATTTTTGTACACTATAAATTAAACTATGTCAAAAGATATAAAAACGCTGAATTTACTCTACTAAGCAAATTATAATGAGTGGGTGAGTCAAAACTACTAAACATGTATTTGCAAGCGAGGATAAATTTACATTAGAAGTCTCATGGAACAGCCGTCATCATAAATCTGCATTAGATAATCAGGGCATTCGATGTAATTTAACAGTTTACTTCTCAGTATAATATCCACTATAAATTTTTCTGTCATTTGCCAGCCTCATCCATTCTTATTTTCTCCTCAGTGATGATTTAATGGGAAGTTAATGACATCACAAGGAAAATGAAATTCACCTGTCTTATGATTGTCCTTAAGAATAACGAGTCTTGTCACGAAACCGTGTTTGGGATCCGGTTTACAAAATGCATTACCGGCACAATGAATATTGAATGTTTATGATAGCAAGGAGTGTTCATAAAAAAAGCAAAATGAGTAATAGATTGTCAGGGTACGCGTTGTCATCATTAAAAACCTCTAACTGGAGGGACACTCAACCTTAGAACTTATTATTAAATTGTACACTCTATGTAATATTAATAAAATTATTTCCTGTCATTCACAATAATTCCATTTAAACGTATTACGGCGACAACGTGAATGAAATATACATTTATAAAGTTTTGTGCCATGTGACGAATGTATCAAACAAGGGAACACAATTTAGAGCTTGGAACTCATTGTTATGTTATTATAAAAATGGTAAAGGTAAGCAGACTCCAGTCATTTCACAACTGTGGATTTCTCTAAACTCATATCACATTACATTAAAATTAAAAACAAAAAAATTAATTGAATGAAAATTCTACCGATCTCGCAGAAGGGCTGTTAAGTTTAACATATCTTACAGTAGCATGTAATTTAAAATAACTGTGCATTTGGGATAAGCAGAGTGAAACTGTGTTATTTTTTAAAAGAATGTTTACATTACGACCTCACTTTTTGGCCAAGAATTATATTTTATAATTTATGCGTTCTTATCAACTGGTATGTTTGCGTAGACTTGCATCAAGCAACTGTTGTTGCTAGAGTTGAAAAACATTAAAACCTACCTGTCCCTCTTTCACCATCGGTTATACCCGGTTTTTACTCTGAAAAAGCTTCCAGGTTATGGAAATTGCTCCCTTGACGTCAAATTTAATATCAAAGGCACAGAATCAACCAGCCGTGAGTAGGAACGAGTCACTAGACTCTATTAGTCACCTGCTATTTTTATTCCAAATAAACATGTGTGTAACACTTTTATCCCGTTCTGCTCGTTTAGTTTATACTGAAAGAAGTGCAGAAGGTACAAGACTTGTAATACATAGTGAGACGATGGATGATGGATTGGGCGTTAAACGAGTTAATAACATCACCCGTGGCTTTCTGTCTGTCTAAGGTTGACTCCGAAGTGTGCATCTTCAATTCGTTGAAAGCACGCAGGGAAGCGCACACTATAGACCAATCGGTAGATCTGGAAGCCTGCTTCGGACAAGGCCCAAGCCTGGACATTGCTCAATTTCCACTGAAACCTCATTGTTATCTTATTAACATTGGGGCAAACAGTCCTAAAAGTTTTTATCAAGCAAGCAATACTTGAATACTGCTGGTGCTTTGATAAAACATTTTTAGTGACTGTTGCAAGAGCAATAGGGGGCGCTATGTCACCTAGGGCGGTCACCAGATTTGCTCATGTACTTCACTGTCCCCTTTTTACAGTCTTCCGTTTTGTGATAAGAATCATGTAACCTGAGACATTGCGTGTTTCCTCCCATTCTGGCCATAATGAATGAAAAGTGCACAATCTGCAGGAGAAAAGATTCGTTTCCACTTTAGAACGATTCCCAAAATGTTTCACACTGTCCTCCGTACATCTGCACTTTTAACTGTCATAGATTCGGAAAAAATTCTTTCCTGAACCAAAATTGTAGCACTACAGCACTTGCAAACTTTATAATACTATTGTGACAAGTCCATACGACACCAATTTTATGTTATCTGGTTAACGGCCTCATTTGTACAGCTTGTGAATAAAACTATTTTAACACATTTCCAAGGCAAGCTCTAAACAGCAACACTTGTCAAGGAATCGAAAAACAAATCTATGTTCCCACTTATCTGTTTTCTTGGTGCAATTTTGCAATTTGGCGAATATTGCTAGTAGGTATATTTCTGTAGCCCTTCGATTTCAATAACAATGCTCTTCCAAGGCTACACTTTAGTAGCGCGTATTTAGGCCTACACTTACACGTATTGTTGTAGCAGCTTGTCGTAAGTGTCATAGGCGCATTTTGGAAGGTCTCTTTGAAAAAAAACTTTTTCAAACCCATAAAAAATAAGTATCCTAAATACACAGTTATACACCACAAGAGCCTTCCATTCACCTTCCGTTTGTTTAAAGACTGACAAGACACGGTCGTCTAGGACGGTAGGATGGGTAGGCTTAAAGATGGGTACAAGTCTGATCGGGTAATAATTACATTTAATCAGACCATATGGGAAGACAACAAATAACATCGATATGGGCCTGGAACTAAAATTGGATTAAGAACCTGTTATCTGAATATCTACAATATCACAGCCAGTCGTATCAAAAAAAGAACCAAATAAAAAAAATATATTTTAAATTAAGCAAAAAATGGTATCCAGAAGCTGCCAAACTTGCTTCATCGACTGGAATCTTCCTACTGCGTAATTGTAACGGGTGTTCGATGGGGGTATGGTGAGTAATTGAGAACCTTCAGTTCCCCATAGTCAAACATTCTTTTTCAGATGATGTCGTTTATATATTTTAAGCATTTACATCTGGGAACCAGATAAACGAGGTGGCCCTGTGTCCTGTGTGCATGTACAGCCTGAAGCCTGAATACGCTTTTAAAGAGTGATAGTGCGAGGCAGTCTATTGTAGTGTTAATTGGTAGCGACCAGCGTTATCGCGATGGACATCGAGCGTTACGCGTGCATCATTTCCAGAAAAAAAGTGAGGGTACAAAAAAATCCGCACCACTGCACCACTTTTGGAATGAGCTCCTAACAAGAAACCAAAGACCTTTTGTACAATAGCATTACGAGAGCACAGTATAATTGGAACGGCTTGGTATCATTTGATCAATTCATTTGCAAGTTCATTGGCAAATGCGCCCCTCTTAAATCAACAATGTTAAGATTTTCGGGTAAATTCCATTTCGAAGAAAAATTCCAAGATGTATTTTTCTACAATTGTGTCTTGAGTACTTATCCAGTGTAACGTGTAAAGTACCTTTAGGAATTGGACGTTATTAAAGTCATATCATCACCAAACATAACACTGAGAGTGTAATATATACTTTTTAGCTCGGGTAAAATTGATTGTCACCTGGTAAATCCTGGTAAAGAATTCAGTACCGCAAGTAGTTTTCTCGCATTTAGTGTGATGAGTGAAACTCAGTGTAAATTGTTCTTCTCTAATTGGCCAGAAACCTTCTAAAAATCTCAATCCATTCTCTTCCTTTCCCCCGAGAGCCGTGTACTAGTATTGACACGTGATTTGTTTATTACTTCATTCAGGCTTGGCTTTTACGTTTACAATTTATTTTGAAGGATCAAATGTATCATTCTAGATTGATGTTGAACTAGATTTGAGCGCCCAAATGCGCACAGCTGTTCTGAGCTTGGATGCACGCAATTCAAACAAGGTTGATCTTCCTTTTCATAAACCCTTTGCTATTGAGATTAATTCTTCACAGAGGTATACACGGTTTAACGTGTGGAGGTAGGCAAAACAAAGTAGGTTTGTGTTTTACTAACTTTTTATTTCGTCTTTTAACTCCATGGCATTGGAAGATTCCTTTGTAAACATCTCTCAGCCTTTCTCTATTTTCTAAGTCGATGCACGTGTCTTGCCAAGTCACCGATCTCAGTGAAGAACTATATCAAACTGATCAAACCTAAATACATACACATTTTGTTTTTTAGTAATGTCTGAGTTCTCATTCATTTTGACTGATGTGTTTACGACTATTGATTGCATCTTTTTTTTTCTTCTCAACCACACCAGCTAACATTGCATTGTCTCTATAACTAACACTTTCTCTACAGGTGGAGCACTTCGCATGTCCTGTCCTCACCTGGAACTATGTCTTGAATATGAACTAACAGTCTTTCCCTCAATTTAGAATTTAGTTTAAAAGACCACGAAAATTTTGACAATTTTGTATCAAGTTTGAAGACCCGAGTGCTCCATTGATTCGAACAGCCTATGGACGCTAGGAGGCCCTGCCCTTGCTATCCAAATAGGACAGTGCTGTGAAGTATTCCGTCATATTAACGCAGCTGTAAGGAGAAAACGTGGTTTCCACCCGCAAAAGGGGGGGAGCGGGTTAGCGTAGGCCTAACGGTTCTTTCCTCGCTTTGCACCAATGAGGCTTGGGTTTGAGTCTCGGCTTGGCCCAGGCTTTAAGTGCATTTGGTTTCCAGTGAAGACTCACTCTTGCACGTTTTCTCCCGTTTCCTCCTGCGTCTAAAACTGGACCTTCTTCCGAACTCCGTAATGTGAGGCTGATTAATAAAGTGTATGAATAATCGTACAGTTATTGGCGCAAATAGCCTGAGTTCCTGAAAGCGCCATTAAAAAAAAAACAAAAAAAAACAACAACAACACCCACAAAAAATGCTTTGCGACATTTGCGTAGCATGCATACAACAAAACAGGCCCTTCGTATCATTCAGTATGGAGACAGAAACTTTCGTCTGCAGAACGTTTGAGAATAATTCTGTCATCACCTGTTCTTGCTTCGAAGCTTTGGATAATAATATTGCTAAACGGACATAACGGTAAAACGCAATCATGAAAAGAAACATTTACCATCTCCTTGTGCTTTTTTTACAGACCGATCCATTCGAGGAGGCACAAATCTACCATTCTTGTTCGGCAGTCAACCAGGACCAAGGAAGCTGCCAAGATTTGTCAGGAGAGACCCATCAATTTAAATTAGTTGTAGTGCTCGTTTTACTACTCACTTTATTCAAATTTCATCAACTGTTTGGCAGAGGTGAAACGGAGCCGAAGATGTCTGTGCTTTTCTCAGTGAATATTATGCCTTTTCCCTGAAGTGGTTTATGCAGTACAGTATTGTGGAAGCATTGGTGTGTTTTTCCGCTAGCACTTTGAATATGCATTGATTATTGCACATTTTGAAACCAAACATAAAAGGAACTGATTAGGTTTTGAAATTAAACCTTTTTAAATCAAAACCTTCTTTTTTCATGAACTAAATAAATGTAAAGCCACCACATTTTAAGTTTGTCAACAGTTTTACCGGGTTTTTATAACCACGGCACATTTGCCAAAAAAAGACTCTTGAAACAAGCCACCTCATCAAAATCAGGCATATTTTCATCAACAATTTTGTTGCTTTTTGTAAGTAAAACGTTTTCCCCTAAGCATTTGTTTCATGTTCCGGCGTCTGAAAACCTTGCAGTTTAATTTGTAAACGTTCCTCTACATGTTCATGGCGTAACATTGTGACCAGTGCTTTAAATTACATTTTATCACCAAGAAAACATTTATTTTGGAATTTTACTAACTTCACTTGCATGTCTCCAGCGGGGGAAGAGTAACAAATAAAAATCGAAAAGAATTACTGAAAGGAGTTTCCGGTCACCTTTGTTCAATAAATCTAATAGGTTGCAATTTCATGTTGATAGTGTCTTAACAAAATTAAAGCAAACAAGAGAACAAATCAAAAAAGGAAAATAAGGCTGTCTACACGAATAAAATATGAACAAATTGTCTCCAGTGGTTAAGAGCTGTATATATATGTGTGAGAAATGTGCCACCTTCGCACTTCAGAAATAAAATGGCTGTTCATTATGTTTGCAGTACAGCTGCAGCTTTTGTGTGTCAATTGCCCATGCCATGACGTATAATCTAATCTGCCTCACTACTTTCTGTATATGCAGCTCTGCAGTGGGTGCTAGAAGAGCGCCATCACGAGTAAACCCACAGAAAAGGTTTGGCGCGCTCAGCCTTAAAGCGAATAGGCGTGTCTAAGGAATGTCGGTCCTCCCCTGAGGAAATACTGACTGAGCGAGCGTCTCTGCAGTATCGACGCTTGGAGACAATTACTGTAAGCGCATTCCGTAAAAACAAATGTCCAGACAAACTAAACTGAAGCCAGTTATTTTGAATAGTTGAACTAGTCAGACCCAAGGACACTGCTGCATGGCAGGTTATCAAACATCTCATTGGCACGAACAGAATCAGTGAGCATTTAAACCTAGGAGAGGTTTGAGGATGAAATGATCCGTTCGACCAGGATTGTTTGATTGGTACAGCAATACGCTGACAGAAAAAAAAAAAAGTTCAGGAACTTTTTACATTCCTGGAAAAAAGGACAAGAAATTAGACCAGAATAACCACCCTTCAACAAAGAGGTCCCCTTTTCCACTTAAGGGCGTGGGGTTGTGTGTGTGGGTGTGTGTGTGGGGGGGTTCCTCCAGTTTTCCATGATACTGTTTGATATTTATTGAGCTGTGCCCAGTTTGGAAATAAGTCTTTCTATAAAGCCGTCAGCCTTTCAGCGTTTCTCAAGCAAAAGTGGAAGTTCTCACATATTGCATGACGCAGTGCATCAATCCATGCCGCCCGCAAACCATTTGTACTAGGCACACTTTGGCAAGTGAAATATGCCCCTTGAACCACAAAGCATTAGACAACTAAGACACTTTGGTATACCACAGCATTTGAAGCAAGATATTGGACGGAGATACCCCCCCCGCCTTTGTGTTGGTCATTGTTTGATTGAAAAATCAGGAATTCTTTATAGACTCCTGGGGGGATGTGTTAGATAACGATTGTCTAGAGTGTATATAGGATTGGACAGATAAGAGGGGTACCCTTCCGTTCCATATCTTGCCTGGTATATACCACAGTGACACGGAACGAAGGGTATTGCATTTAAATTTAGTATGGGCTGGCCAAATATTCACTAGTTTGCATGGTTAGGAGTTAATTTGAGGAAACCTGAATATCTGTACCTAACTACATAACCAAACATTTCCTCTTCCACCCTAAAATATAATGTAGACAAATATCAGTGACTACTTTTGTGGGGGGTGATAATGACCATTTTATTCTTACTTGTCTCAAAATAGACAACAGAGAGAATATATCCCCTATCCCCCGGGATTCAGACTCTTGCGTTGGGATGTTGGTATTCTTTGCAAACGCCCTCATAGTTGAGTGACTACATTGGTGCGGGGATGTGACGATCAAGGAACTGCTGTTGTTAATTGTCACCTCGGAAAGGTTTATGAAATTTTCCGTTCCACCAGGTTTGCTGATTGGTACATTACAGAACGCTGGTACCCCCCCCCCAAACAACAACAAAACTACATTCGGGAGCTTTATCCATGCTTTGGAAAAAAAGGACAAGAAATTTGACAATTCGAAGATCGAGGGACGGCTGTCGTTAATTGTTATAACAACAAATAACAAATAAAGAAGTCAGGCCCTTTGACTCAGTTACACCGGCATCTATAAAACACCTTCTTCGTGAGTAATCAGGAAATCTTTAATACGATATATAAACACTTAGGAGTGTACACTATCGGCACGTCGATAGATACAGACACATGCAACTATGAATCCTGTTCGAATGTGGCTACATTGCGCTTCCACGACTAAAAGAATTAACAGATCAATGCTCGAACTATAGAGCTTATGGATCACAAGCTGTTTAGGCACAGACAGTTCATCCATGAACACGGTTTGGTGACGTCAGATGAAATAGTTGTGCTACGAATCTGCAAACATTGAATGCATTTCAACCCAAATTATTTTGCTTCAAGTGTCTGATTTCGTGGAACTCACATCGCTTCCCAAAAATGTTGGACTGTCTTTTTGATTGCCTGTAAAATAAGTTCCTTTTCAAATTTTCGAACGAGACTTTCGGGATTCCAAAAGCACTTGCCAAAATGAATACTAAATGGCTAACCATGCCAACACATTTTATGCCTATACCGCTTTGAGTGTTTATCGATGCCCCTGTAGTCTCAACTTTACAACTCAACTACATGAGCGTACTTTATTTGGGTGGACTAAATTGAAACCCGACATCCTACATTACTAGCAGGGGTTGAAATTTGTCCCATAATAAGATCAGTTTGGGGCAGAAACTCACTTCACACACTTCTCATACCTATCACCATTACGCAGTTATTATGCTTTACCTTCAAATAGTAGTTTTGATGATGTCATATAGTTTATTTCAACAATAACGTCATGACATTTGGAGTCGTTCTTGCAAAACGTCATATTTCAAGACTGGTGCGTTGGAATATTAACGTGCCCGAACAGTCTGCGCTTAATGGTTTTAACAAAACCGTCTGTCAACTTTTATTAGACGTAATTTTCCGTCAGCATTTTTTTTTACTTTGTTGTTACATTCCGGGTTATGCCCTGTGACCACTGTTTACACTCTTTTGTCTAAGGTTGTGAAAAGGTACCAATTGCATATTGGGGGGTTGGTACTCTTACAGTTATTATTGTGACAGTCCCTACCCGTTTTTTTAAAACTATTGGTTGGTAAATTGGTTATTTTTTTAACCCCTCAGACTTTAATGGATGTTCTTTCCTCTCCCCTCTCATTTAAGTTGGCCAGGCTAGAGTCTTCTTCAGGAATTTTCTCATTGTATACGCCCCTCCAGTTGGAGTCCTTCCGTGCAGGTCTTTTTTTAACCAGTTTTCTTTCACTGACAGAGAAGAATCGTTTAGAGTTGAATTAGAGATGGAGACAACTAGAGATGGGAGACAACTGAGAAGTTTTTCCTCTCTCCTGGCTAGTTGGTTAAATGTTCACTCCAGATGGGTTGAACAATAAACCAGTATTGAAAGTGAACGTGTGTCTGTGTCTTTTCCTTGGTAAATTAGGTTAGCCTGGTTCTGGCAATCTTCTGCATCTTCTATTTTACAAAGAGCAACTGTAAGGAAAACATGTTTTCTCTGAGTTTATCTGTTCAACTAAATAGAGAAGCATAGAAATCGAACGCATTGTCATTTGTCTTCAGAGCTCAACTATAACAAGCTAAAAAGGTTTTTTTCTGTTCATGCCAAGATGCGAATTCTGAATGTAGATTGCGTCATTCGGTATACCCAGCAAGAAATGAGACCGAGGGGTACCCCCCCCTGACATGTCCAATTCCTATACACATTCCAGACTATTGTTACTTAACACATCCCCCCCAAGATGTCTGAAAGGAATTCCCCAGATTCCTGCGAGACAATGACCAACACAAAGCAGGGGGGGGTCTCTCCGTCTCATCCCTTGCCGCATATGTTATTCGGAGAAAACATGTAAAACGAGGAAACTGTCTCCTTGTGTTCGTAGTGGATAATTCTCTTGTGCACGCCAAACAATGGTCAAGGGTTTATCCTCTACGAACACAGGGCGAGGGTTCCCCTCGGTTTCTCCGCTCTCTCAGAATGACGCAATCTGCATTCAGCATGTTCAGAATTTGCATCTTGGCATGAACAGGAAAAAAGCTCTTTTTAGCTTGTTATTAAATGTTCTATTATGTCTTCTTGCCACAAACGCGGAATTGTGTATGTTCTGCCCTAGCTCCGCTCTTGGGCTGCTCAACCACAGTAATTTAGTCTAGCGCCCTCTACCATCAGTTTTCTCTTTACCGCTGCATGTCATCCACGTTACCTTGATTGTACATTTTACAACTTTCCACCTTTATTTTCAAACCCTTGTCGGAGCACGATCCGTAAGTTTACCTTTTTCTCCGTGTTTGCTTTAATTTGTAGTCCCTTGATAGCTTAATGCAAGTCTGATTCATGGTTTATTTCTGGTAAAAACGTCCCTTTCAGCGTCACGCCCATCTCCAGAACTCACATGTAGAGTACTTTTTATACAAATCTAATGCATGAACTCACGTTCTTGCCTTCATCTGTTCTTATGGGTTCATCTTCATTATACATGTAGAAGTCTGTTATAGATTACTGCCTTGTTCGTGTAGTTTTACATGTGCATGTAGTTTTTCCAGTACATTTTTTGTTGGAAACTTTTATTACATGTACGTAGTGCGTTTTTACGCATTTTTAGGACTGTGCATGTTACATTTTTCTTTACGTTTCGCTCAGAGGACTGTTGGTATTTTATGAGATTTCATAGTGATACTCCTCCCACATTGTATTTTACCCTTGAATTCGTACATGGATTCTTTCTACATATACATGTGTATGTAGTTACATCTACATTTGTCCTCTTACATGAACCCACATGCGCATAGATGTATTTTACGTAGAATATACTTGTCCTAGTCCTTGGATTTCCTGCATTTCCTGCATTTGCTGTGTACTGTTATGCAACTTACTTATGAACAGAACCGATGAAAACCCAGATTTTGTCGTCAAGGCCAGCAGTGGAGCAGAACTCAACCACCTTAAGTACTTTTCATTGGAGAAACACACAGTTGTACATACCCTATTTATTTTGGCAAATTATTCTTTAACGTTCACTGATGTTTTGATCAAATGAAGTTTCTTTCCTTCACTGAAATATCAATAGAATTTGTGGATGCAATTTGATTTGATTGTTCAGTCATATTTGTCAAGTTTGAAGTATTCAGCTGTGTAATTTAATCCAAAAGCTTTTCAGGAACTTACCTTTTCCTTCCAAGTGAGAAATGTAGTATTCGTACGGTTTGGCAAAGTTGATGGTAAACTTCATTTATTTGCCTACAACCTGATAAGTCTCTTGATCAAATTTTGTTCTTTTTATGTCTCTGTATGAGGTTTTGTTAATGAAGCAGTTGTAGGCCAGAAAGAAAGAACACTTTCTAACTGAGAAGGGTTTCCGCCTCATCCTTTTGGCAGTCACAATCTCACAATGGGGGCTGGTCCGGGAAACATTTTTAAAAACGAACCAGGAATGTGATAGGCCAGAAGTAAGTACTCATTTTACGAATGAAAGTATGAAGTTTTCAAACTGTTATTGATATTATACAGGTGTTGAACATCAATGTCACTATTCTTGATATTTACGCTTTCGTGTTTATTTATACAGGTTGAGTAATGCTCCTTCCCCCTGGAGATCTAGACAACAGAAAACCAGTACCTCCCCCTTCAATACAGTCTTTTCTTTCCAAATTTGAAATGTAGTACTTGTACGGCTTTGTCATTTCATTAAATTTTGATTGTCAGTGGTCACTTTTGATGTCAACCAAACTACCCCTACTACCCATGCTACCACCCAGTGTCACAAATCGATCGATCTGGACGACAGAATTGCTACAAATACCCCAGTGCAATGCTCAGAATTGAGCGAATAAAGTTGACATAAGGTAAAAGCCAGAACGTCGCGGTGGCAAATAATTTAAGGGAAGATATAGGACGGCTTCTTTCAAAAAAGGAAAAATTCATTTTTTACCAGTCAGCCATCTGGAAATGCCACTGAAGGATTTAAAACAAGCAAAGCATATTCTGACAATTTGATAGAGACATTCCTTTTCTTTGGTCAACGTAATACCGTATCTTACTCTAGCCCAGTGTTGGTATCGGATGAAATTTAGCTGGCAGCATTTTCGTTTTCGTGAAATCTACTGAATAAGCACTGAATACCCATTCCACATGTTGACAAGGCCAGGAATCAATCCTGGGCCGCAAAAGTAAAAGCGGAGGAAGACACTTTGTGTTATTGTATAACGTGCACGGAAAAGACAGCCAATGAGTCGCCGGGTCAAGTATGCGACTTTCTAACACTGAGATATCGCTGTGGATATCAGGTTTCTTTCGCTGTCTCTAATACTTTATTATAAGTATCTATTTCTGATCTGTAATGGGATTTTAGTGGAAGGATAACACTTAGAATGCAACATATTTTAAAAATTAATCATTACTCTTCATGACGATTTGGTTTGCGAAGGCAAACATTTCATTTCATTTTTAAAAATCTTTATAATTTTTTATCATGACATTTACTGGTTCCCATAATGTACCTGTGATATATCATTGCCTTCCTGGACATATTCTAAGCGTTTACGTAGCCTCTGCGATTGATCCTTATCAGTACTTCTGCTGTCTGTTTCCAGTAGTGAGTCTTGACTTTCTACACTTTTCCTTTAGACTTCCTGTTCTTATTCCTTATCCCAAATACAAGTAGCTGATAACAATATACGTATACACAATCACTCAATTCTACTGTAACAGCTGGTATCAATTCGTCGTTTTAACTATTTTTGTTCCTAATTTTAAGGGATGTCTTTTCCAATCTTCCATACAACAAGGGGTTGGAGCCTTCTGTGTATGTTTCTTTATCTGTTTTGTTTGGTGAATATTCTTTGCAGTGTGAATGCAAGGGGACTGGCATGCAGTGGGCATTCTTTAGTTAGGTGTGGTTCTTTTATGTTTGGTTACTTGAGGTGTATAATGTGTGGGAAATATAAAAGTGCATGTGGGGTGTGATTGGAGTCTCTCTCTCACTAGAGCTCTTGACTTGTCACGCCTGTCCCGCTGTGTTGTGTTGATAGTGACTGCGCAAGTTTGGGTGTTTTACCCCACTGCTTTTTGCAACTCGACCTTGGCGATATTAGATGCCATGTAGTGCAGCATTGCAAGCGTTACTAATAGCACACATATATTTAGGAAAACCTGAATGAATTGACTGTTTTTATGTGAAAAATCATTAAAAATTAACCTCTCCATATTTGTACACAATATTTTCACACTTTGTATAACAGATGACGGGCTACAATTCTAAGACCTTTTATTGACCTCAGTGACCTCTGACCTCCTACGGAATCGGAAGTTGTATAGAAAATACATGTTCATTGCTAGTTTTCATTTTTATCTGAGCATTGATCATGTTGATAGTACTAATTCAACAATTACAATCATAATCATTCAGTTTCAAATGATTGACATAAAATATCAATTCTACGTATCACACTATCAGTTGCTGCAAAACTAGCGCAGTTCACAAGTACTGTTGTGGGCAAAATATAAATGTGATATATTTTGGGTTGATTAGACCAGAGAACATGTGGAAATGAAGACAACAAAACGTCCAAATACTATGCGGCAGTGTCATGATCATGCACCACGACATCATTAAACAAGTTACAAAAAAATGGTTTTAAAAGCCGTCAATCTGTGTCAAATTGTCATGAAATTTCCTAGATTTGTCGCTTTTTTCACGTACATGAACAATCACATACGTCTTTACAACACTCTGCCGGTGTCAGATGACAAAGTTACACGCATCCATGCATGAAAAATCCCTCCAAATCGGTCGAAAGAAAATAAATCGCTGTCCGATTTCCCGGCACAACAGCGACCATAACTCCCGGATGTTCATATAAAAAGAGGGTAACATTCACGAGGACCCTTAGGTCCAAATTTTTTTGTACACATGTTATAGGGTTTACGCGATACAGCGTTGACATTGCGAAAAGGGCAGCAACACGGGATTTCCCGGGTGTGGGATCTCAGGGCATGTTACGTAAACCGGGATATCCCTGGTGCGGGGTTGAAAGGGTTAAAACAATTTAGACGTCGTACTGTTTATGTCTTAAAATGACACGATGTTCTGGTGTATGATACGGTTTTGTCCCATCTTTTTATCAAGCATATTCATGAAGACTTTGGACATTGCCATGACATTGCCCTATGAAATGGTTATTGCTTGCTTTCGCAACAAATTTACTGAAGACAGCACCGTGTAAATTATATTAGTAATTTGTCTTCTATATGTACCGATCTTATCGTTTATTGACTATACGGATTAGGTTAAATAAAAGAGACAGAAGGTTCATCAATTACTTAAATCAAACCTAAGAAAGTGTATCCTTTGAGACGATTACGACTTATCATCTCATTTCTTCTGTACACGAAATTGTACACTCAAAAGAAACCTTGTCAAGAGTGGTTTCACCCTTGTCTGTGACAATGTCTTCCAAAAAGAATTTCCGACGAGGGTCCACCCTTTGGAAATTGAGAAATAAAGGAGAGAGTTTGTGCAGCAGGGACTGATTTCATAGTATTCTGTAGGTTCAGTGAAATTGAATGAACCTTTTCTGATGAAAAAATATAGGCTTTAGGAAATCCACAGTGTTTTTTTAGAACTAAAAGTGACGGATAGTTGCCAGCTGACACCTGGAGTTTTTGAGAAACGAAGTCATGCAAAATAATCGCCAGTTACCGAGACAAAACCTAGTCACCACAACCAAGCCGGTGTGAACAATATACTGCCTCGCATCACAACACCGAGTTGGCTCTGCCTTTTAAAAGATAAATGGGGCGTGCAATAAATATTTTTGCCTCAGGTACGGAATTTGTGCTAACGTTAATTTGAAATCTGTGTTTGGCACTCTGAAATTGTGGCGTTTTATGATAGAAATATTGAAGCCTCGGGAGACCAATTTTCCCTACCAAGCGATAATTGCCAACATACCCGCATATGATCTTCAGACAAAAGAAACTTAAATGTTACAATACAAAATATGTTTACAACAAACTGATATTCATCAGCGACTAGCCCTTGAGTTTTGATATCAATCTATATTTATCAAACCTTATCCCGTCAGATGTTATCGTTGGTTACTCAGAAAATTTACGCTCTTTGCCTCTTTGGACTATTCAGCATTCCTTAAAAATCCTGTTCATATCTTTGGACTAATTAATCCATTAAACTATCAAACCTTTGAATCTTAGCCATGGTCGGACATCCTGGGTGAATTGGGGTATGTGTCCTCGCACTTTTCTGGATCGGGGAATTGCTAATACAATCACCCCCTCCCCCACCTTTTAAGTCATCGACTTTATGTGCAAAGAAATCTCCACCTGGGATCTCAGCACATCTCGCAAACTCGTGCCATCAATGAATATGGTCAAAGAAATAGGAAAATCAAAAAGGAAACCCCCAAACACACCGCTCAGGACACACCCACGCATCCACACACAAACAAACACAAGACGAGGAGAAAGAAGCATGACAAAAACTGCAGAAAATTTTTTAAATCAGGTAATATCGTTGGAAGAAAGGAAATTTCAGTGGATTAGGGTTGACTACGCATCACGATGCCAACTGCACAATGCCATTGTGACACCGGCAATGCCCCATAACTTTAGCGTAAAAGTAATTGGCAGCTGTTACTGATTCCGATAAATATTCGTTTACTTTCCATCTTTATGTAAATTTATTCAGATCTTTTTAATTAATGTCTCTCCTCCATGCTTACGTCACTCGAGCGTGCCCATCAAGAAGCAATATTGAAAATATTCGGTTAACGTAAGACCCTCAAACAGAATTAAGTAACAGTTACAAAAAGATGGGTGAAGTAAGCGAGCTACTATGATCATAAGCCTACCGTATATGCATGAAACCTGGTACCAACAGCACCTTCGATGGAATGTGATGCCCTCATAACCTGTTCGCTCTTTGAATTCTCAAAGTGGAAACTGCCTCTGGAATAACCATCTCTTGGACAATGAGTTCAGGCGACGCCCGCTCACGATCCTTCAGCATGAAACAGTTTAGCTGGGCATTCCAGAGCAAGCTCAACATTGCGAAATAAAAATACTTGACACACCACAAAGTTTGTGTGTGTTTGTGTGTGTGAGTCTGTGTGTGTGTGCGCGCGCTTGTACACGTTGGGGTTACTTGAACAATGGAAGGTACCCCCACAAGGCCAGTTTTGATCCCTGTGGGGTACTAAAGTGGTACCCCACAAGAATTTCAAGAAATAGATATTTCAAATTTACTCAAAAAGGAGGAATTTTCAAGTGCCATTCATCCAAATTGAAGTGTTTTATATAAGGGACATATGGTCGAAATTTCAACCCAGGAAACTTAATTTGGTCGAAATGGCAGTGATTTGAATTTTTTTCCGTGTTGTGTTTGAGTTTTGTACACGAGAACAAAGGAAATACTTCGCAAGTATACATATGTAAGGGTTTGTCCCCGATTGACAGAGGGTCCCCGATTGACAACTGTGTACAAAACATATG